>JARJCX010000162.1:0-351904 GCA_029282285.1 Mycena rebaudengoi | reverse complement strand
CAAGCCAGTCAGCTTGGTGGGTCCGAGAAGCGGCTACAGCGTCTTGAGTGATTGCTAGCGCATCGTTGAGACATCCCGTTTGCCTCAACATGCGGCAGTAGCACCACAGAAAATGGTCAAAATCCCAGTTCATCGATGATGACAGCAAAAAGTGGATGTTTTTTTGCGAGTAGACAACTTGAAGGTCAGTAAATACCTCCAAGATGAGCAGTCGCTCTGGGTGAGAAAGCTCCCAAAAATTTGAGAAGCGGTGCTAACGGCCCTGGAACAGGCGAACCAATCGTCATCGGACTCCAAAGTAGGAGATGACAGTTGTTCACGTAGCACTAGAATGGCGATTTCGAAGTGCGTTTGAATCAAACGTCCGATGAAGATCTGAATGGCATCAAACCTCGCATGCGGCCAAGAAGTGTAGTCTGCACGAATAGCACTTTCCACCACCCACCGTCGATCCATGAAATGGAAGTACTCTTGTCCATAAACGGTAGTGCATCACTGGGTTCTAGGAACAGCCGTAAAACTTTCATGGCTGCAGTATCGTGGTCGAAAAAATATGCCTGGGCATAGAGTATTAGAAGGAATTGTGCCGAGAATTCCTGCGGATAGATGCGCGAAAGGCTGCCATACAAAATGACAGCATTTGCGAGGGAGTCTTGGGGTAGGTCTCCTGCTTCCGCCATTTTGCACATGTGGTTGAAAAATGCATCGATGTCGCTTCCGGAGGGAGGAGGTATTGAACCGGAGAAATGGGCGACAACCTCTAGGCCCTCCTTTGAAGCCAGGTATGCCTCACGATGTCGAGAGGCATCTGAGAAGGCGCTACCAAGGCAGAAGAAGGATCGAGTACAATCGGATGCCTGGAATTCGTATTCTGGGCATCGAAAAGCCCAGTTGGGCTTAGTCGATGCCAATTGGAATATTTCTGGTAATAATGCCCGGCTTAAGGCGAGAGCCTCCTGAGCGACAGAAATAGCAGCATCGATCTGGCCCGCTGCACGGAGGTTGGTGGAATGAGTATTCAAGGACGCCAATAACAGCGCCCGATTGTCTGCATGCGGTGTGCTCTCAGACGCAAAATGACACCAGTAAACAGATTGTTCGCTGGCTTGAACAGCAAACTCGTGTCGCAACTGATATTGATATCGATGTGAAAGGTGCCGGAGAGCAAATGCAAGCCGTGGTAGACATCCTGTAAAATTTTCCCCTGAGGCCAAGTTGCGGAACACTTGAACCGCCAGCGCATCTAAAGCCGTTGCTTCCGACTGCAAACCCAACCAGGATAGCTCTTCCCCGAGTTCTAGCAGGATTTCTGTGGCATCCTTCGTAGAAAGCGCGGTCTGGTGATCCTTAATTTGCAGCATGACCGTCAGGATCTTTTGGAGTATGTGTAAGTCCGATTTGGGCTGTAGGAAGACAATTTGCAGCGGCTCTTCCACGGGATCCCAATGGGGTGTTTTGGATTGAAAGAAGGCTGATGTGGTGTACTTTTTAAATGCATGAATGAGGTGCATTGCCTGTAGAGAGAGAAACTGCGATTCGATCGATTGGTGGCCTGGGTCCTTCAGGGAGTGAGTATCCATATCTATTGCCAATAAACAAGATGGGGAACCTACCGAAGCGACTAATTCCATTGTGCGGTTCACCACATCATGTCCAAATCGAGTCTGGACTAATACTCGAGTCATCATTCCCTCAAGACGTTGTAGCTTCACTTGGTGCTCCACGGAATTGATGATCAACCTCTGCTCGACTCGAACAGAGATATTTTCAATCCGCGCAGAGATATTTTCGATCCGCACAGAGGTATTTTTAATCTGCGCAGAGGTATTTTCAATCCGTGCAGAGGTATGCTCATTTCGAGCGGCAGAAAATACCTTTACACTCAATTAATCCAGAGACCTTTTCAGGGATGGAGAGGCTCACTGCAAATTGCATGTAGCATTTTTTGACATGCTTGTTCAAACGTTTGACTTGGGCTTCGACATCCTCACGCTCCAGCCAGCCCTTCAATTGAGACTGTAGGCCGCGAAAGCCTGAGCGAGGTTCTGGGGCAGAGATTTTCTGGGCGACGGAAAGAACATGGAGCATGTCTCTGAGTGAAAGCTCTGAGTTCATGTATGGACTAGCATAACATACTTACGCCTTGAGATTCCCGAGGGCGTCTAACAGCTCCTGTGCCTGGAAACTATCTTCACAACCTCGCAAAAGGTTGGCTAGCTGTGCCAGCGTGCCCAGAGTATCATCGACAACTTCTCGTATGCGTCTTCGATTCTCCCCGACCTTAAGTCCTTCAGTAAGTGCGAATGAATTCTCCAGCGGCGGACACACTTTTTCTATAGAGCGCCTGATGTTCTGTCCGACATCAATGAGGTCTTTTATAAAGGTCGCGAGCGTGATTATAGTCGTGGTGATTGTAATGGGGTCCTGCCATAGTGCACGAATACAGAGTTAGGGAGAGATGGTGGGGGTACAAGAGGAAGGAGGAGCCAGCGTTAACAGCACCCCACCGCCATTAGAAGCACCTTTAAAAATAGTGGGTGTGATGGATCATCCAGATGTCAGTATTTGGGGCAGTGAGGTTCGGATCGGACTTGCGCGGGCGACGTCGAGGGTGAACGACTTGGGTTAAGTAAGTGGTAAAATGTCGCCCTCCGAGTCCATATCGGCGGTGAAATGCAGTCCAACAAGATGCTAAGAGAAAGTACCAGACAGCTAGGGGAGGCACAAGCAGTTCCAAGAGGATTCGATCTTTGATTTCCAACGATGCATACAAGATGCATACCTGTAACGATTTTTCGTGATAGATTAGATTAGACGGGATCTACATCTGCACCGCCACCCGAATGCCAAAAGAGTCAGCATGACAACAGGGTACAGCGACTCACCCTAACCCACCCACCATGGCCTCGTTCCCTGGCTCAGCGATATGTCCCCGGTGCAGCAAGTCCGTCTATGCGGCGGAGCAGACGATGGGGCCCGGGCGCAAGGTGTGTTATGCATAATTTCAATTAGATGGTGAGTACTTATATAGGTGCGTAGTTTTACCATAAGGTGCGTTTGCGCGCGAGATGGGATGGGTAGTAGCGAGATGCTGACAATGTGTAGCCATGTCTGTCGTGCATGACGTGCAAGAAGCGGCTCGACTCGTTTACGCTGCTGGAGCACGATCAGGAGGTTTGTGAATTTATTCTGCTGCTAATATATTACTGAATGTGCTTTGTCAACAGCCATACTGGTGATTCGCCTTGGTCTTGTAGTAGTAGAGATGCATAGTATAATACTGACGACCCCCGCAGCAAATCGTGCCACGCGAAGAACTTTGGGACGCACAATGTGGCGAACCGCGCGAACACGGACCCGCTGCTCAGCAGCCCCACCCGGCGGCGCACGGACGATGATGCGAATGTGGCGTCGCCCGTGAGCGATGGCGAGTCGGCCGCGACGGGCATTCCTGCGCACGCGGGGCGCTTCGGTGTCGCGGCGCTCCCGCGCACGGTGCCCCTCGAGCCCGCGGGCGGTGACGGTGACGACCCCGAGTTCGACTTTCTGCGGCAGGACCCGGCGGCTCACGACGAGCGCCTGACGCCGAGCAAGGCGACGCGCCCGATTGCGGAACGCTATGCGACCGCCGCTGCGGTGCAGCGCCGGCACATGACGGGGGACGACTCGTACTTGAGCAGCAGCGGCGACGGCAGCCCCACGCACAAGCCGATACCGCGCAGCCTGACGGGGGGCAGCCCGCGACGGTATGGCGGGGACAATCCGGCGTGTGCGAAGTGCGGGAAGAGCGTGTATTTTGCGGAGCAGGTGCGTTTGTCTGTTTTGAGATTCTGCGGGCTGCCGTCGACCTGCGTTATTTTATTTGAGATTATAAAAGTAAAAGCGGAATGATACTGACTTGCACCTTGTTATTGCAGGTGAAAGCTGTCTCGAAGATCTGGCACAAGCTGTGTCTGCGCTGCACCGAGTGCAACTCCTCGCTCGACTCGAACCGGCTGCGGGACCACGACGGGGACCCGTTCTGCGGGAGGTGCCATAGTAAGGTGCGTTTGAGCTTTTTCTTTCTTGTTTTCCCTCGCGCGATCCGCGAAGAGCCCTGTGCCCGACCGACGATCCCGGGCTATCTGCGCGTCGTACTCCCCTCCCCTGCTTTTCTTCAATCGTGACATTGTGTTCTGATACCGCGCGCACAGCTGTACGGCAAGGGAGGGCTGGACAAGTAGGAGGCGATCTTGGGGCGGGGCGGGTGGATCTAGGGACGTGCGCTTGGACGGAAGCTGGCGCAGGCGCTGACTGGACGGACGAAGACCTGGACGATTTGCCGACGTGAAGCTAATAATACTAATGTATGTTGTATGTGTGTGTATTGGGTTCTGTGCAATTTGGGTGTGCTTTGCGAGAGACGGGGAAGGGGGCGGAGAAGCTTGCATACGAAGTGTGTTGTGAGGATGCTGATGATACGCAAATGCATATATTATAAGCGAATAAGCTAATACAAACCAGGGATAATCTTGTACGGCACCCGTGCAGCCCACTCGTCCCACTCGCGCCCGAAATTCTTCTGTAGCATGGCGTCCTCCTTGCGAATCCGCGACGTGAGGGCTGCGCAGATCACGGACGCGCCGACCGCCCAGACCTGCGGCGAGGATCCGGCGGTTCTGCGGCTCGAACAGGCCAGCGCACTCGACAAGCCAGGTGCCGGGGCTGAGGTGGCAGAGCGCGACGCCGAGGGCGGCGAGCAGGGCGCCGGAGTAGCTGGGGTGGCGCACGATGGCGTACGGGCCTGAGGTGATGAGCGGGATGGTCAGGCGTGGATGGCGAGCTCGAAGGTGAAGAGGCTGCGCAGGCGGCGGTAGCACGCGATGCGGAGGGACGTGCCAGCGAGGTTGAGCAGCCATCCGAGGAGGAAGAGGGGCGTGGGCGTGAGGAGGGCAGCGCGCGCGTGGGGATCGAGCGTGCGGAGGAGGGGGGCAGCCCAGGGGAAGTATTTTGAGGACGGGGAGACGTGGTGCGCGACGATGAGCGCGATTTCTGCGAGCCCGCAGCACCAGAAGCCAGCCTGGACAAGATTCAGTGAGAAGGGCGGCGACAGAACAGCCGCAGATTACATGGACGGCGAGGTGGCCCGACCTTGGCTATGCGCGGGAACAAGGGCGCAAGCCGTTCGAAGCCGCGAGGCGGGACACGCGAAGATGGCGCGCTCTTTGCAGCAGAGTTTGGCGGAGTCATCGTTATGTGGATGCCCACCGTCGCGGACAACAGGAATGGGATTTTGGTAAGGGACATGGTTGCGATATCTCGCTTTGGCCGTGTTACCTGGTCACGTCACACTGAACTCCTGAGTCCCGACTCTCATGTCTTTGCTAGGCCCAGCCCGCAATCTATCAGAGAATCCAACGCAGCTACCCCAACTCAGACTCGCGGGTTGGGTCTATATATTCCATCCTCTCTTCGCCGGCTCACCGATTCTCGAATTTGCTTCATACTATTCTAAAGACACCGATCGGCGCGGAACCGATCGGCGTCCCGGTCGGCCTGGTCCTCGACGCCTGCGCTGTGGTGGCGTATAACCGCCAGGGCGAGCTGCGCCTCTGCGACGCGCCGGGCGAACGCTTCGTTGACGGCGAGACAAATCCGGATCTGCGACTGCATTCTGCCTTGTACACTTTTCTAGTCAAGGAAGGAGAGTAGGTATACCGTCCACCATCTTCTTGTTTCTGTCTCTGACATTTTAAAAGTCATCTCGTTTATAACTACTCTGTCTGTGCATCCTTCGAAGACTAGGCGCCCCCACTCGTGATACCCGAGCGTTGGAAGGGGCCCGACGTCGTTATTGAAAAATGCACACCGGTGTTCGGCACCGCCGACGTTAGCCTGGCGGTCAAGTGCCACGACCGGTGCTGCATAATGACTGGCGCTATCACGGGGCTGGAGGCAAGGTATATAGTCCCTGAATCAGAAGAACAGTGGGTATGTATGTTTCAAGAACGCTTCGACAATAAATCTCACGTCGTGAATGCCAGTTCTACGAGCACTTTCTCGGCCTGATGGGTTTTGGGGCTGCACAAGGCGACATCACCTCAATGTGCAACGCGGTGACGCTGCGCGGGGACCTGAACGGGGACGCGGGCGACTTCCTCTTCGTTCCATATGCACAGAGTGTCGTGGCGGCGTTTATTCGACCCACGGGCGGAGACCTCGCGTACCAGTATCACTTGCGGCCTGTAAACCTGCCCCCGCGGATACTCCGCGTCTATCTCTTCGTCCGCTTTGCATGGAATATTCTGGAATTCTCAGGGCCGTATACCTTGACTGTCGAGGCAGTGGAGCGCGCCGTTCGTCAGAGTGTCAAGAAGCGCAAGTTCGAAGCGCAATTTGGCATCGACAATAACTCGAGGGAGGTCCGCGCGCGCATTTGAGTATATGCTGGCGAACCCGCAAATCGCAGCGGTGCGGGTGGGATTGTCCATGATGGTGTATCGCGACCTACCATATATCCAGCCCATGTAGTCTACAAACTCAAAGCCATTTAATTATACTTGGCGAAGATCAGCGCGATCAGCACTGGTCGTGACACGTGACGAGCATTGCCCTTGCTTCCGCTGCGCCTTGACCTAAGCTCCTTACAAGTCGACTGCGGCGTCGACCCTCCTCTATAAGCGTCTCTGGTCTCGGGACTGTCTAGGCTCTCTGTTTTTGTGTCTGACGCCCGCGAGAAGGGCTCCCAACGATGGCGGCCTACTTCTTCGCGTCCCCAATCGACGTGGACATCAAACTTGAGGGAGAGGACCAGCGGAAACAGGTCGAAATGAAGAGCGAAAAGGAGAAGACCATTTCGTGTCCGGTGTATTATGACGGGGACTCCGTCAGCGGACAGGTCGGTCATAATGAGTGCATGCAATCCTTACTTGCAAAGCTGAGCGGTATCAGGTATCGATACGGGTACGGGACGGGAAGAAGACGCAGCATGAGGGGATCAAGATAGAGTTTGTGGGGAGTATAGGTAAGTGTGCTGCGTACCTGTCTCAGTTGATTCCACTTGTTCATCGACTATCTGCGCGCGCATTACTGATACATCTTCTTTTAGAACTGTTCTATGACCGGGGGCACCACCATGAGTTCCTCTCATTGTCGCAAGAACTGGCCGCGCCAGGGGAAATGCGGCAGGCACAGACATACGACTTCAATTTCAAGAACGTCGAAAAGCAGTTTGAGAGTTATCAGGGTATCAACGTGAAGCTACGGTGCGTTGCATGCCTGTCCACCTCGCGTTTCACTTGCTTACCGCCGCCATTCAGGTACTTCATACGCGTTTCTATTTCGCGACGAATGGCGGACGTCGCAAAGGAGCGCGATTTATGGGTGCACTCCTTCCGGCTACCGGCGGACACCAATGCGACGATCAAAATGGAGGTCGGGATCGAGGATTGCCTGCACATCGAGTTCGAGTACAATAAATCAAAGTGCGTGTCCTGTCCCTCTGGCATCACTCGCCCCTTGCTGACTGCGCGTCGACGGGTAGATACCACCTGAAGGACGTCATTGTGGGCAAGATCTACTTCCTGCTTGTGCGAATCAAGATAAAGCACATGGAGCTCTCAATAATCCGGCGGGAGACGACGGGTTCTCCACCGAATCAGTACAATGAGAGCGAGACGATTACGAAGTTCGAGATTATGGACGGGGCGCCCGTGCGCGGTGCGTGTTGCTGCCAATACTCCGCACCCTCGCTCACACCGCTTCCATATAGGTGAGACGATCCCCATCCGACTGTTCCTCGGCGGCTTCGACCTCACGCCCACCTTCCGCGACATCAACAAGAAGTTCAGCACGCGGTATTACTTGAATCTGGTACTCATCGACGAGGAGAATCGGCGGTACTTCAAGCAGCAGGTAAGCCTCCTCCCCGTGTTTCATCTCCCGTCCGCTAATAATACTGCCGCCTTTCGCAGGAAATCACGATTATCAGGATACCAGAGGTACATACGCGTCCTTCTTTCCGTTTTACACAGCCTAATATGTCCCTCTTCCGCAGAACTAATTGCGTCGTCGTCATGGTCTCGCTCTCACTCCTCTTCGCGTGCCCTGTATTATATGGATATTTTTCAATTTACTATAATACTCTTTTCTGGACGCGCTGTCGGACCGGGACTGTTCGCTTCCGCTTCCACTGCGCTCGACCCACTTTCCGTTCCGGCCGAAAGTACATTCAAAGCGAAACTTGCCGTTTCAATATATATAGGACTCTATATAGAACTCTCGTCGGGTACTCGACATAACTCCTGGACTCTATTGCGGAAATGAAGTGGCGCCGAGCGTTTTCATTGGTTATCTGCGGTCCATCCGCCGGTCGCACTGATCTTGCGAAGAGACGATGGAACTGTGTCTAGGGAGATCCATCACGCCGAGTTGCAGTGCAGCTTCGGTGTCAATCTGCTGATTCGGCCGTGATTATGTGCATAGGCGCGGCGGGGATGGTCCAGCGGGATCTCTGCGCTATGGATGTCAGTGCAGGGTGCAATTCTTTGCAAGCTAAATCGAATGAGTGAAGGTAATTTTGGGATTTTCCGATGGGGATGTCACGGCGAGGACATTGATATTCTGTCTTCGACGTTTGTATCCTTTTCGTCAAAATTGAACGTGTGGCGCGCCGCGCAGAAAACATATCCACGGCCGAGATTCTCCACGGCCGAAGTTGCAATTCCACGATCCACGCGTATTACAACTTTGGTGGTGTTCACCGTTTCAATGATACCGACGAACCACAACGGGTTTCTCGGGTGCGTTCTGACGGCGCGACGATATGATACGAGATAACGCGGATTCACGGCCGCGGCCGACGAAGTCAAGTCCATACGCATGTTTCTGTCGTTTGGCAGATAAAAAAAAAAGATGGAGGACTTGGCATGGCGGATTGGCGGATGAGCATGCGCAGGAAGACGTAAAAATTGAAATGAAATGAATGCATTGGTGATTGGCAGCACCTGGGATCACAAGCGGGGTATGTACGGCCGGGATCCAGTCTGGGGCTTTGGCAGAGCGGTGCCGCGGATTCAGATCAGCGAGCACGGTCAAGCAAAGAGCACGAGCATCTCGTCGGCGACGCGCCACTCGGCGCGTGCCCCGTCCACATCTAGCGCGCGCTCGCGCTTGAGCTTGAGCGCGGCGTCGCCCCCGCCGCGCGCGACGATCTCGGCGTCGGAGAGCGCGAGGTCGATGTCCAGGGGTGCGTACACGTCCGCGTTTGGTGTGGAGAGGAGGAGGCGCCGGGCTTCGAGCTCAAGGGTCGTCTGGGCGACGATGGCGGGGGTCTGTGCGATATTGTACGAGGGAATTGCGTTATTGATTGGTGGAATAGATTGATTGGAGTGCATTGTACGTGGAGAGAGAGAGATTACATTATTAGCGATGTGGGTGGGTGAGAGAGACGGACGGTGGCGCACGTACGAGGTGAGGGAGCGCGATGGTTATCTCAAGGGTGCCGGACTGTGTCTTGGCGTAGCTCCACGTCGGCCGAGAGCCTGGTTTCAAGGAAGAGGGTGGTGGTGGTTGCGCGGGGGTAGCATTTTCGGACTTTAGGATCCCTTTTTTGGGTGCGGAGCCGGACTTAGGCGTAGCGACGGATGGGGTCGCGACTTCTTCGATTAGAGGCTTTTTTGGGGCGCCAGGGGATGTCGGCAGGAAGGACGGAATGAGGACCGTACGCGGGAGGAGCTTGCCTTTGGAGGCGATATTGGGGGTGGAGATTTGGCGGGAGAGGACGAGCGAGGTTTGGGCTTCTACGCGTTGGAGCGCGAGTTCTGGGTGCGGCGTGTGAGGACGGCAGTGAGTCTATTTGGGTAATTAGGACTAGACTAGCCTTGGATAAAGGCCCTGAAGGGGGCATCCCGGACGGAGCGTGACCGGAGGGTGGAGTTGAATATGCAGTCGAATACGAGGGATGGGTTTCCGGCTGGCGAAGGCGTGTCAGGTTTAGGGTGACAGGGATTGCGGTGCGGGCCACCCGAGCAAGGGAACGGGGCCAGATACGGAGTTGATACAGACCTTTATCTGTGTCCTGTTTGGCGTCGGACACGATGACGGGAACAAACCAGGCATCGGGGTTGAGATCTTCGGGTTCGTCCTGTCCGAGCATTGCGCGCTGGATGGCCTCCTCATTTCCCTCTGGGGGAGGGGGCACGTTTGGATCCCAGGCGATGTTGACAAAGACCTTGCGCCCATTTGGGACCGAGACGGAGCTGCGCTCTGGCTCGAGCAGATTTTTTGGCGGGGGTGCGGCGGCTGGGACCAGCTTGACGATGCCCGCCTGGCATTTTGTTTTCAAACAGAACCCAGCGGAAGGCTTGAGTTGGACAGTGACTGACATTTGCGGTACTGGGCACAGCCACCTGCTAATTTTTTTGTGATACATACGCCACACCGGCTTCTCCTTCAGAAACTTCTGTGACTCACCCATGCCAGCCCAATCTTTAAAAGAGGCCCCTAGTGCCTTTAGATTCGGTACCCCAGCCCTCTTCCACTTCTTTACCCTTACTTGACTCCTCCTAGCTGTACCCGAGGACGACATGTACATCGTCAGCCCTTTCCCCGACTTTGACGACGCAGAAAAGGTTCAGCAGTACATCCAGGACAGACGTGTCATCGGCGTACGTCCACTGTCTAGCAAATAGGCAGCGCTATTCACATCGCTGCAGTACGATCCCCTGGTGCAGCCCGCCCTGCTCAGACACGAGATCGTGTCGACCCCAAACTCCCAAAAGACTATCGCGTCAGCGCGCTACAATGCCGCGCGCATCGTCGCCGGCCACGACGACCGCGTCCTCGTCATCGTCGGCCCGTGTTCCATCCACTCGCCCGAACAGGCCCTCGAGTATGCCAGTCTGCTCAAGGCAAAAATACCCGAATGGTCAAATCTCCTCATCATCATGCGTGCGTACTTGTAGGTCCACGAACGTGTCTCGTTGATTTTATTTACTGACACATGTTCGGTACCAGTGAGGTGATTATTATTTATTGCTAAAATGCCCTACAACTTCTGAATCCTCGCAGAAACCTCGCACGACCGTCGGATGGAAGGGTCTCATCAACGACCCGGACATTAACGGCTCGTTCAAAATTAACAAGGGCCTGCGCATCGCCCGCCAGCTTCTCTGTGATCTCACAGACATGGGCGTGCCGATTGGCTCGGAGCTGCTCGATACTATTTCCCCGCAGTACCTTGCTGACCGTGAGTTGGTACTTTCTACGATTATGTATTTATTACTCAACGGGCGCACGCAGTACATTCTTGGGGCGCCATCGGCGCACGGACGACAGAGTCCCAGCTCCATCGCGAGCTCGCCTCTGGCGTATCCTTCCCCATCGGCTTCAAAAATGGAACCGACGGCAGGTGCGTGGCATGGTCTATTTAATTAGTGTGCCTAATCGCTTGCGCAGCGTCACGGTTGCCATTGACGCTATGTTCTCGGCGGGCTCGCCGCATGCGTTCATGGGTGTCACGGAGCAGGGTGGGTCCCGCCATTCGATTTGGCGCGCTTGCTGCTAACCCACCTTGTAGGCCTCGCGTCCATCGTCAAGACGCGTGGGAACAAGGACACGCACGTCATCCTGCGCGGCGGGACACGCGGGCCCAACTACGCGAGCGAACACGTCAAGGAGGCTGCCCAGGCGATTAATAAGAAGAAGGAGTGGGCGAGCATAATGGTTGATTGCAGTCGTACGTGCCCTTCCCTTCTGTGTGTACATGAAACACGATCTGACCCGCCGCAGACGGCAACTCGCAGAAGAATCACAACAACCAGCCGCGCGTCATCGACTCGATCTGCGAGCAGCTCGCGGCGGGCGAGCGCAACATCACCGGCGTCATGATCGAGTCGAACATCAACGACGGGCGGCAGGACGTGCCGGACACGGGCGCGAAGAACCTCAAGCATGGGGTGAGCATTACGGACGCGTGTGTTAACTGGGAGACGACGGTGAAGATGATGGAGAAGCTGAATACGGTGAGTGCTCCGTTCTCCGCCTCCTGCTTGCCGCAATTACGACATGAATGCTCACTGCGCGTAATCCAGGCGGTTGGCCAACGGCGGCAGGCGCTGATAGATGCGGGTTTCAGTCGGCCCCCAGGGTTCGTGAGGGTGGACGGAGAGGCGTCGTCGTAGGTCCTAGCTTTGCATCCAACTTGTATTATCTATATGCTTTGATATATATTAATGAATGTGCTGAGTTGTAATTATACTGAAGCAAGTCGACGTCGAGCTTGGCCTCGTATTTTTATAGGAAGAATTTGTATGAGGCCTTGTGCCGGACGGACCGCGAAGCCGTCCGGCCTGGCTGAGGGCAGAGGAGTTTAGGAGATTTTACACAGGGTGGCCGCAGGTCGGTGACAGCGTTGGCGGCGAGTTGGGATTTTTAGGAAAAATATTAGTATGTTAATTAAACCTGGGCGGCGTTTATTTGGGGGGATGGATGGAAAAAGAATTCAGAATGCCGGACTTGGGGAGGGGTGAAGACCGGAGAGGGGAAAAAAGGATGCAGCAAAGAGGAAAAAATGCAAAAAGATGACAAGAGTGGGATTCGAACCCACGCCACATTACATGATGAGAAACCCTGATAGGGTAAGCTTTCGCTTGAGTCACACGCCTTGGACCGCTCGGCCATCTTGCCATGGAATACTTTTGGGTGATGGATTTCCTTCCCGCCATTTGAAGTGCTTGACTTGGTCGCAAAAAGTGAAAATGTCGGAAAAAAACACTCTATGAAAGATGGATAGTTTTTAATACTTTTTACTGAACAAGCATGACATGTTTTTTATGTAAAAATTTAAGATAGAGGGCGTGGAACCCCAGCACCCTTATGTAATCTGCTTAATAATACTTTCCCATGGTCAAATCTCAATGTTGGAGAAAAAAAATTGTTATAAAGCTGTATTTCTGTGATTTTACATGGGAAAGAAGAAGTGTCTATTTCTTAGCTAGGAACTGGGCAATGGAATCCTTTACATCTGCAATCATGCTTGGAGGCAAGATCCGATGACCTCTATAGGGCTTGTTTACCCATTTCAACTCAGCACCAGTAAGCCCACCTGCATAGGCTGAAATAAATCGTGCAGCACAATTGGCATATCTGCATAGATATATTTACCATTGGAAAACAAATCAAACTGACATACATACCAAATAATCTGAAGATGTGGAACATCATCAAGACATGCCTTGACATTATCCTCCATCTCATCAATATTTGATGTCTTGGCTGTTGTCCGATACCGGAACTTTGCTGCACCCCAATACATCTTGATAAAATTCAGTTCACAGTGGTATTTGGGATAAAAATCACAGATGTGACCCCGGGATTCGATCAGCTCCTCCAATGCAGACTTCTGGCTAACAAAATCAGGCTGCAAGAAGAGAATGCAGCGGCAGCAGCAATTGGTATTCCCAGTTTCACACTTGAAACCAGGACACTGTGCAAGAAGACCTTCTCTGTATAATCCCCGCTCTCGAAGGATTTGTTCCATTCCCTTGAACCAGCCTGGCATGGTGTGGTGGTCATCAGGGAAATAAAGATCTTGAGTCTCCCCACTCAGTAGCTTCCCATTCTGCATCCTTGGCCCATCCGGATGGTGAGTCCAACCTTCCTTTGGTTTCTTGACCATCTTACGAGCAGAAAGGGCATCTGCAGCTCGTTTCTGGTGGCTAGGAGCATTGTCAAAAAGGAAGAGGGCTACTGCAAAGCCATTGGTTTTGGCCTCAAAAATGTCAATTGCCCGATCAACCTGGATCAAGAGGTCATTTGAAGAAAACCATCCATCACGATTCTTTCCAGCCCGGAACAGCAGCCTTGCCTCTCTGTGGAAAAATAGAATCAATACCATATCACTGCACAAAGAAAGGAACTGAACTGATTTTCATGAGTCAGTCGTCCCCATTCCATTGTTAAAAATTCTGAAGCCATGATTGACTCCCCTCTCCTTTCGCCTGTGGCTTTCCAGTGGCAGATTTGTGTGACCATCCAACTTTTCGGCGGTCATTTGCATAGAATGTGGACTCATCATGAGTGACTAGAATAATTCGAAATGGTTGGCCTTTATACTTCCCCTCAAGAACATAACCTTCAGGGTTCTTGACTGGCTGCCCATCATTGTCATACACCACCATTCGTGGTTCATATTCTTCCAACCATCTCTTCACAAATGCAGCATGATAGGCTACAATATCCTCCCTCTCATGGCCATCTACATACATGCCATTCTTGCAAGGGCCAAAGCGCAGTCAAGACGTTTCAGCCAACAACGTGCAGTCCACACTGAGATATTACGCTTATGGATGCCAGCCTGCTCCAACCTTGCCTGCATCTCTGGAGAAGCAATAAAATCAACCAAGTCCTGGGCCCTGAAATGACCTTCTTTTTCTGAAACAGATTGAAGATGAAGCTTGATTTCATCTGCAAAGTCCTCACCATTGAGGATAGAGGAGTGGTACTGGCCATAGCGGTGCATTGGTAATTTTTTCGAAGTCAAGAATGCATGCAACCAGCTGCAAATGCTGTGAGCTCGATATGAGCCATGGCCTTGGGATTTTGCAACAATCATGCTGGCCTCACGCCAAGTGTATGAAAGTTCAGGATCTAGGTAAAGGTTGAGTGCACCAGCCATAGCCGTAATACGGGCTCGAAAGAAGACATCTAAAGTCTTGTCCTTGCTTTTGACATTTAGAGCTGCTACTGCACAACAAAGTGCTGGGAAATGGGTATGATTCAGTTGATCCAAGACTCGATCAGCTGCACTCTTTGGACTAGGATCTTCAATTTCCTCCAGCAGCTCACGCAACTTGACATGAGCAAGGTTAACAGGGTCCATGCAGTCTGCAGGTAGAGTTGATGTCTAATAAAATCTTTAGATCTCACATGTGAAACAAGACATGTAGCCTACCCTGATGCTATCTGTAATATCTGGTTCCTCTGTGTCCTGCAATTTCTCCAGTTCTTGGAACTCATTTTCCCCATCAGATTCTGCACTGCTGACCGCAGCATCTGGTTCTTTGGTAACCTTCTGTCCCTTGATGTAATCAAAGACATTCAAGTAGCCCTTCTCCTTCATGTCTTTTGCAATCTTTCGCTGACGATAGAGTGTCGAAGCAGATTTTTTGGTGTAATGTTTGGGGCGGTTTGAACTGTTTTCAAGGTCCTGAATGTGAGCCGCTTTTTGGGCATCACTCAAAAGAGTGGCAAATTTCTGGAGTTCGGTTTCATCAGAGATCTCAGGTGCCTCCACGACTTCATCATCCAGTTCTAGCGAAAGATCACCCAAAGCAGATTCCTCGCAATCCATATCTGGAAGCTCATTCCCCAAGTTCAAATCCCATGTCTCTTCAGTATCTGGGTCAGAGTGGGAGTGGTCATCACAGTGAGTGGCAGCAGCTGGGAAAGAGGTGCTTGATCCAATGTCTGAGGTCTGATTCTGGCCATCTTCATTGGGAACCTCCTCCACAGTGACTGTTTTCTGAGAGTCTCGGGCCTTCTGGAGGTTATTTTGCCGGGCCTTTTTATGGTTAGTACCTCTAGGCATGGTTACAGAGCAGAAGGATGTGGAGGAAGTGAAGAGAAAGTGAAAGCCTCATTGCAGCCTCAAGGCAGCCGCATTCATTGGTGGCTGTACACGATTAGTAATCCATCAATCCATCAATCCATCATCCGGCCGGTGCCTGCCGAGGTGGCTGTGCCAGTCAAATTTCGGAACACTTTTCTTGAAAAGTGTTCCTTTTGATAAGAAAAGCATATAGAAACACTTTGAAAAAAAGTCACATAAATTTTTTTAGGCCTTTATAACTCTTCACCAAGAAACCTTTTAGGGGATCTGCTCAATAGAAACCCCTTGTATCCTTTCTATCTTACACTTGTATTGGACAAAATATGCCTAACTAATTTTGGTACTGAGTTATTTCGCTCGTCGTTGTGTGTGACATTGTGATGTGTGACTGCTGACATAAGGGTGCCGGGGTTCCACACCCTCTATCTTAGGAACATTTTATTTGACTCCATATATTTTGTGGGGTTTGTCTTTGATGGACACTTTACACATTTCCCATCCTGGATTCAAGATCAAACCACCATTCATGGCAGGAACTACAAGTCTCCATTTTGACTTTCATCCATTCATCCCGGACTTTTGACATCAGAGCCCTATCTGCTGCAGCTCCACCAAAGGATCCAAGGGAGGGTTATCTGGTTTGGCATTTGGTTCAGGAGGTGGAGGGGCTGGATAGTTCAACTGCTGCTCAATCTGTTGTTGAATCTGAGCCAGTCATGCAGCCTCTGCTTGAGCCGCTGCGGCTGCATCATGCAGTCTCTGCCTCTTCTGGTGACAAGGTGTGCAAGTTGCCAAATCTCCGAATATAGTTTGGCTAACATAATGACTGCCAGTAGTACACCACAGTAGGAGTTGGAGATTGTGGTGGTACAGAACCGAAAACGTCAGATCCAGGCTGGATAGTACCATCATCTGGTGCTTGTTGAAAAAGCCTTTGTGGTTCGAATTGAAACTCTGGCCCACTCAAGACAGAGCTTCTGGAAGGAGTGGGTGATGAAGGACTAGAGCCCAGTGGAATCCGACTGCGCTTGCTACAATGCTCACGAGAGTGGGGTGTATGAGGGGTTAATTCACCAAGTGGTCGTGTCATGAATTGTGCTGGGAAACTCATTAGAACATATGCAGAAATTGCGGCAGCTAAACTCACTCCGAAGACATGGAGACTCCCGAACAATCCGGTTGTCAATATTTTGCAAAGGCAAATTCTCTGGAGGAGTTGGAGGTCCTGACATGTGAGGTCGTGCAGCTCTGCGGGGAGTATTTCTAATAGCTGCATATGGCCGCACTGCATTTCTATCCAGTACTTCACATGGAATGCTCTGGTCAATTGACCATCTGGGTGGTTCCTGAGGAACTGCAGATGGTAAATTGGAGAAATCAGGTTTGCAAGATTGCCCAGACTTACCACCACCCCTCTCAGATTGGGGGAAATAGTAATTGTTTTGCTGGGTTGGGATAGTTTGGGACGGTGATTGGGGCTGAATCCGTGAGGGTCCAGCAACAGGATTATCCCAGTTCCAGGCATTCTGCTGAAGAAATGTTGCCCTTTGTTGTTGAGCCTTTTTTACGTGCCATTCTGGCTGCATAGACAACAGGATCATATCCAGGCATTGTTTACTGTTTCGTCAATTAGTATACATTTGGGACAATCATCTGAAATTATTTACAGAAATAGTTCCGATTGCTAGGAGAGAATTATTGCCAAAGAATTGTTGCCAAGAGAGCCCCCAGATAGTCCAGATTCATGCAGTATGTCCAGACAAGGTTGCCCCCGTGTTCCCTTTAATTTTTTTTCAAAGTTTTTCACTGAAGAATATTGCTGCAAGACAGTGCCCGATTTTGCTTATTGACGTTCTCTTGTCACCCCTTTTCTGCAAGGCAGGTGGAAGTGACAATTTTGACATAGTTAAAACTTAAGCCACAGGCACCGCGTGTGAGAGAGGTCCGACAATAAATTGTCTTTTGTGTCAGAGGCAGACAACAGCCCTGGGGTGGACTTCACACTCCAGTAAACCAGAATATATGATAGGCTATCTGGCAGTTTCCAACAGCAATCAAAATATCCAGAGCAAGCCTAATTATAGACCGTAAACAGTCTACAGGTGGTGGGAGCAAGAACAAAGCATCGAAAAACTTCTCTGACATTGACAGGTTCCCACAGTGCGACAATGAAACAAATAAGTACATCATCAGTCACTGGTACTGCCACTAGCAAACCGGTTCCACCCTACAGATAGCCAGTTTCCAGCAGTGATCAAAATCTTCAGAGCAAACCTATCTATAGACCCTAAAACAGTCTACAGGTGGTGGGGGAGAGCGAAGGCATCGGAAAACCTGTCAGACATTGACAGGTTCCCCCGGTGGGACGATCAAATAAATAAGGCCATTGTCAGTCACCAGCACAGCCACTAGCAAATTTGGTCTCCATTGATAGATGGGGTCGCAAGCTCCCCCAATAACCCCCTACCAGCTCAAGCTTCTGATGCACCACATGTGAATATTCAAGACCAGTATGTCATCCAGCAGTATTTCAGATGGGCACATGCACCAGTGCCAGTCAGTGATGGAATTAAATTTTCTGCACTTTCGTCATTGATCGTATTTCTTAGCCTCCTCACTCTCAAGGTCCACAGTATGTCGCCAACTATCTTGGTACACAGCATGAGTCTGCCACCTGTGGTTTCTGGGCCGTGTATGTGGCTTTTGCAATTTTGTTCGGCTTTGCCCCAAACAATCCTGTCGCCCACACTCTGGATGCTGTCTCTATCCAGGAGTTTATTGGCCCAATATACGCTAGTTATTTGGGCCATCACACTGGTGTTCCAATTGTTCTTGTGCAACAACTCTTCCAAAACTTCGAGCCTCCCAAGTTGGCCGCACCCGCAACCGATGATTTGATGGTGGGTGTTCTGCCTCTGGCCTGTCTTATTTCAAGTTCTTATTGGCTGTGTCAGCTGTCCATGTGGCCAGAGAATATCTCTCATGCTTTTTGGGCTGGAGCTCGAGAGGAAGAACCCAGGCCTGGGCTGGTGAGACTGCCAATGTCTGGGCAGCACTCCCATGAGTTCTTCCAAGGTAAGGTACTCACCATCCACCCTTGATGAACATCACATGATGTGACAGTAACACTTCCACTTTGGGCACCAACGAAGAAAACAATTAGTATTGGAATAACGAGGGAGGCCTGTGCAATTCCCCTCGACCAGATTATGTATATACATCTAAATGAATTATAGAAAAAAAATCAGAGCTCTTCAGCCATTTTTGGATAGTGAATTACGCGAATTGTAGTCAATCTAAGATATTAGTGATCAATAAATGCCCGCTCTGTCGAGCTCTTCTAAAATAGAGGCAGGGTAAGTTCTGTGGCCAGGGTATTTCTTTGCAATCCATGCTGCCTGTTGCCCATTAAGGTTGTGGGTGAAGTACGCATCCCCGAAACGATGACAGCGATTAACAAATCTGCCAAGAATTTGAGAGCATCAAAAACGAAGTAAAAAACAGCTTACCTCCTCATGGATAGGAGAGGGACCGCGTTCAAAGAATCCATTGTGTTTTTTTCAAGCTGATCTTCCCGGGAGGACGAAGGCTTCAGCCGATAAAGCCTCTTCGCATAGCCCCACACCATCTCAATGGGGTTGAGCTCACAGTGAAACTTCGGCAGGAATAAAAGCTCAATGCCCTCGCGTTCGCAATCCTCCTCCAGTAAAGACTTGACTGCCGCGAAGTCTGGCAGATTGAATACAACTTGCCTGCAGCAGCATTTTGATGTCTTGTTTGGATCTGCACACTTGAAATTGGGGCACTCAGTACGCAAATCAGCATACTCGTGCATCCCACGCTCTTCCAAGATCTTCTTCATCCCCTTAAATTTACCGGCGTGTTGCGGGTGGTCATCAGGGAAGTAAAGGTCCTGTGCTGCGCCGTTAAAGTGTGCCCCGGTCATTTTTATCTTCTCCTTGACAAGATTGCGTTTCGAATCATAGATGAGGTTCCCGTCCTCATCCCGCTTGTTGACTTCAACAAGAAAGTTTGCCGACTCGCTGCCTTTTCGGGTCCCTGAAGGGCCTTTTGGCATACCACGCGCAGAGAGGGAGCCTTCGGAACGCTTCTTATGAGTAGTAGCGTTGTCATAGACAAAAACGTGGTCGCAATCAGGCCAAAGTTCCTTGACAAGCTTGCAAGCCATCGAAGCCTGCTCGCGGACTTCAACGGAAGTGAAGTATCCATCCCGTCCATTCCCTGGCCGCATGCACCGGCGCGCATTTCGAGCGGGGTTATTCGGATCGCGTAGGTAGCCAAAATCCGATGAGAAATAGTCGGCAACCATAAAAGAATGCCCCTCTCCCTTTGCATAGGGTTTTGCTGGGTCATCTTTGTGATACCATGCTTTACGACACCTATCGTGTGTGTAGAAAACGCTCTCATCGTGATACCAAATGATGACACGACGTCCTGTGGCCGTAAATTCTTGGGGAATGGGATTGCCGTCATCATCAAAGACAACAACTCGCTTCTGGAGTTCAAATAAGCGAGGGAGATAGATATTGTCCCGGTAATAGACAACATCCGGGCGCTCATATCCATCAACATATTGGCCTTTTTTTGGAGATGTAAATCTGATGATGTTGAGCAACAGGAACAATTGACGGACAAGAATTACTGACCTGTAGCCCAACTCATCAAGATATCGGCGTGCTGTGGTCAAAGATACTGATTTGTCGATGTTATGTTCAGCGTGCATGATGGGATCGTTCAAATATTCAACAATCTTTTCTGCTGTAATTTCCGTGCCAAGAGACTGCAAGTGAAGACATAGATCATTTGCGAGATCCTCATCTGCCAGCATGCTCTCGTTCCACTCGCCGTAGGGATTGACATCAAGGACTTCACGAGTATGAATAAATTCTCGAGCAAGAGCGGCCAGGACGCGTGCACAGTGTGTCCCACGTCCGAGACCGTGGGCCGCCAAGCGAGCAGATGCGCCCCAGCGAGCATAGGTACCACCTTCCAAACCTGGAGTGACATAAAAATGCAGTAATGTTCGGATACCATTCAACCGTTCCCGTGTGAAAGCGCTGATGTCGGGATCTTTGTAGCCAACCCCTCGACGTCCCCAGAGATCGGTACCGCGCAATTCCCCGCGCAGAAATCCCTGCACACATTCCAGAGCAACCTTGGCCTCCCCAAGATTGGGTGCCTGACGGAGTGTCCCCGCATGCGTAGCTTGTTCATGCAGACGATCCAAAAAGCTGCGAGGAGCACATGGTCTTGGGTAATCATCATCATGTATCGGTGATGTTGACAGCAGCTCATCTTCGGCCTCCGGAACATCAATAAAGTCGCGAGGATCATCGGGGCAGTCCTCAGAGAGGGGCGTGGAAGAAGGGAACAGAGGGCGTGGCTCGGCGGGTGGAGGGAATGTATAGATGGACTCCCGGTCATCCTCATCCTGTACCTCCTCCACAGTCGGCTTCCGTAACTTCCAGATGAACTCACGGGCTGCCGGTGCGACAGATACGGACGTGAATCCGGGGACGTGGAATGATTGCATCGACGCGGCAAATGGGTCCGACGTGTCCGATGCGTGAAATGATTGCATCGACACGGCAAATGGATCCGACGCGTTCGACGCGTGAAATGAATCATCAGACGCGTCTCCAATAATACGCGTGTCTATTTTCGCGTCGTCTTGAATCTGGGAAGAAGTTCATTGCAGTGAATACAACTGCTGCTTTCTACTTGCAGTTGTGTTCTCCTTCTGTCTTTTTCTCGGGGAGAGCCATTTCTGTACCTTCTTGGGGCTAAGTTCATCCCACACGCGTTTAGTCGTATTGCTCAGGTTCTGGAACAGATTTGCGGCCCGGTTCTTGCGCGTCTTCGAGTATGTTCCCATGGGTCACTTCTGCGATACGCGCCAGTCAGACAGGTGCTAAGGATCAATTTTGACCAATTGTTTGACAGATCGGCTAATTCCCAGCCTAAATCAGTGGCTTTGCCCGTGTTTTTTCAGAGTAGTCGCAGTAAGGGAACTATATGCTGAATCTGGTCGAAGGATTTGACTCAATTAGAGCTACATATTATTTTACAGATTTTTCTATGGGACTGTTCCAAAAAAGGAAGTTGTCACATCTTACCACGTGATGTTCGTCGAGGGTGGATGGTGAGTACCTTAGGATGAAACCCAAGGAGATAAGGTCCCAAAACTATCTCTGTGAGCAAGTTGGAGGGACTGGATGGCCAAAAGAGGGGAATGTTGGCAATGTGCAGCGTGGTGAGAAGTGGCAGATGCAATGGATAAAAGACAGCTTGGGGTGCATCTATCTGGGGAGTATCATCCCTGAGGAGGTTAATCCATTCCTGCTGCAAGAGGAAGGAGGCTGAAACCAGTGCAGAAAATGAGTTGCAACGAAGGAATTGCTGGATGGTATTTGCAGCGAAGGCTGGTGCTTCAATGACAATAGAGCTCAGGTGGTTGGCAGCCAAATCCAACCTGGTAAGGATGGGAAGTAGGTGGATGGCTCGTGCACCCAATGAGGAGCTGGAAATCGAGACTTTAATGGAAAGTGCCTGGGAGCAGGCAGTAAATCGCTGCACAAGGCGGATATTTGTTCCAGGACTGGGTGAAAGTAACTCTAGGTCTTGCCAAAGAGATGGAATTGCGGAAATCTAGTGTGTCCATTGTTTGGAGACAAGGAGGGATGCTTTTACAAGAGACTCAGGAGGCAAATCTGCCCAGATCTGCATCAAGGTCTCTAGGGGAATGCGGTGCTGCACCAACTGCACCAATGGAAGGGACACTCCTTGATGTGACATGCCTCTGCAACTTAATGTAAAAGCATATTCCCTGGCCAATGTGAGTGGTGCTTACTTGGGAATGCTGGTGGTAGACGGCAAGATGAGCACACCACCGTGATGATGATGGAACATCATTTCATCATAGGATCCAATCATCAATATCAGTTCCCAAAGTGGTTTGATCCAAAAATATCTTGCAGTGTTGGATTTAGTATGAGAATACACTTGCACATCTCATTTAATATATATTTTTTGAGCAGGCAGTTTAGGCAGTTTGGCCTGAAAAACCATGGTATAAAACTATCTGAACTTATGTTGCAGATCGTTTGCCTCACTTGATGGGTGGCGGAGTTCGCACATTTTCTGCCTTCCAAGCACTCCACTCAGTTCCACTGGAATGTGAAGAGTGGTTATCTCATGTTATTCTAAGGAAAGATGCAAGAAAAGCCAGGGTATAACTATCTGAAGTCATGTTGCACATTGTTTGCCTCACTTAATGGGTGGCGGAGTTCGCACATTTTCTGCCCTCCAAGCACTCCACTCAGTGCCACCCATTTAATGTACACTCTATGGAATGTGAATAGTTGTTCTACCATGTTATTCACAGGGAATATACAAGAAAAGCTGGGGTATAACTATCTGAAGTCATGTTGCACATTATTTGCCTCACTTGATGGGTGGCAGAGTTCGCGCATTTTCCACCTTCCAAGCACCCCACGCAGTTCTACACTGTTATTGGAGCGAAAGAGGCAAGAAAAGCCGGAGTATAACTATTTGAAGTCATGTTGCACTTGTTTGCTGCACTTGATGGGTGGCAGAGTTCACACATTTTTCGCCTTCCAAGCACTCCACTCAGTTCCACCCATTTAATGTACACTCTCTGGAGTGTGAAGAGTGGTTCTACCATGTTATTCTAAGGAAAAATGCAAGAAAAGCTAGGGTATAATTATCTGAAGTCATGTTGTACATTGTTTGCTTGATGGGTGGCAGAGTTCGCACATTTTCTGCCCTCCAAGCACCTTACACAGTTCCACTCATTTATAGTACACTCTGAGGACTCCTAAAACAGTTCTACAATGTTATTGGACGAAAGAGGCAAGAGAAGCCGCGGTATAATTATCTGAAGTTATGTTGTACAATGTTTGCCTCCTCAAATGGGTGACAGAGTTCACGCATTTTCTAGACACTCCACTCATTTTCCACTCATTTTATGTACATTCTCAGGAATGTGAAAAGGTGTCCTACCATGTTGCTGGATGGCGAAACATTGAACCAAACAAATAAGTTCGGACTTGGTCCAAGTTCAAAATAAACAGCAAGTCAAAAGTCAAACACAAAGTCAGTCCTTCATTCTCCTACTCTGCATCTCTTGCTCCGCTGGGCCCATCATCAGCAGCTACTCCCTTATCACTCAAGTTCTCCTTCTCCTTCAAATGCCATTTTGTGAACATAGTCTTAGTTTTGGTCAATCTCTCCAATGCTTTCTTTGTTAGTGGAGCACAGGGCCGTCCTGGTTTCCCAGTGATGTTATAAAGAAGAAAAAGAATAAATTAAGCTTGAAGCCAGAATAATTTCAAAAAGGAGACAGAACCTTGGGTGGTCTTACACCTAATCAATGATTTGGCCATCTTTGCATCTATCTTGTTCTGAATGGGCTCTCGGAACGATGCAGGCCCTAGTGTAGACAAGAAGCCAGTGTTGGAAACATTGGTGAAATTGTTATCCTTCATTGTATATCAGGTGAATTCTGTCAGGAAAAAAAAAGATTTTCCTCACCTCCTCATGAACTTCCCATTGAGGTGGAGGTGTGGCAAGAATAATATGATAACGGTTGGTGTCATCGCCCTTGAAACAACACACAGAAACCTTCTTGAACTTCTCGGTGGTCTTCTGCCAGGGCTTATTGTACGGTTTCCTGTTCCAATAAATGAATGAAATTGTGTGTTGAGAGAATGGAAAGGAGAGCTTGCCAATGATGTGGTCTTCGTTGAAAAGTCCGCAAGATTGGTAGAGATCATACAAGTCTGCTGGATCTGAAACTTCTCTTTTGTGGTAGACCTGAACATAGCCAGCGATAAAGTTACGGCTGGAGGTGGTGTTGAACGTGAAGGGATTATCTGTGTTGGGTGTTCCACCGCAGCGTTTAAGAAAAACACTGGAAGCCTAGGTAGCCATGAAGGAAGGCAAGTGAGTACGCAGAGTAGAGGTTGTCATCCAGGCAGAGCAAGAGGCAGGGTGTGTCTGGGTGGATCACAAGCTCATAGAAAAGGTCATTCCCGAGCTGTCTCCTAATGCCCCCTCCAGGACCATCCACCACGATCAAGATGTCGATGATGGGGGTCATAATCTTCTCCTCAATTACCTGCTGTCTCCAATTGTCCAGGTTCAACAGAGCTGCATCGGTTTCTAGAGCCCAGTCAGGTCCGCCAGGAAAGGGAACAAAGAAATCATTGTCCCAAGCCTGACAAAACAAGAAAATATTAGCAAAGCTATGTAGCCAGTACATTCGAAGTTACCTCTGATCCAGGAACCATATCCCAGCTCTGGAATTGGTGGGACGAGCTAACAACATGGAGCCTGGTCAAGTGAGAGAAATCCATGATGATAATTGCTTGGTCCTCCGTGACTACAGCGGCGAATATATTGATCTTGTGATCTCCATGTCTGGAGCCTGGAGAGTGGAAACACTCTGGAAGAAGAAAAGATTGAAGGCGAGCCGCCTTGGCGTGATCTTTGTTATTTCCTGGGACACATTCATGGATGACCTCTTTGTAGATATCAATAGGGACACTGAGCATGTTGCCTTCCAGTGTAAAGTGACAGGTTATCGAGTGCTGGAGTATGTACCACAGTTAGAATAGAACCAAGGCAAGCTCAGAAAATGACACACAAATCCAGCTAATATGACAACACATTTTCCCCTTGACATGATATTTACTGGTCCAGATTCAAGCTCTTGCTCCACAAGATATGACCATTCTGCACCAGCCCGTATTTTCTTCGCATCCCAATCATTAATGGGCTTCAGGACTGGCTCTTGGCTCTCATCATAATCCCACTTGTCCAGTGACAATATTGTATATGACTTGGCAATCGTTCCCTCTGCAAATGTTCGTGGAAAGAGGACAATATGGCCTGAGGTGATGTTGAGAACAAGGTTATGCATGAAATCATCGAGGTGCACCATGTGGATAATAACCTGTAGTCTTCCATTTTTTTTGAAGGGCTAGGAGTTCCTGGTATACGAACACACTAGTGACTTGTGATTCAGGCATAGTAATGATGTGTCAAGAGGATGAGGCTTGAGCAGCACAGCGTAGTGTCGTGGTTGAAAGAATGCGCAGGTCAACCAGATGTCACATCACATGTCCGTGTTCTCACACATATGTGACACAACAAATCAATTTGCATCTATATAAGAAAAGGCGTGGATTGTGAAGACAAAGGTGGAGCTAGGTGGAGTTTCCGGGTTTAGCGAGAATCGGTCCCCGTTCTGTGATCCTAAACCTTGAAAGCCCGAACACTGCCACTTATGTCATCTCCACCTTCCGCTCCACGACTCCACTCCAAGGCTCCGCGCCCCGGGCACCTAGCTGCATGTAGCGACTAGCCAGATGAATACATACCACTTTATTTGAACCTTCACATACTGCGTGCTAAATTTCACCATCCTAATAATAATCCAAGAACAACAAATGTGCGTCCTCACTACTACCATCTCAGGCAACGCGACGCTGACTTCAAGCAGGAATATTCTAACGCCTCCGAGCACCCCGCGCCACACCCACGAATGGCAGGCTCTCAGAGAACTGCGCACTGCTGCAGAGCTAAGCCCGCGCCGCCGTCGCGTGCCCAATCCGTTTACCCAGAATCTTCGGGCTTCATCTAATGAAAACGTACCGCCTTCGGGGCGTTCTGCAGCGAGGGCCGCCGGTCAGAAACGTCGCCGGGACAGAGAGAGACGCGAATGAGGCGAAAATACCCCTCTATCTGTGCAGCGGAGCGTAACACGGTCACTTGGCCAACAAACACGGAGAAGACGAGAGCGCAAGGAGGATGATGAGAGGCATATGGATATAGACCGTGCGCTATCTTTATCTCCGTGCATTTCTTCGCCTTGAACCGCGCTCTACAGCGCCCTCAAATCACTGCGCTCCTGTCGCGTCTCGACCAATGGGAGATGATAACCGTCCACTGGAACGACCCCATCGTTCTCGCATCTTGCAGGTGTGACACTTTACATAGGGCATCCAGCGATGATCTTGACACATCTTTAGGCCCTGGAAAACGGTATTCTCACTCCCCCAGCCACGCAACGTCCCGAAGGAAACAATGGTGAGTCCCTCTCGCTACTTTGACACGATTATTTAGTGTTTCATCGTAGGACTAGGCAATGCAGGAGCTCCTGCGAGAGGTGGACGAGGAAGTACTGCACAAAGGGGAACTGGCACCAACGGTACGCGTCAGAATGCTTCATACACTGAAAAGTTCATTCATCTGGACTTCCAGCGCGTGGAGCACGACGCCCCCGCGTCCCACATGCCCAGTTATTCCTCGCCGGGCGTGGCGAATATCGCGATCCCGATTCTCGCCAAGATTTCGGCCCCATGAGCAAGGTTTGCGCCGATTGCGGTGCCCTACATTGGGAAGCAGAACGCGTCCGCCGCTCTTCGACGACCCAGGGGCTGTCATTCGGTATATGCTGTGATCACGGCAAGGTTCAACTCGAGCTTCTGCAGGAGCCGCCCGAGCCTCTACGGCGCCTGTTTGTTGGCGCCGATGCGCAGGCTCTCGAATTTCGGAACCACATAACGCAGTACAATGCTACCCTCGCCTTCACATCCCTTGGTGTCTCCGATGACAAGAGTATCAACAAGCATGGCCCAAATGCGTGGGTGTTTCGAATCCTAGGCAATCTCTACCATCTATCCGGCGCTCTTACTGCGCCAGATGGAGTTCCACCATCGTACTCGCAATTGTACATGTATGACCCCACGATCGCGTTGCAAATGCGGATGAATCGCAACAGCAATCTCCGGCAAGACACAATGCAGAGTCTTCAGACCCTGCTGACGGATTCACATGCATACACCGCTCTCTATAAACAGGCCTATGAAATTCTCCACGAGCATGACGACGACGTGGAGGATGCGGAGGTCAGGCTTCGCGTCATTCTGGGAAACGATCGTCGCCGTTACAATCTACCAACCGCAGATGAGGTCGCCGTCATTCTTCCCGGTGATGGGTCCTCTGGTAATGGCCGCGATATCATACTTCGCCATCGCGCGCCTGCGGATTCTCCCATGCTCCGCATCTCTGATATTCACCCCGCTTACACACCACTCTATTTCGTTCTCCTGTTTCCACGAGGGGAAAATGGATGGCACCCCGACCTCTACCTCGCAGCTGACCCAGATAAACAGCCGCGGCGACTGACACAGATTCGATACTATGCCTTCCGCCTCTTCATGCGTACGGACGAGTTTTCAACTATCCTGCGTGGCGGTCGCTTGCTGCAGCAGTATATGGTCGATGCCTTCGCTTCGGTAGACCAGAACTGACTCAGCTTTCTGCGTCGAAACCAGAAACAAATTCGCGCCTCGCTTTACAACGGGCTGGAGGATGCGATTTCGAACCGCGATGACGACGTGGATTTGAATGAGCTCGGAAAGCGCTACATCCTCCCATCTTCCTACATCGGCGGTCCACGGCACATGCAGCAGCAGTATCAAGATGCGATGGCTATTGCGCGGTACTATCGCAAAGTACAGCAGACTCAGTGAACTTCTTGATCCCCACTCACAGCCTCATGCGCAGGTGGACTTATTTGTTACCGTTACCGCGAACCCCCAGTGGCCAGAAATCACGCGGGCACTCCTACCTGGGCAAACTTCATACGACCGCCCGGAACTGGTGGCTCGCGTCTTCGAACTGAAGAAACAGCTCATTATCGAAGAGATCTATAAGAATGGGATCTTTGGAGAGTGTGTGGCCTACGTCTACACCATCGAGTTCCAAAAGCGCGGCCTACCTCACATGCACCTCCTCATCTTTTTAAAGAATGGGTGGAAAATCCTGAGCCTGGACGACATCGACACCATTATCTCGGCAAAGTGGCCTGATCCAGAAACGCAACCCCTCCTCTTCGAAACTGTCCAGAGATGCATGGTGCACAGTCCTTGCGGCCCTTTGAACCCGCGCGCGCCCTGCATGGAGAAGAACAAGTGCTCCAAATATTTTCCGAGGCCGTTCCAGCTGCACACTTCAATGGACACTGATGGATACCCCCTGTATCATCGCCCGGAGGACGGGCGCGCCTACGATGTCGGGCGCCACTCAGTGGACAATTCGTGGATTGTGCCCTATAATCCATATTTGTCCGCTAAATTCGACTGCCACATCAATGTCGAATGTGCAGCGACGGTGAAGTCCATCAAATACCCCTTCAAATATATTCACAAAGGCGGGGATCGTGCCACTCTCGAGATCGACCTCGACGAAATCAAACATTACATTGACGGACGTTACATCGGACCCTCAGAGGCGGCGTGGCGGATTTTCCAGTTCGACACCCACACACAAGTGCCGAATGTTGTCCGTCTTCCCGTCCATCTCGCCGGTCAGCACATGGTCACATTCGACCCCGGCGAAGACGCAGATGAGGTTCTTCAGTGCGCAGCCACTGAGGTCAGCAAGCTACAGGCTTTCTTTATGGCAAACCGAGACGACGGTGCGCTAGGGGAGGTCGCGCACAAGTATACCTATCAAGAGTTCCCCCAACACTTTGTGTGGAACATCCAGTCCAAGCCCCCGCGGTGGACGGTGCACAAGAAGGGGTGGGCTTTAGGTCAAATGTACTTCGTGGCACCGTCTGCGGGCGAGAGATTCTACCTCCGCACGCTCCTGACCATTATCAAGGGCCCACGTTCTCATAATGACCTATACTGCTACGAAGGTACGTCCTTCTACATTGGATAGCTCAAGTACTGATGAAATAAAAGGTGTTCGCTACAACTCTTATCGCGAAGCCTGTCTTGCGAGGGGTATTCTCCAGGATGATGGGGAATGGCGTCTTTGCCTTGCAGAGGCCACGCAGATGCAAACGGGTCGTCGGCTGCGCCATTTTTTTGCCATGCTTCTCCTGTTTTGCAACCCAACAGAGCCAGCGAAGCTCTGGGATGACTTCCGCGAGCATATTTGCGACGACCTCAATCATCAGCTACGGCGCATGGGGTTCAAGGACCCACCTGATTCTGACGTATACGACTACGGCCTATTTCTGCTCAACAAAAATCTCCAAGATGCCGGCCACTTCCTTGCTGATTTTGGGATGCCTGAGCCGCAGAGGGATTGGACAGTGGCTGTCGAAAATCCGTTGGTTGCTGAGCAGCTTGATTATGACCCGGCCGAGCAGCGAGCGCCCGCAACCGACAACTTCGACCGAATGAACACTGAACAGCAATTCACATTCAATCGCATTATCGAATCCGTGGAACAGAAACTGGGCAAAGTTTTTTTCCTCAGCGGTGCGGGTGGCACAGGGAAGACATTTGTCTATAACACCCTCGCGCATCACCTCCGCGGCCAATCCTGCATTGTTCTCTGTGTCGCCTCCTCGGGAATTGCAGCTCTGCTCCTTGTCGGAGGACGCACTGCTCACTCCGTTTTCAAGATCCCCATTGATGGCCTCAGCGACGAGTCGACATGCTCCATTCCCAAGGAAAGTTTGCGGGCTGGATTGCTTCGACTCACAAAGCTTGCCATCTGGGACGAGGCGCCCATGCACGATCGCAAGTGCCACGAGGCTGTCGACCGCACCCTCCGCGATATCATGGGGAATGATTGTCTATACGGTGGGCTGACAATGGTATTGGGTAAGGAAATTATGATGAATCTCTGTCGGCGCTCTAATAATGGTCCCAGGTGGCGATCCGAAGCAGATTCTGCCTGTCGTACCAAAAGGCTCTCAAGAGGACATCCTCAATGCGTCTATTTTCCGCTCATACCTCTGGCAGAGCATCGAGGTTCTCACTTTGACACGCAACATGCGTTTGGATGTCGGGCCAGCGGAGAGCCAATTCACCGAATGGCTGCTGGACATTGGCCGCGGCACGTCGAATGATCCTGAGGACGGAACTGTCGAACTTCCGGCAGACATGGTCACCCGAGACAACAGCGACCTCATCGACTTCATTTTCCCAGGCGTCAACGGCCCGACTCCACCCCCCAACTATTTCTTCGAACGCACCATCCTCGCAGCGCGCAACGGTGACGTCGACGGACTCAACGACGATGTTCTCGGACGGATGAGAGGCGAGGCCAGAACTTTTATCAGCGCCGACAAAGTCACTACCGAGGCTGGCGCTGATGATCCTCAAGTTCACGATGCTATGCCTCCGGAGTATTTGCGCTCATTGGACGCTTCCGGCCTCGCGCCTGGGGAGCTTTCGCTGAAAGCTGGCTGTCCGATCATTTTGCTTCGTAATCTTTCCCCTTCCTCAGGACTGTGCAACGGTACACGTCTGGTCGTGCGACATATGTCCGATCGGGTCTTGGAGGCCGAAATCCTCGGCGGCGAGCATAATGGAGAGATTGCGTTCATCCCTAGGATCACGATGACACCCTCCGGTAACACCAGCGAATTTGCTTTCATGCTTTCTCGCCTCCAATTTCCGATCCGACTCGCCTTTGCTATCTCCATCAACAAAGCCCAGGGACAGTCGGTTAAATATGTTGGTGTTGACCTTCGCATGCCTGTGTTCACCCACGGGCAGCTATATGTGGCGCTATCTAGAGCAACCTCGCGAAACCGGGTCAAGGTCCTTTTACCGCCACAGTCCCAAGAAAATCGCACATTGAATATTGTATTCCCTCAAATATTGCAGTAGTCTGCTAGGAGGAATATATACACCTTTTCTTACGAGCTGCTGTCTCCTCGCACCCGCCGAATACGTACTTATGAGCATTGTCGTGCATGTCGCATGCGAGGATTCACAGCCACATCAACAATACTTGACCAGAACCCCGATGTTCGACTTTGTACATTCTAGAAATCTCATTCACTTCGCCCATCAACGACGTCTCTCAGCCAATAAGTATGGAAGACTATGAATATATGGCCCAAGCCTCGACTCTGTGGCGTGAGGCAAAACTTCAAAAAAAAAAAAAACGATCATAATTAGTATGCTGTTCTCGACACTGTCAACATTCCCGGGCTTCTTCTGATCTCTGGATAGACTCCACTTCTGTGACTGGCCCATTCTCGACTTGCTCTTCATCCAAGACAAATTCCTGAACTCCGAGTTACTCATTGACATTCGGACAGATAATTCCGAACGCCTTGGTTCGGTAGCATTCATTCTCGGAGAGGTCCTACACAGATGCTTTGCAGTCTCTTTATCGCACCACCCCGTTTCAGACGTCACAGATTCACTTGCTGGGCTCATTGTCGCTTGCAGGCGTGTATGCGTGAGTTGCGTAGTTGACTCCACCGCCGGGCACCACTGACGCAATTTGCACAGCCCACTCCACTGCTCCACTTCACGGTGGGGTGACTGGTGGAGACACGAAACGATAACATGATCATGTTTGTATCGCGCTTAGCTTTCTACCCTTTAGGATTTGTTTTTTGACTTGCATTCCAGGTAGATGAGCTCCACGGCTCCGCTCCGCATCTCCACTGACATAGGGTTTAAAAGGAACTGCTGCGTCCGAATTTTACACTCAACATATTCCACCCAACAACCAGTACACCAAACCCACTCTTACACCATGTCTTCTACTCTTCTTCACGCCATTGCCGTCCTGGAGAACCCTCGCGTCATTCCCAAGACCAAGACCGTTGTCTTCGACGGCCAGATCTTCCTGCCCTCCTCGGAGCCCGCCCTCATCGGGTCATTCCGCTACTTCAATACCAACGACATTCAGCTCCTCGAGGTGGGGTGTTACAGCGTGGATATGCGGGTGCGTTTTCAGCCATTCTTTGGTCGCGTTATCTTACAACTCTTGCTCAGGTTGCCCGCACAAATCCCACTGTTGAAGTGTTCTCGCAGGACCTGACCCCCATCGACTACAATATCATGGGAGACATTGCGTCGGTATGTAACAATATTCTAATTACCTCACCGCCTACTCACAAACAATAGCTCATACCCCTCGGGTCACCGGAGAGCCTTGATCTCTGCCACCCCAGCTATGCTACTGTCTGCGGGGTTGCACATTCGATCAACCGCGACGATGCGACGTTTGAACTCAACGCGGAGCAATATCTTTCTGCCACGAGGGCGTCAGAGGCGTTTCCGACTCGCTGCCTCATTCCCTCCATCCCCAAATTCAACAAATTCAAGCCGATCCCGGGCGACGGCAAGTCTGCCACTGTTTCAGGTTTCTTGACTGGCCTGGAACGCAATGACGACAAGATGGTCAAGCATTTCATCGTTGACGTCGACACAGTGACTTTCCATGGCGGATCAACAGCGCCGAAGGCTGAGCAGAGTCCAGCGAAGATCGGTGTGTGCTTCTGAACTACCTTCTCACCTCTTACTTACTACTACCTGAGCAGTCAATGGTACGCCCGCCCGCCTCAAATTCACCGGGTTCTTTGGGAGCCAGGGGAGTGACACACATTCGGACGAGCCTGCTCAAAAGAAGCGTAAGACAGCTGACGATAGAGCTCAAGAGGAGGCGAATGACAAGGGGGAGGGGTCTTCAACTGGGCGACCGCGTCGCCACCCACATGATTAGTTGAACTTTAAGCCCAAGTAGTAAATGTATTTGTACTTCTCTAAATTTCATGAAAATTCAGCTCATGGCAAATGTTCCGTCCATGGCGAAGACACAGGTAACTGCTAGTTATTAATAAGTAAAGTGGTCCGGCATAACCTGTTAACAATTTTTACAGCCTTAAGTGGACTTGGAGATACCCCTGCTCCAAGGTCTGAGCCTAGGGCCTTGTAATGGGAGCACCCAGTAAAGTCTGTACCGATGCGCAAAATGCGAGTACTGATCCATCATCTGATGGACTGGAAGCAGATACTGCTGGACATCAATCAGTTTTGCTATAATTTATACACACCTGCTTGATTGAATCACAACATTGCTATCCACAACAACTTGGTTCCAAATTTGATTTGTTTGAGTGGTGTGACAGTGAGATGAAGTGTTTGGCCTTGTATGGCAGTAGAGGCTGCAGGTGTTTGGTACAGTAGATACAGGCATGCATAGTGAGTAGTCAGTCAATTCTTAGCTTGCCCCACATATATATGCACACTTACTAGTTTTGGCAATTCCAGTGGAAAGAAAAATAATGGTAGGAGAAACTTGTATGTACACCAATTGACAAATGCTTCATTCGTTCTCCCCCACTGCCGTACCAAATCCAAAAGCGGCCATGGAACTGGGGAACTGATGAATTTGTGTCAGATAAGAACATTAATATTGCTGGAATAATACCTGATCCATGGTGGTTGTAATCCACATGGGGGGTTGGTGTAACTCAGTTTTCACCAGGCCACCTGGCATTGAACATTGGACAATGACATTACACAGGGTGGTAAGTCAACATCGTCAGCTTGCGCATATTGCTCGTATATCCAAGTCTCGACCCTGAGCTCAGGAGTTGAGAAACAACTGACAGTTAGTCATTTTTCAATTTTGAAACAGACAAACAAGAAACTCACAATTCTCCTCACAAGAAATTATTCTCATCGAGCAGTGTCTCTGTTGATGGCTTCAACCATGCAACAAAGAACAGGAGTGTGGTGTCAGATCCAGGCATGCAACCTTGCTTGTGTCGAAATATAACCTATATCTCTCCAACGTATGCTTCTGGCTCTTCGTCGCAAGGACCCTTCCAAAAAATCTGGATAAGAGATGACACAGCTGACCCCTGCTTGGAGCGATTGATTGAGATGACTCTGCGGCCATCAAGGAGTGCGTGGTTGAATATCTGAACAAATGAGCTCAGTGCCTCTGTTCCCCTGGTCTGCTGTGTGGTACAAGGTGAACCATGGGCACACCTTAGTAAGACTTGCAATGATGTGTGTTCTTAATTTTACTGAGCATTCTCGCCTCCATTGCAATGAAGTTATCTCACCATTAGCAGCTGCATCTTGAATGGTCTCTAAGGCTTCTTGGTCTTCACCTTGGCCCAGAAGAAGCTGAATGAACTGATGTTCCAGTTGAAGTGCGATGGAGACCTTGGTTCCTGATGTCTTGTCCAAAACACTGTGCAACTAGGGAAATCTCTTTGAGGTATTTTTATTTTCCGTGAGTCACTGAACTCACCACTCCATCCACCTGGGCCATACAATGAAATTCTCGCACCATGGAAACTTCGAGAAGCCCGCCCAACCAATTATTACTGTTCAGGTTCTTGAGGACCTTGTTCAATCTCTCTGTCAAAATGCCCAGAAACTGTAAAGCGGCCCATAATCTAGCACTTCGTCAGGGATATGGACTGCCCAGTGATGATTTGGTTTCAATTCTTGCATGCCATATAACTGTGCATTGAATGTGAGGCTCAACACCATCACACATGAAGTCAAATCCATACCTGCAAAAAGTCCAACAGAAATTCCTGCAACAATCTTTGTGCCCTGTCAAGCCCTTCACAGGTAATCAAACTGCCAACAAGGATTTTCAAGGCCATGGAAAACCAGAGAAAATTTTTGTCCTCTCCTTTTTGCATGTGCTGGAACGGCTTCTTTGGTGGGTGTGGCACAGCACCTTGCCTGCCTCCCCTCTCCCATGCAGTCTTTCTCTCCTCATATCCATGTAGAGCTGCCGGGTATCCACGTTGTGCAGTTTTGTAATCCTCTTCCACCTCTTTTTGAAAGTGATCCCATACAAGTGGTATCTTCCATGGATCTATATTGAGAATGTGTGTACCGCAACTGCCCACACAGGTGGCCAGCCCATAATGGTGATTCAAACTTTGAACACATTAATTTTGGGTTAGATCAGGGCATGAAATCAACCAACACTTTCCAGCAGCTCATGAATGAGATTAAGTTCGTGTTTGTTGCCAGTTGTATTGGCCCGCAAACACCCATTCAGCTTAGGCAAAACTCTACAGCTATGGGTGATTCTGTATCCAATAGCTGTACCACTGATTTTTTCGCAACCCCTGGAAATGACAAGATAAATGAGATATGATTTGACCTGTGAATATGTGCGTGCACCCAAAAGGAGGTTGCACATTGGGTCAATTACTGTGTGTTGCACTAGATCGAAATATTTTAGACGAGTAAATTCAGTCCATCTCACTCTGTGCTTGGTAAAGAATACCACCTTTGCCTCTGGGGTCGGAAGATCTCTATATTCCTCAGCCAGTCATCTGTGCTCTTTGCCGGTGTGTGGCGGAAATCCTGGGTAAAATATCATAAGAATACTGGGTGGGGGAAGACCTGGAGATTACCATTATTCATTGATTTTTCTGTGAAAAACTCGGCTTGTGATACTTTACATTTAGGGGAAGGGAATGCATTGTGGGTGGTTTTTGTCGGCAAAGCCACACAGCTTGCACATCGCCGGATGGTCGGCAATAATCACAACTAATACAACTTGCACCCTGATGCCTGTTGAAAAAGTCAGTAGTGTACCTTGACACAGAGTCAACATGGAGTTCAAATACCATTTGGATATCCTGGGACTTCAATCAATATTCCCTCCTCATACAACATGATGAGGTCGTCCACAATAATCTCCAAGTAATTTTGCAATTGATCCGCAGTTTGCTACTTCGGTCCTGGCAGCATGCCCGGAAGTATAAGATTGTCAGTACGGTATCTGAAAATATATGAGGGCTGTACTTTGCAAAAGGATCACTTTTACCATAGTGAATTTTCCAGATTCTGGATACAAAAGGACATAACACCTGATCAATTACTGGGGCCAAAAGCACTTTTGCTTCTGCTGAACCTAGTCAAATTCAGCCGGTGAATTATTTGAGAATTACAATTCCCCATACCAATCAAGACCAAAACTAACCCCAAGGCGAATTTCACCCTCGGAGCTGGGCCCAAAGAAGAAAGAAGTGCCATCTGGAGCTTTCATTGTTTTCCAAACCTCTGCATCTTCAATGCTCTTGAACTCCCTGGGTTCATCGGCTCAAGGTTGTTTTTCCAGGAGTTGACTGTGGAAACCATTCGTGGCCGCTTAAAAAACTTGCACAAACCAGAAGAGAGCACTTTTATCGGAGCAACAAGAAGAGGTTTCTGCTCAGGCTGGTCCAAGGTGTGTGAATCAGAAATAATCTCGTCAGAAGGATTGGGTTCAGAACCCCCCTGAGACGCAAGCCCAAAAAGCTCCTCCTTGCAGTCGGGGAAAAAGCTCTGTTTGTTGATATCTGGTGGAAAGATGTGATGGCATTTAAAACAGACTGGGTGAGCAACAAAGTCATCCTTGATTCCCAGCCTTGAAAATATTGTTGTTAGGGTACCAGGCATTGCAATAGCACCATCAATATTCCCGCTGATGGATGAGAAAATGAAGCCGAGACATATGAGAACCAATGCACATGCGCGGAACGTGACATGATGCCTCGGGTGCAGAAAGCCAACCATATACAAAGCACAATGCACAAACCAATTTGGATGGAGAGTGTCGTGCACTGTAGGTTGCGCTGAAGGTTGAACAATCAGCACTGGCGGGGCTTCTGGCTCATGAGTGTGAGGCTGAGCAGATGTCCTTTCGGGAAATTAACACTGTGCTCATGCCCCAGTTTAAAAGTCAAACCTACCCTGGGAGTGGTGCAGCAAATTCATCCAAGGGCAGCAGATGTGGGCATGCAGCGGGCTGACTCCTGTGCATGAATGTCAGAGTCAAATTTTTCTCCAAGTGTCGGTGGTACTTACTCCTGGACATAGTGATATGTGCCACCAACTGCACGTCCCCATGTTGCACGGGCTGATCAAGCCGGAAGTTGGTTTATAGTGTCAGGATTGGGAGCGGAGCCGTGAGATCTCGTGGTGCCTCAGCATGCTATGAGGCTGCAGCCATTGGCCATTGGGAGAGGCTCTGAGGTTAGTGGAACATGTTGGCTTCAGGACAATGAAATTTATATGTAGGCCTCTGGGTTAATTTTGATACAGTGGGACAATTGGGATAGAATAATGCAATGGGAAAGGGGTACCACATTCTCCAAGCTTTCATATCACATTACTACATGTGGAACCGAGTCAGCCATCCTGACCCAATACTCAGAACTGGTGTTGAAGCGAATTTTGAATGGGAAGATCTACCAATCAAGTTTACCAATCCACCAATAGTAACCATATCTGAGTTCATGGATGGGTGGTCAGTTGATAATGTGTTTGTTTCAATACCTCAAATGGATCTCGATTCTCGGAGCAGATACATATCTGCCTGATATTTGACCGAATAGTGTATTACAGTGACACAACACACACTTCCATCTAATTTTCTTTGGGAAATTAATCACTGTGATAGGACTAGAGGCGTCATTTTCGCATGCATGGGGCTGCAGCAGTCAGGGTATGGTGGCCATGGCCGGTGATTCAAAGCCTATGGTTCACACTGGTCATACTCAGCCACAGGCGGCCCACAACTAATCAGATAGTTTGACTCACTGTGTGGGATTATTCTCACACAAGCCTGGACAGACCACTGCAGACAGCACATCAAACTTGAAGCCACCATTAGTGATTGCTGGGGCATGGTGCATGCATCACCAACAGAGGATTAGCCACTGCATCACTCTTTTGTAGGAGATGGTGGGGTATGCCAGAGACCAGGAGAATATGCTTTACCAAAGCTGTAGCTCAAAACGAACTGTGTCATTGAAAATGGTGCAAGAGATGCAGAGAAGATGTGGCAAAGCCAGTTTGATTGCCAGACAACACCTGCAAACATCAGCATAGCTTTGACACAGCTTACCAGGCATTGTAATGTCCACTCCTCCCTGTCTTCTCTGTCCTAGCTACAATTATCTTCTGTTTCAGGCGCACACTTAGATGTGCGCCTATGTTTCACATCAATTAGTCAGTAGTAATTAGTCACAGGCCTACCGGCCCGAATATACCTTTTCTTACTTCCTTCCACTACGTCGTGATCCTCGCCTCAAGCCTCATTAGTTCATCTTACTGGACTACAGGCTCGGAGGCTCTTTAGCGGCTGTAGGTAAGGTTTTCCTTTATGCCTACTGACTGCGTATCATTTTCAGGAAGACTTGCAACTCAAGTGGAGGTCCGCTTGAGTTCAGGAAGACAATACACTAAGGACGTCCTAAGCCAAGTATCGTCTCCTGCAAGTTATCACACCATTCGACCTCGTTAGGATCCTATCGCTTGCCAGGAGCTCCCTCAGCGTATCTCCCCAACTAATAAGTATTTGCAGGATCATATGCTCCCAACGAGTCCTACAAAGGTGGACACATTGGGAAACACTGATACCCTGGCCGGCCAACTCCTTCCTCTTGACGACGAAGTCCTACCACATCTCTCAGTGAGATGCAGGGAATTGTTGCATCTTTCTGGACCACACGGTGTTCCACCCATCTCTGGTTTAGTGCCACCTGTTCAGTGCGGACAAATTTACGCGTTCGGTAGCTGAGTTCCGGTGCCTAGCAGTTGCACTGCTTTCCCCCAAAATCCATACTCGCCCTCTCCTGTTACGACCCCGTCTGGACGCCTCACAGACACTGTCCTTCTTTCGAGAGGACTATCTGCAGCTAGCCCCTTAGCAACAACTTTTCCGAGAATGAAAGCGTGCCCTTCATCAAAATTACGCTGCCGGTATCCTCGCTAAATCCTATCCCCGAACACGTTTCTGTCGGCGGAGAAATCATTTCCCCACAGATAGATCCAGCGCTGTCGTTATCACAGCAGCAAATGGCAGACGTAGCGGTGGAATGGTTACGGTGTACCTTGGACATGGACACTTTGCGCCATAGGTACTTCCAAGATGAAGATAATATGGAGGATGACACGGAATCGGTGCATCAAATGTTAGTTTTGTTAACAATGAAGACTACTATCGAGCTCAGGGACTTGGTGGACCGAGGCGAGAACCCAAACTACAAGTGTTACCACGTAGAGCAACATTTGTTGGACAAAATCGAAAAAGTCGTGTATGATCTGCAGGATTACTTAGAATGTGCTGTGCTACTCGTTCCTGGACATATTAAATTCTTCCACCTTGACCCTAGTGACGCTCTTCTGGTGGTACTGAAGAATGCGGAGAATATTCCGCACTGTCAAGTTGCTTGGGACTTGCTGAGAGAACGAATGATTTTAGGCGAACATTTTTTCGACAAATATCATAAAGAGTACTTAGAAGGAAAGGACACGATCCTGTCTCCTGTATCAATGGAAGCCGACATCATGGAAAGTCTCCTATTAATACAATCCCCAGACAATCAAATTTGGCACATGCGAGCATACTATCCTCACCACAATCAAGACTTAGGCTCCCCCTCACATCGACTGAATACGCTATCCACAAAATGGCTCAACATTCCCAGTAATACTAGTATTGAGCAGCAAATGGAATTGGTTGAAGCAGGAACATTGGACATCTCAGGAATGGAAGCCACACTTCCCTCTATGGACTTGAGTAATGTAACTGTTTGAAATCCTCGATGAGAATTGGATGGGGGTGGTATGAACATTACATTTGGAATAACGGCAGATTCCTCCATGTTTGGTGAACCACTAAAAGACCTGCTATTGTTCGTTCAAGGTCAAGTGCACCCTAGCCCGCTGAAACCTCCAACGCAACTACGGGACCCCGTTGGTTCTTCAGCACCATTAGTGTCCAACACCTCCTTCAAGTCTAGCAGCTCATTTTTGAGTAAAATGAAGGCGGACAGCTCAGTCTTGATAGAAGGGGCTGTACCCCAGCCAGCCGAGCCAAACATCCTTTTCCGACTGGCTGCAGGCCTGCTCGGTTCACAAGGTGATAGATTCAAACAGAGGTTTGGCGAGGACAATTCGGCAGGCGATGAGAGCAGAGTCTCTAATCATTCAGGATATTTCATGGCACCTAATTGTTCCGCCACAGTGGCCGGAAACCTGTCGTTCCAACGTCAACCTCCCCCTCACCTTCCTCTTTCCTCCTCATTAAGCACAGGAGTCTACGCTGCTCCTGGAGCCCACGCCATAGTGACAACTGCCAAGGCCATCTCACCGTCGCCTGACAACACCTCATGGAGAGCAGCTAACCCACTGAAATTTCCTGCCAAATCCTCTCCTTCTAACCCTCCTCTGAAGTCTAATATCCTGCCAAGTAATCCGCCCGTTCCCCCTGCTGGTGGAAACCCAGGGGGCGGAGGCTCCGGAAGCGGGGGGGCAAGGAGGTGGGGGGGGAAGTGGCGGAGGCAGGGCGGCAGTGGCGCTGGTCCTCCTATTCCAGGGAACGTGGGTCCTTGCAGACCGCCAGGCCCTGTAGGTAATCCGGGACCCGCAGGGACCCCACGGAAACCCCGGACCCAATGGGAACCCCGGACCTGATGGCAACCCTGGAGCCGGAGGGGGGGGGGAACAATGCTAGCGATAGAGCCATGCTTCCCACCATTGACTTTAAACTGAAATTGGCCAATGTCCCGGAGTACACGGGTGAGTGGGATAAAGCTATTGGGTACTTCTGGGATGTCTCTCAGAAGGTGTCATTGGGAGGAAACATACCAGTGATGTTAGGTCAATGTTTGGGACTTCGCCTCGTCAAGGACTCGCCGGTGGAACTGTGGTACTCTACCTTACCACGATATCATCAAGCATATATGTGTACACATTACATTTTGTTCTTACAAGCTATCAAGGACCTGTACTTGGGAAACCAATGGCAGAGGAGAGTGAACAGAGTTTACGAGGGTCAGCGATTCCGACAAAAAGGACATGACAGCAAAGTCACTGAGCATGAGCAAGCGTTAGTACATGCATCTAGGATGGAATACTCCAAGGCTCTCATGGCGGACAACCTCGGCTCGGCGCTCAAGGTGCTGGGATTCTCTCCGAGCATCGCCAAAAATTTGTACGCCCCTAGGCAAGTCCATCTAGGATCCAAGGACCTACCGGAGTTGCCCAGCGAGGAGGCTGTAGATGATGGGGCTGAGAATTCCATTCACTTCATGGAGAGTGGTGCTCCGCTGAATAACGACGACGAGGTCTTATCGCAAGTCTATCAAGTACTATCAGAGCGACGGAAGGGTCCCCCTGCTGGTGGATATCCTTACCCAAAAAACGATAGCATCGTCACTACCATGGGCTGCCCTCTGCCAGGACCCTGTCATCTCTGCAGCAGTGAGAAGCATTGGAACTGGGAGTGTTCTCACTACGTCGTTTATGAAGCAGGATTCAAGAAGAACACTAAGAAAATTGAGAAAAGGGAGCCCATGGAAGACGACTTGCTGTATGACAATATTTTCACGGTACTCTTGAATCGGAAAATTGCCAAGGAAGCCTTCAATTCAGAACGATACAAGAGTCGCGCGTTTTTTGAGTTGGCAGCCTCTCAGACTTTAGTTGAGACGTATAAGACCGCCAGAGCCCACAGAGGAGAGATGGAGAAAGGGAATGTACATTCAGAGGATGCAACTACCCTGAAACACAGCGGTTCAGCATCCAGCTACCCTGATCCAGAGACTTCCTCATTAGACTTCGGAGAGCCCTCGTCATCTATGGATCCACTTGTTCAGGACATTCGTGGGTCGGTACACCTTCAAATCCACGTACCCGGGTGACCATTGAGGAAATAACGGACAACACTGACCTGCTTGAGTCCTCCAGTGCTCCCTATGATGACAAAGTCATCTTCAAGGAGGTGGATCTTCCTAAGGAAGATCCCACCTCGGTCGACGATCCTCCCCGAGTGACAGATTGGCAGAGTTCCAGAAGAACCAAAGAGATCGAGAAGGCGAGCAAGAGAGCCCAAGAGTTCTGGTTGGCAGATGGGTGAATGTTCCCGAGTCAAGCAGCCAGCAAAAGTGGGGATGAAGAGGACAAATGGCCTTCGGAAGACTTGAAGTCGGGATTCAGAGCAGAGAAAGCAGCAGACACCGATGGCCCCGAGTCCAAAAAAAAGCCAAAGTCTTCCAATTCATCCAAGTCAATTAACTCCTATATGCTTGCACAAGAGGTGTCATGCTCCTTCTGGGAAGTCGGCTCTGGGAACATCAGTCCTATCCATGAAGAGATGGGTTGGTTCAGTAGTGGGTGCTCCAATCAACTTGCGAATAGACACTTGCGTGGACATGACACTTATCTCTGAGGACTATTACATGGCCTTACTGAATTGACCTCCCTTGAAGAAAGGCTTACCACTACGTCTCATACAGCTTACGGAGTCTAAGTCGAGCATTGATGGGTATACAACGGTACCCATATTCTCCCTGTCTGAGGACGGCCTGCTTTTGGAAACGGAAGCGGAGGCTTATATCATGGCCGGCATGAGCGTGCCCATTCTACTAGGGGAAGATTACCAGCAGACATACGAGCTAGCTCTGACAAGAAGCGTCGACTGGGGCACACAGATCCACTTTAATGATCGAAATTATGTGGTCAGAGCAGAGAAAGTAGGTTGGACCAAAGATGCGCACCAAATTCTGTATAACCGGCAGTCGGGAAATAAGTTCGCCCAAGCCTCTATGCATAGGAGGAAGCAAGCTCAGCAGAAGCGCAAGCGCCACAAGTTTGGGGAAGAACAGTGCATCGTTCGTGCCGCTCATGACTATCACATACGCCCTCACGAATGCCACTCTGTTTGTGTTGACAGCTACTTCGAGACTGACCAGGACTGGTTGGTTGAGAAGAATCTGCTAGCGAATGTGAATGGCTCTTACTTAGCTGTCTCCAATGTGCTGATATCGTCCACCAATCCTTGGGTTCCCGTCAGTAATCCATCCAATTGTCCGATGATGATTCGTAGAGGTGAAGCGATATGGCGGCTGACAGATCCAAGCGCCTTCTTCGGCAAACCGAGCTCAATGGAGAGTTGGGAGCAATACAAGAAATTGGTGGATGCCATGACAGCGATTATATAGGCCAATTTGGCCGTGGAGAAAGCTAAGGCGGAGCATCAAGGCCATGCTGTCGCCACAGTGGGATGCATGGAGTGCTACCCTCAGCACAAAGAAGCGCACATGGCTGAGACTAAACCTCTGGGGGGCAGTGAGCAGGAGCATGAGAAACAGGAAGTGGAAGACTACGGACCAAAAACGGTGGCTATGCCAGACCCAGAGGACTACGACTCCGTGTGAATGGAGGAGTTCATTGACGTAGGCGCGCTACCAGAGCATCTCAAGGAGCGCGCCTGGGAAATGTTGAAGAGGAGAGTTAAAGCCTTTGGGACGGCCAACTGGGGCATTATGAGGTGAAAGTACACATCCGCACATTGGACAGCCAAGTCCCCATCGCCATTCCCATGTATGGGAGTTCTCCAGTTAAACGAGCCATTATAGATGAGCAGATTGATAAGTGGTTCAAGCAAGGTGTTATTGAACCTTAAATCAGCCCGTGGAGTGCACCAGTAGTAATTGCTTACCGCAACGGCAAACCACGATTCTGCATGGACTACTGGAAGTTGAACGTGGTGACTGTCTTGGATGAATTCCCTATCCCTCGGCAGAGCGAGATTCTAGTGTCTCTGTCGGGAGTGCAGGTCCTCTCTTCCCTGGATGCCCTAGTGGGATTCACTCAATTAGAATTCAGGGACGAGGACGTGGAAAAAACTGCCTTTCATACGCACCGCGGATTATGGCAGTTTAGATGAATGCCCTTTGGATTGAGAAACGGGCCGTCAATTTTCCAGCATATCATGCAAGGCATTCTCTCACCGTACCTTTGGTTGTTCTGCCTGGTCTATATCAATGACATAGTAGTATACTCCAAGAGTTACAAGGAGCATATCCATCATCTGGACTTGGTGTTGGAGGCTATTGAACGAGCAGGTATTATGCTCTCACCTAGTAAATGTCATCTCTTTTATGACTCCATTCTCCTCCTGGTGCACAAGGTCTCAAGGCTCGGATTATACACGCACAAGGAGAAAGTCTGAGCTATCATGGAATTGGCTCACCCTACTAAATTGGCTGAGCTGCAGGTTTTCTTAGGAATGACCGTATACTTTTCAGGTTACATTCCGTACTATTCCGACATCTGCGGGCCTTTATTCCTGATGCTATGCAAAGACTGTCCCTGGAAATGGGGTCACAAACAGGAACACACTTGGCGCTCGGCCAAAGAAGCTTTGCGCATGGCTCCCCTTTTGGGGCACCCCATAGAAGGCCGCACCTATAGGCTTTATTCTGACGCTTCGGTCAACACCTTGGGTTGCGCTCTGCAGCAAATCCAACCCATTAAGATCGCAGATTTGGTGGGCACGAGAGCTTACCAAAGGTTGCACAAGGTGTACGACGCAGGTAACAAAGTTCCTAAATTGACCACCACCATCAGCTCTAAAATTGATGACTTGCCTAAGGACAACCAATGGGGACTCACTTTCGAAGATACTATGGTGCACATTGAGCGAGTTATTTGCTACTACTTGCACAGATTCAAAGGTCCAGAACAGTGCTACTCAACCACCGCAAGAGAGGCGCTGGCAGCTAAAGAAGGACTTGTCAGATTTCAGCCTTTCATTGAAGGAGAGCAGATTCTGTTGGTAACAGATCATTCAGCTTTGCAGTGGGCTCGCACATATGAGAATCATAACCGCCGTTTAGCAGCGTGGGGTTCCATATTGTCTGCTTATGCCCCGGGTCTGGAAATAATACATTGCACTGAGATGGCTGAAATAAAAACAAGCTTACAATTATGCTAATTCAGTCTAAACCGATCATCTCACTGCTCAGTGGTATACAATTAGGGCCAGAGTGAGCTCCGAGCTACTGGCTGAGTCTCAGAGATGCGATGGAGTACAAACGATAGACCATACGGTGACTATATACGATACTTTAAGCGATGTGAGGTCAATATAGTGTCCCGAGAGCTTGTCACGAGAACTCGTCTGATAGTGGCCATAACTCATATGTGAGGGCGGTATCACACAGGATTGCTAGAGTCCATACCAAGGAGAGTGTACAAATATCCATATTTATTTAAACACTGCTACACGAAGACAAACCTCAATGGTGGGGATTTGTGCACAAAAGGTCCTTGTTGCGACAATAGTTACAGTCGCAACAACGATATCTAGTCGCGACAAGAAGAACTTCTCAGGAATATGCCGAGACAAGTCATGATAGTCGGAACAACTCGCGACTACATCCCGTCGATCTCCGGGACCGATCACCGCCACGTGCACAGACAAGTGACTCAAAAGTCAATCCCAGAAATGTCCGCTAACTCCGATGTCACCCGAAACTCCGATTGATCGGAATAGTCAGTCACATGCGATGTCGCGATAAGGCGTCATTGTGTTGTGACAAGCTTTACGACCCGTGCCTTTGGCATGGCCGGCTCGCTGGCGCTCGCGTCTGTACCTACGGCGGGTCGACAGCTTGTTGGGGCTCTGCCCCAAACTCCGGGGGGGACTGTAGATTGTTATGTCTTTTTACTTTCAAAAATTTAAATTCACATGTAGGAAAAGAAAATACTGATAGTACGTACATCATAGACACAGGAAACTGGATAAGGAATTTTGAAAATCGACAACACATGAAGATATCACTCACATCTGATTAAAAAAAGTGCCCCAAGCTTAACCTGTGCTTCCGGCATGGCCGACTCACCGGCGGTCACGTTGGCCGGCCAACAGCTTGTTGGGGCCCTGCCCCAAACCCCGGAATAGCACCGCAAATATTAGAATCCATACAGGGTACATTGCTCTAAATATTATTACTCCATGCAACTTGTTAGACATATGAAAAGACCAACACAGATATTTACTTACTTATGAATTAAAGGAGCACTTCAGGAAACACAACGTTTTGCTGTGTCGGTTTGTCCTTGAAATGTACTTTGTGTTGACAGGAGGTGCAGTGGGAGATGATTGGGAATCCAACTTTGTCCCAATTTCTGCCATGTCTAATACCAAGTACCCACTTTGCAAATCCCCCTCCTCCTTCAAACTACTTATTGGGACCATTTCACCTATGTGTTCATCAATTTCAGATTTTGATGTCAGGGATGGCTGAAAAAATTGTTCTGATTCAAGGTGATTTTTTTGCACACATAAAAAAATGGGTGTCACTTGTCACTGAGCAGTTCAATCTTCTTCTGTGGCAGGGTCCAATTTGCTCTTTTATTCAGAGTTCCTTCAACAACTGATAAGATCTGTTGGATTCATTTATTAATTCCATTAAAGTGCATGCAGGCCTTCAAAACAACTTGAACTGGTGTACCACCAACGGCTGACGGTCATCGGAGGTTCCCGATGCGACATCCGAAAACCGAAATTGCGCAATTCCGCCTTTTATGGCAGGTGTGACAATGCGTGACTCCACCGCTTTCTGAACATCCCAGCTTTACGTACCGCCGCTCCGCGGCGGAGGTTTCCGACATGACATCTGAAATGTCCGAAACTCCGAAATTAATTCTGCGTGACTTATCATGTGATTTTCTGTCAAACCGTCTTTTTGTATATAGATAGGTCCAAAATGCTCTAGACCTCTCATGACTAAGGCTAAAACAGTAATAAGGCTCGCGCTGAAGAGACGCGACTGCTATGGCAGGTTGCAAATGGGTTTAAAGTCCTTAAAATAGAATGCCAGCTGTTTTCGTGGCCTTGTACATAATTCCTATTATTCAATTTCCTTATATAGCATGTACTAAAATGGACTGTAAAGTAGTATAAAAGCAGAGTAGTTTTAACGTGTTCTGGACTGCATTTCCCTCATAGTTATCATTGCCGTGACTATTTTTGGTCACAGTAGTGATTTCTCACGAGTTTAGTGCACATCTGGAGTTCTGTTTATACATGGATATTTGTTTATACATTTCAAAGTTTGTACTTAGCCCCAACTCAGTTAGACAGTCAATACACATTGATAAGCTGGATTTCAGGCCAAGCCTGTAAACACGCATTTTGCGAAATCCTACATCTAGCACAATCATCCATGACTAGATGGCTAGCGCTAGGATCGAGCGCGTAGACGGTGTTAGTGCCTAGATGAGGGCTACGAGGCGATACTCTGCTAGCGATACTTCATATGAGGTTGCTAGCTCAGTTTTTACCGGTTAAAGCTAAGTCTATGGGAGAAGCCTAGCCTAGGCGACTTTACACTATGATACATAACAAGATCTAGGAGGAAACCAATGCAGTAGCCAATGAGTACAAAGCTAGCGACTTTGTTAGGCGTTGATATAAACTAGCTGAGCGAGCGACGCGACGAGACACGTGATGTTTCAGTAGCGCGATATGACGGAATCAGGACCCACCAGAGTAGGCGGGGCCATCGGGTACTACAGGCCGGGAGTTATGACTCGGCAATTGCAGCCGTGATCGGTAATTGCAGCCGCAGATCTAGCACCGGTGATATCCGGACTTTGACAGTAGGAATACGAATTGGACCTAGTAAATGCTGGTGATGTGCAACATTGCTAGGGCACTGTATCTCAAAGCTTATAGCTAGGGGACGAATACTCCTTGAGCTAGCTAAGGGATATAGGTCTCGGAAATGGCAGAAGCACTTTTTTATCGCAGAAGAACAGATTTCTTGGTGGATGCTGATGGAGCAACCATATGGGTCGGGCTGGGGTTTCGTGGATTGGGCCAATTATATTCATTTTATTTATATTCTGTTTGCTTGGCATGTATACCCAAGGCCTAGGCCGCCGTACTTTCATGTGATTATGTATGTAGTTAGTAGTATAAAAGCAAGGGGAGAAGTGGGAGGAGGGCAGCGGATCATACCCCGGTTAGTGGAGGCAGTAGCTATTCATATAGTGACCCCCTACATTCTAAAGGCGCACATCTAGCCCACCCTCCATTTGTCCTTCAATAGAAGTTCATTTGCACAACAACACGCACAGAGTGCACTGAGGGATTGAGGGATTGAGGGTTTCAAGGTTTCATACTCGTTGAGAGTGGCTGATACTCGTTGAGAGTCGGTTTCTACCCGTTGAGGGGCATGTTGAGTGTTTGGATTCATACTCGTTGAGAGTGGGTTTCATACTCGTTGAGAATCCGCGTGCAGTGTCACAGAACGCATACGTGACACAGAGCAGAGTGGTTAAAAGGACAAGGAGTCGAGGTTGGAAGGATACAAGTGCGAGCTAGCACAATAAAACACGCCGGTTAACAGCCATAAAACACACACACACGTTCGAGAACATTGGTTAAGAGCCTTGTGAAGGTCCATCTGTTCACGGATAGGAATTCTATAGGAGGTTACGTCGCAGAGAGCTATTAAGCACGACTAGCTAGGCTAGCGCGTTTCTAGTGTATCACGATCCGAAGTCAAGAGAGGATTGAAGCAGAGAAGAGATTTCATTCACGGAAGGACTATCATAAAAGCGGCCTAATACTTGGTCCCTACCCCGAACTTTCGATCTTACGGCATACAAGCTGTTCTTTAGGGAGATAGCCAGGAAGTTAGTGTTGGACGCTTCTCCTAGCCAAGCTAGCTATATTTGGTTGTTGGTTTTGTGGAGTAGTAGTGGTTTGACAGTCATACCCGACGAGTCGCCTCATACGCTCCGGTTGCAGACAGTGTTCCGCTAGGGCACCAGTAGAGCACACCTTCCATCTTATACATTACACTCGGCCCCCGTGGCACACGTATCAACATTGTGATTGACATTGTGATTGATAACCCAAAGTCATAAGCTTAAGTGCTGAACCAGAAAGTCTCTCGCAAGAAGCTCTCGCGATAAGTTTTGTAAGCCAGTTTGAAGTCACGACAATGTGTCAAAGCTTTAAATCAAAGGTACTACTAAGATTGTAGTCACTGTTGGAATCGTTCCAGTGAGTTCGGTCGCAGTCCCACGTCTAAAGGTACTATTGGAATCAGTCCAGTGAGGCTGATCATAGTCACTGTTGGAATCGTTCCTGTGAGTTCGGTCGCAGTCCCACATTACAAGAGAGTCCCGTGAGACCTCTAAGTTCAAGTCCAGTGTGGCTTCAAGTTGTCGGAATTAGCTTACGTGCATTTGCGACTGAGTTTCGTTTCATTTCCAAACCCCCACGATTAGTGTTTCTCTCACGAGAAGCTTTAGTTGTACTCACGAGTTCTACTCACGATAGTCTTGAGATACAGTTTGATTTATCTTCTTTCATTTGCACAATTGTCAACGGTGTATCTGCAGTCAATTCTGATTGACAGGACCCAAGTACATTAAATATTGAAGAGCACTTTGTATAGTTTGTTTGTTGGTTGTGTGTTGGTTGTGGTTTGATTTGTGTGTCTCGTACACATCTATTGGATTGTGATTTTCATGACTATACTCAGGTGCACCATCTCAGCGCAGGATGAATACACTCCAATGTTGACTGGCTTTCGAGAATCCCTCGCGATCCTCCAGAGCACATATCTCCCGTCAAAGATACTTCTCTCACCTTAGTTCCAGACTCGACCATCACAGCAGCTCAAGAAAGATTACTAGAAGAAGCACCGGCTAAGTGAGCCACTTTCGTCGCTTGGGATCTGCTGGATTGTGTAGAAGGCGAGAGATCTGTTTGGGCTACCACCAGGAGCCAAGCCAAGGAGCCAATGAAGAGCGGAGAGGAGCTACAAGCAGGATGTATCCAGCCAGAAACGTCAAAAGCTCCACCACCTGATCGGAGCTTGGTCCTCGCTACTATTGGCTGAGGATGAAAGCGGACATTTTGGAGTTTGCGGCAAGCTGCAACATTTTCCAGAAGACCAAGAGCAGCAATTTCAATCGCTTCGGATATTTGATTCCTAACCCAATCCCTTCATGCCCTTTTGAATTGCTCTCTATGGATTTCATTGTCGATTTGCCATGGTCGGATGGATTCAATGCCATCCAAGTGATTGTGTGCCAACTCACCAAGCATGGGCTCTTCATTCCAACCACTACGGGAATTGACGCTGAAGGCTTCGTGCTTCTGTTTGTTAAAGCGGTTGTCTGTCGGTTCAGTCTTCCTCTCAGTATGATCTCTGATAGGGATCCACGATGGATGTCGGATTTCTGGCACGCAGTTTGCAAATTCCTCAAAACAAAGATGAATCTTTCCTCATCTCACCATCCACAACATGATGGGCAGACTGAGATTTTGAACAGGAACTTGGAACAATGCTTTGGGCCTTCATTGATGGCGATTGCAAGGCATGGGCTCAATGGCTACATTTATTGGAATTCGTGTATAACTCTAATCCTCATGGTTCCACTGGAAGCTCCCCTTACTTCCTGTCGTATGGATTTCAACCTCTGACTCCTCTGGACTTCCTGGCTCACTTGCAGCTTGGGGGTTCCAAGTCATATTTGACCGTCAACACCAAGGCCTCAGAATTCCTGCAAGATTTGCATGACTGGCCCTCACTAAGGCCCAACACGAGCAATCTACGCAGTATAACCGCGGACACCGCCCAGTCCCTGAGCTCAAGAAGGGAGATCGAGTACTCATCAATCCCCACTCTCTCGAATGGATGGAAGCCAAAGGTGGGGGGGCCAAACTCACTCAGCATTGGATCGGACCTTTTGAAGTCATGCAATGCATCAATCCAAAGGTATATCGTCTGCGTATGAGCAACCAATATCCCGGGCTTCCACTGTTCAACATTGAGCACTTCAAAAAGTACAAAGAATCCCCTTTGGAGTTCCCTGACCATACTTTACTGCCGGAAACACAACTCCTTCATGCCAAGAAACCTGAATATGTTGTAGAAAGCATTGTCGGTCACCAATTCGATGCAAAGAAGGGACTCCTTTACTTAGTCAGATGGCAGGACTACGGCCCACAATTCGATTCTTGGGAGCCGTACATCAACCTCAAGAATGTGCCTCGGATTCTGTCAGATTACCGTCGGAGGGAGAATCTGTAAACTCTCTGATCCATTCATCTCTGATCCTACTGGGTTCTAGGCTCTCTCGTACAGGACATCATCGCTTAAAATTAATGCTTACTGCGCAGCAGAGCTTACCTGGCAGATTGGTGAAATCCATCTTTCCGCTCACTTCGACAGCGACAGCTTGCTCATCACTAATGATCATGAAATTATGACCATTACAACCTCTTCCGATGTCTCTCTCTCTCTCTCTCTCGCTCTCTCCATATCTCTCTCCATATCTCTTTCTCTCTCTCTAGTTCTTCCTTGGACCAGCACAATGTCTGTTCACCAAATACCCCTTCTCGACGGAAATCCATCACATGTGCATGGAGAAGAGCAAAGCAAGGAGGTCCTGCTAAGCTCCATCCCAGTGCTAGTTTCACTTCGCGGAGGTCCGCGATTTAAGAACTAGATGAACAACCTGTATTTCGATTCCACAGGCCTACTGCCCGAAATATACACCAGTTCCGTTGATGACCAGAATCCTGCTTCCCCTCCCTGGGTGGGGATGGGAAAACCGTGCTTCCATATTCCGGCATCCGCCCTCGACCATCTCGACAACATATCCTACCTAACCACCCAAGACAACCTTGATGACGTGGGGCGACACACAGGCATTGAGTGGGCCAACACCCCTGACTGGGAGCGCCATGAGGAACATTGGAGGAGTAGAATCCTGCTATTTGCCAACCGGCAACTGCCCGCCGAGTGCGAGCCCAGCCTGGTATTGCAGCATGTTACTCCAGGTGGACACTGTGTCTGTGAACAGTGGGGTTAAGTTCCCTGAGGCTGAGAAAGTAAGGATGAAGACCGACCTCGTTCGTTTCCGGCAGCTGCTCGAGGACATCGGAGAACACACCAAATACGATATTTTCACTTGGAATCCCTCGCTGTTCGATTGCACTTGTCTCGAAGCAGTGTTTGCCAATGGTCGCATTGCGCAAGCCACGGCCGCTGACGCCAAAAGGGCTGTGCTCGACCTATGGGGCCATTTATCCTGGTGGATCTCCAGCGTAGATAGCTGGAAGGATGGGATGTCAGATGCGACAGTGGAGAACATTACGGAACTCGACCTTTTGACTCCCCCCAAGTGAGGTGTTCTTCTGTCCTTGAATCGGGACTGGAAAGAAGTCAACCTCAGCCTTCTGGTGCACTCCAAGGTCCCTATATACTATGTCTGGGGACTGTTTGAGGAACGTGATGATAGATTCCTGCGCATGAGCCCCACGCTCATCGAGAGGTACACCCAAGAGTGCTGCTTGCGAGGTGTTCGTTCCCTATGGGGTGATGAGATCCCTCACCTTCAATCCTATTTCGACTGAAGCGAAGCCTACGACAAATTCCTCCAGTTCAAGGAAGATTCCTATGCGTGAGCACGCACTCCAGTCCCTTTGCTGAGTGAACGGTCAGGCACGGTCCTCCATATGATCAAGGATTTCATCGACTGGAAGCGACGCGTGTTGACAACCGACGAAGACTGGCAGGTTTTCGATCAACTCTATCACCATGTCGTTGTGGAAGACATGGCGACGAAAACTACCTTTGTAATCTTTGCCCACTACCTCCCCAAGCCCCACGCCAAGTGCCTAGGAGCCGATAACCGGTTCCTGGATGAAGAAATACCCCAGCAGGATGCCAGCAAGATCAGGGAGATCTACAAGGGCCGATGTGCGCCATTGCCTGGGAAAATTTTTGACCTGGTGACTGGAGTGGAGCGCATCAGACCGTACAACTCTGATTCTCCTGATAGCGTTTCGCAGTATGAAGAGGAGAAGTTTTTGGTATCGCTGCCTGAAGGTTTGGGCTCCAGATCTCTTCGAGGCCGTCAGGGCATTCGGGATAAGCCTGAGGAATATGACTCAACCTTTTTCCGTCGATCGGTGGGACCCAGGTACACATCTCCATATTCTGACCACAGCTTGGAACGCAGAGTGGAAGATTCAGCACAGCCCATGGCCTACGTTAGCAGATGGGTACAATGGATGTCGGGCGACAATGTTGGCAACTACTGTGTGAATCAGTGTCTTCCGCATCCTCCTCCGATCTCTGACTTACGTTCTGTCGTTATGCGCTCCCCTTCTCTGCCTTTCATGGATGCGCGCTCAGTCGTGTCCTCTCGATCCGTGTTGCTCAGCCGGCAGAATTCTGTTCGGCGCTTGGCTTCACCAGTGCATCGTTCTCGTGAGGTGCACCATCAACGGACCCCTCCCCCTTCTCAGCGAGGGCCGCCAATTTTCCAGCTCTGCAAGGCACGGTTCTGCGGCATGCGGACTGGCTCGATGACCTGAGGGATTGGGGAGCATCCTTCAGCTTCACTTATGTACTCTGGCATGTTCCCGCCGAATGGCGCTGGAACCGAAGTACATCTGCGAAGGCTACCTTCTGTTATCTGATTGGGTGCAAGTTCGTTTGCGATACCTGGCAGTCATTAACCCGGGCATCAAGTTCATGCGGCATCTTCTTGAGCTCGCTATGGAGCACAGCATCCCCTTTCACATCGGCCTGAAAGCCGTCACTTGTGAGGCCTTCCGGCCTCGTCAGATTGATGACACCCATCGCCGTGTCATGAAAGCAGCATTGCGCAACATGGCACCAAGGCTTCCTACCAACCTCAACCCAGCAGCGCTGTATGAGAAGTGGATGAGCATGATGGAGGCGGTCCTGATGAAGCCCAATGGCCACGCAGTAATCAGGCGTGGAGGTGGGGCTAGCTGGATTGCGCGCGCTTTCGGATACCTATGGCTTGTCAAGAGGTTCATGAGCGGGCCTTCAGTGCAGGTGACGATCTTCCACAAAGGGGCCAATGATTTGGGTGATGCCAACAGCCTGGACTTGCACTGGGACGACCTCGGAGAGGATGAGTACAACATTATATTCGGGGTTGTACATGGCACTACTCAGGACCTCGACGTGTCCATATTCGCGACTGACTGCGTCTTTGAGGAACATGCAAACATTTCCGTGGCAAGTTCAACGCAGAGTGCAAAGATCTCTTCAAGTGCATCAAGGCAGAATGGGATGAGACCCCTTGTCAAGGACGCCTTGGCACCCAGAAGGAATGGAAGATGTTCTTCCATTCCTCCAATCATGGGGAGCGTGCACCCAAGCTCATCCCAGACCATACATTCATTGATGCGGGAAAGTCACGTCTATCCAAAGCTTTCAAAGGGAATTGGGATAGAGGGTGAATCTGGGGGATTCGGTTGCTGGGGGTCTTCCGCCCCGAGTTTTAAAAACGATCGACATTCTATTCCAGGACTTGGGGGGGCTCTGTAACGTCCACTCCTCCCTGTCTTCTCTGCCATTCAACCGGCCGTACGTACATTTACTATACATGAAGTCCTAGCTACAATTATCTTCCGTTTCAGGTGCGTGCTTAGACACACACCTACATTTCACATCAATTAGTCAGTAGTAATTATTCATGGGCCTACTGGCCCAAATATACCTTTTCTGACTTCCTTCCACTATGTTGCGATCCTCACCTCAAGCCTCATTAGTTCATCTTACTGGACTACAGGCTCGGAGGCTCTTTAGCGGCTGTAGGTAAGGTTTTCCTTTACACCTACTGACTGCGTATCATTTTCAGGAAGACTTGCAACTCAAGTGGAGGTCTGCTTGAGTTCGGGAAGACGATACGCTAAGGACATTGTGATATTGACTGCGCTTCTGTTGGCTGCAAGTATGTCTGCCACCTCAGAAATGATTCGTCCTCTGGGGGAGATAATCAAGGTAGTGGAGTAAGGTGCAAGAAGTGGATTGGAAGAAGTCTTTATTTAAGAATGTGGTGCAAGGGTTACCCCGAGTAAGTCTAATAAGTGCCTATGGGGGTGCTAGGCCTGGGTTGCTATTCTGGCGTGTTCTAGCTGTGTTCGCTCATTCGTCGATGAAGGGTATTGATTACTGAGCCTTCTCTCGTGCCAATTGACCTATCGCAATTCCTACAGTTGTTTTTAGGAGACCTGGAAGCACGAATAGCACCGGACTCGAGAGGTTCCACGTTTCAGCATTGTTGTTTTCTGGGTTTTATGAACACTAGTTCAGGGAACTGTGTCGTAGATTGTAATTCTGGGTGGTCAAAAGCAGCTGGAATGTGTTTATTAAGTCGCTAGGCAAACTTGGATCGCTTTTCCAGGTGTGTGTAGCTGTGATTCGCCTGTTTGTCGATTGAGAGATTCAATACTGGGCCTTCTCTTGTGTTTATCGGACCTATAACAATCCCTACAGCCGTTTCAGAGCGGCATGGGAGCATGAGTAGCGTTGGCTCGAGAGGTAATGTGTTTCTGCATGTAGTTTTCTTATGTAGAAGGACAACGACCGAGGGGAAAGCTCCTTGTCTCCTGTCATGTTTGAGGTGTTGTTTTTCTGTGTAATCAAATTGAGATGAATAAGGTGATATTCTCAGGTATGGGAGTCTGAGGATTATTCCGGATGTCGTATGCTGCTGGTGAAGCTTCCCTGTAAGGGTGTTTCACAGAAGGGAGGTTGTTTGACTGCAATAGCATAGAAGGAGGTTCTATAGCTTGTCGCACTCTGGTATTGTGCCTTTAAATTTGTACAGCAGCGGTTTCCGTGGGCGAACGTATTCACAAATCAGAGTGTGGTGGAAGGAATGTGATCCAGAAGGGACCTTGTGAGTGCTTTGAAAAGTGGAGGGAGATGCGTCACAAGAGAGCCTTCTGGGTGAGCAGAGAGCTCTGTAGTTGGATGTACTTTTCCTTCTTCTACTGTAGACTAGAGAAGTACAGGGGAACTCGGTAGTGAAGTTTGAGCAATAAGTGTGCCTGCTTTTATATGTTTGCCCCTACTGCGTGGGAATCCTGAGCTGTCAGGTTGCGAAGGGCCCGCATACCTTGCTGCAGCCTGCCATACTCTGCCTCCCAGCCCTCAAAGTCCCTACCTGCTCTTCTCCCGCCTTTTCCCCTCCTCTAACCTATCCGGAATCTGTATTGCCGATATCGTCCCACTTTCCTACCCCTATTCCAGGTAGTACTTTGACCATGATTGCAGTCAGCAGCTGGCGAATCAATAAAATGTGTTGTCTGCATGAGAACGCTACAGTCACGTGAGCGTGCTGCGGCCCTGAGGGACCTTTCCCTCCTCCGGATGAATTATCGCGTAGTATGAGAACTGTTTGGAAGCGATCGATTTCCTAGTTGTTTGGAGTCGTTCGCGGCGAGTGTGGGTATTGGGAACATATTCCAAGTGAGATATTTGAAGGAATGTCGCCCTAGTAGTCGTTCCGCAATCAAAGTAAGGTGATTCCGGGTGAGTTATAGAGCTGTATGAGTGGGAATAAGGTGGTATGAAGGGTTTCCTCAATGCCAGGTATCGTATTCGTCAAGCTTTGATAGACAGGAATATAATCCAGGTTGAATATCGAGGAAATACTGCCAAGTAGCCATTCCACAGGCAGAGTGAGACAATTCCAGGTGGTTTATCGAGCTGTGTGAGTGGAAATGAGGTAGTATGGATGATTTCCAGGTCGTAAGGTATTGTATTCGTCAAGCTTTGACAGATAGGAATATAATCTGGGTCGAATATCAAGGAAATACCGCCAAGTAGCCATTCCGCAGGTGGAGCAAGACGATTCCGGGTGGTTTATTGAGTGGAAATGAGGTGGTATGGACAATTTCCAGGTCGTGTGGCATTGTATTCATCAAGCTTTGACAGATAGGAATATAATCTGTGTCAAATATCGAGGAAATACCGCCAAGTAGCCATTCAGCAGGCAGAGTGAGACAATTCCGGGTGGTTTATTGAGCTGTGTGAGTGGAAATGAGGTGGTATGGATGATTTCCAGGTCGTAAGGTATCGTATTCGTCAAGCTTTAACAGTCGAGAATATAAGGTAGCGGCCATACATGTGCGGTTACCCCATGTGATTCAGTGTGACATGACCAAATTGGGACATGAATTGGGAAAGACACGCTAATTAGGACCACAAGGGGTATGATAAAAATTTGGGCCCAACAGTTCTGTGGGGATCGGTCCGTTATTGCTCTGTGAGGTTGGATTCCGGCATAATCTTGAGTTTTGAGCAAGTAGTTCCAAAAATGGTGGATCAAATATCTAAATGAGCATCTCTGGCGCTCACCTACCAAAGTTTCTTTGGCTGCTGGGTGCTGAAAATTTTAGAATGTGACCCTGGCCCTCATTCCTTTCATGCCTCCAACGAAGGAAATGCTGCGAGACCGGTTGAACTGCCTGCGTGGCAATATACCTTCACCAAAGAAAGCCATCAAACATGTCACCGATGTGTTGACTCTGAACGATGCATACTGCAAGGGACTGGATGGCGTGCAGGCGGCATGGGCAGCAAGGAAATACAAGGGGCATAGGGTTCTGCCTCCTGAGTACAAAAAGGACATGCTTGTGGCTGGAATTATGTGTGGAGGAACACCGAACGCCGGGTTGTAATGTATTCATATTTGTATATTGATAACTACTCACCCAATATTGCCCCAAATTTCACAAAAAAAATTGGACACTTGCATGTTGTATAACTAAAGAACATTGTTGAAGCCGATTTTTGAAAACCTCCCCAGAGTTTGTGAAAATAGTGGCCGAACAATGGCCGAACATCAATGTGTCCAAAAAAGGAGCTGTGACCATAACAGCACGTAGGGTAACCGCACATGTATGGCCGCTACCTTAATCTGGGTTGAATATCGAGGAAATACCACCAAGTAGCCATTTCACAGGTGGAGCGAGACGATTCCGGGTGGTTTATCGAGCTGTGCAAGTGAAAATAATGTGGTATGAATGATTTCCAGGTTGTAAGGTATCGTATTCATCAAGCTTTGACAGTCAAGAATATAATCCAGGTTGAATATCGAGGAAATACCACCAAGTAGCCATTCCACAGGTGGAGTGAGACAATTCCGGGTGGTTTATCGAGCTGTGCAAGTGGAAATGAGGTGGCATTAACGATTTTGAGGTCGTAAGGTATTGTATTCATCGAGCTTTGATAGTTTTTAGTGAAACAGATATGCCGGAAAGCATGGGAAATGTGTATAGGGGTCACCACTGTGTGTTTCCGAGGAAGGGAGATTGGGTGGTGTACTGTATATGGTGTGTCGTATATTGGGCCGAATCCCTGTCGGTCGGTGGGTCGAGCGAAGTGAGAGCCCACAACGTCCTAACTCCTAAGCCAAGTATCGTCTCCTGCAAGTTATCACACCATTCAACCTTGTTAGGATCCTATTGCTCGCCAGGAGCTCCCTCAGTGTATCTCCCCAACTAATAAGTATTTGCAGGATCATACGCTCCCAACGAGTCCTACAGGTATTTTAATCGGTGTTTTTAGGTAGCATTCTCAACCCCAGTGGGATGTCTCATGTGTTGGTTAAGTCTGCAGAGATCTACCAACGTCTTCATGGGCCCACACCATATGCAGATGTCCAGGGATGTAGACATCTGCAGATGAGGGTCCTACATCTGTGTGGATGACCCCCTTGAACGCAGTGCATGAAATGTGCAAGGAGTAGAGTCTGATCCTCAATGCGGCAGTAAAATACTAATATTGATTTAGTGCTGAGCACAAACACACAATTGTGGACTCTGACTACGAAGAGCTACACTCAAGATATTTGCAAATGGATGAGTCAATTCAGTAAGCCTGTTGAATCTATTCTGGTTATATCCATTTAATTTGTGCATATCTTGAGCGCCCTGGAGGAACAGCTTGAGGCCACTCAAACAGAATTTGAAAACAGGAATGCACAAGTTTGACAACCTCCAATTGATGCACAATATTCCCCAGATACATTATCAGACCGCATTGCAACATCTCCAGTATGTTGTGCTCCCCTCTTTTTTTTTGAAATTTATCCTGACTTGGAACTCTGCTAGATCTTCAAAAAATACAAGCAAAGCCCAAGTTGAGGAGTTGAAGCCGCAAAGAACCCTGTTGGATGATCACCATTTGAACCACAAGGCTCTTCAAACAGAACACCAGATCACACTGCAAACTCTCAAGTACAGCCTCTACTTGAATGTTTTGTTGATTTCTGCTGAAAAAAAAAAAAGTTGGATTGTTGGAGAACAAAATAGTCTTATGGGAGATAGAGAAACAGAAGATGGCTCAGACAATCTCAACATTGCAGGCTCAGACTCAGACACTGGAAGCCAAAGCCAAAGCATTGTGAGAGAAACTCACAGACACTAGACAAGCTTGAAGAAAACAGAAATACAGTGGACTGAGAAAGGGAGCTGCAACAGGTATGTGATAAAAAATAAAAATCCATCTTTGTGTGAGTGCATCCAGCTGAGGAATCGCTGGTGCTCTTTGGAGATCAACTGTGGTGACTGGCAATATTTCTTGTGGATCTGAACTAGTGATCAGTGCGGAAGGAATGCTGTTTGAGAAGAAAAAAAGTATACAGGCCAATGCTTTCTCTGGCATTCCATTGAGCAATACCTAACATCTGTTAGTACAACCTACACTGCATAAGTAAAAACCTACTGCACAGATTTGCAGACACTGCATTTCTTCATATGCATTATCCCCACAGTTGCAGGCAGTGCAAAGCAGGTATCACAGCAGAATCCACCAACATCGCTCTGGTGAGGGGTTGGTGGGCCAAGGTCTGTAAACATAGGTATGATTGGGAGAATCCTAGTGCCACTGGTTGCAATTGGATATAAAGACAAGAGGGGACAGTAAATACAGCCCCTGATTATGATCAGAAGTTGTTTGCCATCAAAGTTTTGTAATCAAAATGACACACTGTCACCAAAAATTGATGGATATGTCCAGCAATTCCTGTTTTCAGCTGTTTGTTTCTGGGCATGGTGCCAAGCACAATTAAACATACATTACTATGGATGCATTCACCACTAACTACATGCAACATCCTAGGATGGAAAACAATTCAGCTAGGTGTTACTCAAGATATTCCATGGTCCACCTTCCACAGGGGAATATTCATATTTAAGCATTCAAGTATTTACATCCTTTTCTGGTAGGTGAGGCTCAGAAAGTATGCCTCATGCTCTGGTCTTCTCTTCTTTTCCCAGGAACAGAATCTCACTCTTTACATGCATGGACATTCTTCACAAAGCATCCACTGGAAATACCCGGGTCTGTTTGAGGTTTTAATCCAAGTCCTATATCCAGGTTCTTATATGTTTTATGGCTTGGCCATGCCAATCCCAAAGGATTCATCTATACCAGTCTCAAGGGCACCAAATTGCTTATTGAAACTGAGGTGTCTCTTGGGGCATGACACTCTGCTATTCCAGCAGCCAACATTGGCCTTGCCCATATCTCCACCCAAATCAAAAGGCTTCCCTACTTAGCATTTGAGAGGATGTTCACTGTTCAACCAAGTGTTATCCATGACTGTGTAGCTGTCATTGGGCAACACTGGTTTTTGATATCTGGGCACTATTCCAAGGATGCTCTGGTCAATACAGCCCTGAAGGAGATTGCTCCCACCTTTGACTGGAAGGAAGAAATCATTGTTGTGCAGCTGGGACAGAGGGTGGATTATGTTTGAGGATGAAAGCATCTTTGGTTGCAGCTGCAATTAACAAGTTAGTTTCATCATTCATTCTAATCACCTTCAGTTCCTGATCACATCAATTTGAAGCTCCCTGTTCCAGTCTCTATTTCTTAGGGGACTTTGATGGGTTCATTAAAGATGCTTGTATGGTGTAGTGCAGAATCTATGTTGTTTTCAAATCAAGTGTGTGGTTTCTTGAGCTCTGTTCTGAAATATTCTGCTTCAATTTAGTCCTGTTGCCATCACAAGGGTCTGATCGGGTCAGAAAGTTATGTAATCTTCTCGCTGATGAGCCTCTGTCAGCTCTGCACACAGAAATGGCCACACAGCCACAGTTCCGTCCTCAACATTGATGTGATGAATTGGGCACAGTCACAATCCATTTATAGTTGATTTGATCCTTCTTCGATTTCAAACTCCGCTTTCTCAGCCACAGTTCCGTTCTCACTTGCAACACATCAGTATTGGGAACAGAAACTTCCCACATTCAGCCAGGATACCGCCCACAGTCTGTGACATTAATCTATATACTGCATGGTACATTGCACAGCTCTCCATTTTACTTTTACTATAAAACCCCATGTATTCTTCTCAGTAGTCAGTGAACAATCCCCCTTTGCTCTCCCTCTCTCAGTCTTAACAAGACTTTAAAGCCATCTCCCTCTGCAGTCCACCTGCACTTGCCACAGTCTAGCCGCTGCTCGTAATAGCTGCATTTGTCCTTCACCCTTGCCATCTTCACCCCCATCTTCGTTGCCGCTCGTAATAGCCGCATTCCGTTCTCAGCACCCCCTTTCGTATTGTTGGAATTCCGAGACCCAGCGCGCTGTCACCAACATGGCGACCTGGATGCATTTCTTCACGGCGTCAGGACCATTCAGTCCTTCAACCATTCGCCGCACCTTTCAGTTCTTATACCGCTCATTTACACTTTACTTGGTTTAATTCGCCACACTAGGCTAAATTTGTTCCTGTTCACATACATATAAATAGGTATTATTTCGAATGAATCCCCTGCACGTTTGCGAGGGTCTTCTGCTAAAATCCCGAGTAAAGGACGTGGACACCTTTATTTCAACACGTATAGCATTTGCTATCACTTCACCGTCCAGTGCCTCAATACACAGTCCGTTGATACACCGTCTATAATCGCAGCCTTGAAACACGCTATTTTGCGATTCCTATAAGAGTATTATAGACAGCAGGATCCCTAACAGTCTGTATGACTCCGACATATGGGCTATAGGAAACTCAGTCATGGTCAAAGAGCACCTAGACATTGTCCTATAGACAGTACCTTTACAAATGAGGGCCTCTATAATCATTATCTTACTCTCCGCAACATCCAAGATGGACTACACAACACAGAGTAGCATCTATAGGAGCACGTGCAATGAGGTCATGACATTATAGGGATCGGCCGACCGAGTAAATCCAATACGGAACATATAGGGTGGACTTTCGAAGTCTGGTGGTTACCGAATTGCACCCGTTCACTTTGAACTACAGAACCCATAAAGGGAACTATAGGGAAAACCTGCATCCGAATTGCCGTAGAGCCGAGTTAAACACATGGTATAGGAAGGGCCAATAGTGAATCTCTCGCGACGGTCTAGACTCCGCAACCCAGTGGCATCCAAGCCTATAGGACCCGGAACGAAGCTCCGAGCTCAGTTTGAGCATCCTATATGATTATCTGGACAGGAAAACACGGAACACATGCGAATAACGGAGTCGCCAAGCCCTCTTTGCCAAGCCTATAATGACTGTTACTTATAAATCTTACATACCCTAAACCCTAGTTCTCGATCATTTGTTTATTTATAGCTTTCCAAATAGTATATAGGTAGGAGTTTTCGTTAGATTACAGTAGCTCACGCAACCCCCCACTTTGGCAACCACTACAGTAGTAGTTGTCTCCCTATAGGGCCAATTGTAGAGTCTCAGATACATGAAAGACACTCAGTTAGAGGTTTTGCTACAAAGAATCTATAAAGCTTTTGAAGTTACAATTGCAGTGATCTCAGAGACCTATATAAGCTATAAGAATATAAGCTATAAGGGTTTTGTGCAGTCAGAACATTGGTTGCTTTTGAGAACGTTGGATTAAGAAGGCCTATATAAGCAAAGCTATCAGTTGAGACATTACAGTGTCCAAACTACACGGTCCTCCCGTTAAAAGAGAAAACCCTATAAAGACTTGGAAACCCTCGGGTGACTTTGTTTGACTTTCCCGTTCGTGTTCCTATACATACATTTTCATCCTATAAAATATCTTTCGCGCCTAATACTTGGCTGTCTGACTCCTACAATAAAAACAGCTATTGAAAGGCATTGTTGGTGTGTTAGTTGGGTTGTGATATAGATTCTGCTGGTTATAGCGGTTTCTTATACACTTTCCTATATATACATTTATAGTGTGTTAGTTCAGCAGCCCTATCACCGTTGTACCGTGTGTCCACTTTGTATAGATCTTGCTTCGCCCTTGTCCATATACACCCATCCTTCCTGTCACCCTACACCCATTTTGGTTGATCTGTGGATGAAGTAGGACACACCCCGCAAAACCTGTATGGCTTTCCTGAGAGTTGGAGTTTTGTTTTTAGCTCCGCTGAAGCCCCGAAGCACACACATCATCGCAATATATGTTCATTGAGAAACATGTCTTTTGATATGAATCTTGCACAGGCAAGAGATTTATATGTGCTTATGAGAATCTGTCACTTCAGATTTGCAATGCAGCTTCACAAGTGCTCAGGGAAAGGCACAGAAATTGAAGTGGCATTGTGACTGCTCAGTGACCAGCTAGAGAATTGTGCACCGAAAATTTGCTTCGAGGATGGAAATAAAATGCAGAAATAGTCAGATATCATATATTCCAGGATATAGGTGTGATTTGGGAATGTATCATATCCTCAAGGTGGCAGAAACCAGTGTGGTATGACTGTACAATGAAATTTCAAACACTGCATACTTTCTAGCCCCCATGATCACTAACAGACATTAACAAGTGAGGTACAAGCTTCACAGTCAAGCATCTGTCTGCGAGAGACTCGCTTCAAGTGACTTTCAAGATTTATCACTCTATCAACCTTGTTACCTATTTTGGATAATATATCTGATGATGATGGAGTAGTGGTACAAACAATGATCCACAAATCTGTTACAAGTCCTAAATTTATTTAGGTAATCGTTCTTTATCAGCATTTTCTACCTACTTTTCTGTACAAATTTCAGAGACTTAGATTTAGACTAAACATGGGAGTACCAATCTTCTGGTTTTATCTCACAACCACTTGGTTTTGCATGGTGATGGACATGGTTTTCTGGGTACTATGGTCTTCTCACCATCACTACATCATATGTGTCCACCTCTGTGATTGACTACCATCGTGGCTTGTGACACACCTCATCCCTACAGCCCACTGGCAGTTGGTGCAAAGACTCATTATCCTGTGTTCTTGTGACAGCATTGATTTCCACGTCCACAGCATCATCCTATGCTTTACTTCCCCCTTTCCCTGGCCTTACTTTCATTTCCACCTGCTTCTCCAGCTTAAGGACCTCAGACTAATGAGGTCTGCAAGACTACATACACTATTGGGTTCCAGGGCAAGTCAGAGAATTTCTGTAGCACTTGCACATCTGGCATGAATTCAGCTGTTCACTGTGGAGCAATTCATAGTTTTCAGTGCAACTTTGCGAGTATTGTCTTGATTGAATCTGATGGTGACCATCAAGTGTTGGCCTGTACCTAGCTGCATGCAGCTTGATGTGTTATGAGTCCTAAATTTATTTAGGTAATCATTCTTTATCAATGATTTTACACCAGGATTTTGAACTTCAGTCAGGCACCTTAATTTTGACTAACTGTGGAATTACCATTGCTCTGGGTCTTATGTACTGAGGGCTGAGGTTGACTTGGTATTGCATGGTGGTGGATTGTTCATGAATGTTGTGGGCGTCAGCTGGTCAATTTATTACGAACCTCGGATCACGTGACAGTCATTATGTCACTTATTCCTCTTGGTAATGATCTTGGCATAAAACATACATTACTAAGATTCATCTGGAGTCTTCTGGAGTGCTCTGTGAACTTTGACCAGACTGTCATAACTCACGACACACTGTACAGCCTACTGGCAGTTGATTCAGAGTCCAATTAAATACCCCCCTACTGGACTCCACCTTGATCAGATGATGACTTCAAGTGAACACGAAAAACTTGGTTTGCGCTTGTGCAATGTCTTGGAACTCTTTTTTTTTTTTGAGGGCATGCTGGGCCCAGTGCTATATTTTACATTGAGCCAATGGATCACAAGTCAAGTTGAAATGGAGGTCTGCAGGTCCCACTGCGGACTGTGCCACACCTAGGTTGTCAGCAACAGCATGGTTTAGGTTTAAACCACATCATCTCCAACGATAGCCATGGTTTAAACCACCCTCTGGAAGCCATATAGACATAACAGTACTGAAGGCACGAACGAAAAAATTCCCATTTTGGGATGTTTTTGATGCCCGCAACCAATTTGCCCATAGCTCAACAAGTATTGCATCAATTGACATAAAAAGTATATAGGAATGACCACCTAATCTATGCGCAATTAGTGATAGAGCTAAAGTAGAAAAGAAGTCATATCTTCAGGTGTCTTGGGCTGGCATGCCTAAATTACATCCAAATGAGTTGAAATTTTGGGAGGGAGTGTTTGTAACTACTCCAGTCAATGTCATAGAGCCAGAATTGTGTGTAAGAAATCCCCTCAGCTTTGTAGCCCTCTGATACCAATTTCAGTTCAATTGAGGGCTACAAAGCTGAGGGAATTTCTTATGCGCAATTCTGGCTCTATTACATTGACTGGAGTAGTTACAAACACTCCCTCCCAAAATTTCAACTCATTTGGATGTAATTTAGGCATGCTAGCACAGATTCTCACTCAGCAGTCCTAGTTTCTCAAGACACCTGAAGATATGATTTTTTTTCTAATTTAGCTCTATCACTAATTGCACATAGATTGGGTGGTCATTCCTATATACTTTTTATGTCAATTGATGCAATACTTGTTGAGCTATGGGCAAATCGGTCGCAGGCATCAAAAACATCCCAAAACAGGATTTTTTTTGTTCGTGCCTTTAGTACTGTTATTAGCTGTAAGTCAAAAAATCGGTTTAAACCAAAAAAGTTCAGACCCTTTTTTTCTTTTTTTTGGCCCAGGGAAACTCACAGAATATTTTCAAATATTTTCAAAATATATTTGCATCCATATTTAGAATAGAGTAGCCTTCAGTGGGGAGGATGGTAGTAAAGAAGTGGCTAAGGTGTTGGGATATGAAAGAAGAGAAGCAGAAGCTGATGATGCAACACCATTATACTATTGTGATGGGTCTGAATTCTCCCTATGTACCTGAATTTTGAATTTCTTTTTTTCCCCTGGTATCCTCCTGGTTCTATTAATACATATCTAATGCATCTACATGTGAAATAACTAAGAGATTTGGTGAGGGAAGCATGCAGTTAGTTTGTTGCCAGGCACAATCTCGGTGTCATCTGTCATACTTATCTCTTGCTTTGCTCCCCACCTCAGTAAATCAGAATGGGATCCTAACCAAACAAAAACAAGCAAATGGTTGGATGGCCGAGTGGTCTAAGGTGCCAGACTAAGGACTAGCACCCAATAGGGTGTTCAACTTGCATTGCTTATGTAATCTGGTCCGAAAGGGCGTGGGTTCGAATCCCACTCCAATCACTTTTTGTTCTTTTTTTATTATAGTTGACTCCTATTCAGTTGTACTACACCGCCAAAATAAAATGATGTTCGTGGGATATTTGTTAGCTGATCTATCCTGATCATTGATGCCCGATGTCCAAAGGGGCTTAGCTTCCCAATGTCTCCCAGCTCTCAAAAAGGACATCCCAGAGATCTTTGTGGGATATCCTCCACCCTCAACACCCAAGAGCAATCAAAGAGTGTCGTCAATTTTGTACAAATAAAATCACTTTTTCCCCCACCACCATCAACGACGTCTGATGACGGTTAACAAAAACTTTCAAAACATTTTTGGTAACATTTGAAAACATTCCCAAACAAAAATGTTAACGCAGTGGATTAGGATGCAGCTGGATGCAGAAACTCTCTGTGTCCTTTCTAATTGAAAGGCGATGGCAAGTGCATCTTGAACAGCAAAATGCGCGCAATGCAGCGTTGCGGAAGAGTCCGAGATTCCCCAAAAAAGAAGCGCAGTCATTCAAAGTCCGCTCAAGTCCGATCACATCAACCAAATGTCAAACCGTTGTCAACGAAAGTCGTCCCATTCCTTCCTTTCTCCCACCATCTTGCCCACCATCCACCACCACCATTCTCTTCATCCTCCTCCCCCAGTGCCGCTTTGCCCCTGTTCTTAGGACAAACTCTCAACTGCCGTGTCTCCTGCCCTTCCCCACTCCCCGCATCGTTCATTCGCTCTGCTTGACCCAATAACATGGCAACGTCACAAGATTCATCTTTGTTTCTTCCCCAGAGTGGCGTACTCAAGCTTCAAGCTCAAGTTCTCCTCAAAAGCCTCATGAATTCTTGCCCGCAGCCTCAAGTCAAGGCCACAAAAGCTACAAGCCTGCAAGATCAAGCAAGAAGCCATCGTCACTGGACTGTACTATGACCCCACTCTATGCATGCCTGGTGTATGCCCTCCCACTGCCACTGCGCTGACCCCGCTCCCCAAAACGCCTGCACTCCAACATTATCAGTGCACTTATTTATGGTCAGGTGCACAGCTTGATTGTCGTTGCTCCCCCAATGTTTGAGTAACAATTGACATAGTCTTCTTTAATGTTTCAATATAATTAATTCTCCATTCATCGCTGTGTGAACCCATATTATATTTGAATCTATATTATATTTGAATCCATATTAATATATATACCCACACGTGCACGGTTCTACCGGGTAGGCAGGGGTCCGCCCATCAGGCTGGAGCAACTGCAGGTCATCTGGCATGACAATTGGATACAAGGAGTAGAGAGTCCAGTGGGGCAGGTCGTTATCCTGCTTCCACATATTCTTCGGAGGTTCCTCAGGAAACCCCTCTGGGTTGAGTGGCATGGCCAGCGGGATCTGGTTGCGGTAGAAGATGAACTCATTCATTGCAGTCGAACGAGAGCGACAAGAGGTGTGGTAGTGGAGAGAAGAAAGAATGGTGTGAGACCTTCCAGAGAAAATAGGTGGCAGCCTCATTTTCTGGGGTTGGCCATATTGTAATGGGCATGAGCAGAGCAGCGAAGTTCAAGTCAATGCGACCCTCTTTTCGATGACAGTGTGATCTCTAATGTATTCGGAGCATTCCGCAATTGGACTCAATTAAAGTTTGATCAATTCTGGAATTCTGCTGAGATTCTCCAAAAACATCGAAATTTTTACAAAGAGGTTGTGCTGACTGTGGGCTAAGTAAAACTAATCGTCAAATTGTCCTGGCTCTTCCTCCTCCTCTTCAGTAATATCAGAAATTTTGGGGTCCAAGCGTATATGTTCTGGATAAGATCCAGCTCCTGCTCGATACTAAGTGCATCCTATAACTCCTTCATGTGCAATGCAGTTGTACTCCTGCTCCTCAATGACTTCACTAGAGTTCAAGCTGCCCAGGTAGAGAGAATTAGGGACAAACTCAGGGAGGAAGCTCTCGTGAATGAGCATGATGGCAGCAAGAAGGATGATGCAAGCAGGAGTGGGGCAGAATATGAAAACATTTGATTATGTTGCAGAATGGGAGGCAGCTGGTGCAGCCATGGTTGTAAGCGGCCTTTACAATGAGGACAGTGCCTGAGTGCAATGAGGAGGATTTCATCGTCCTTTTCAATACACTGGCACTCATTCGGAGTGATGATAGCGTAGTGCAGAACAGTATGGGTGGTTCCTGTAATGCTACACGGTCGCACAGAGCGACATGAATCAATAGTCATCCTTGGTAGTCGCAAATGGGAGTAGGTGCTGTAGAAAAGGGGTGGCAATGGTGCTGGCTGGTGTACTCTGGAGCAAATTCGAGTTCGCTGATGATTGAAGCAGTGGGGGAAGGCAGGTCAGCTGAGGAACGAGAGTGGCTACGGTGTGATGGAAAAATGGTGGGTATTTGTTCCTGAAGAGCGTAGGACAAAGCTCGTTGTTCACAGCCACCGTCTCCATTATAGAAATAAACTCCTTGGTCAATCTGTTTGCGGGCCCAGCGGAGCAGTTGGTAGTGCAATATGCAGCCCATGGGGCGGGGGAGTGGGCATGGTGGAAAAGAAGAAAGGTCATGTGGGTTAATAAGACAAAGCTAAAGTTAGGTGGTCCTGATCTGGCTTGCTTGTCATTCTCAGATCTGGCCAATACAATTCAGTCTTCTTTGTCATCATCTCCCAACCAGTCTCATTTCATAAACCAATGGTCGCGTGTAATGTAGGGCAGTAGTCAGAATGCAGCCACATTATTTTCTGGGTAGGGTGTGCCGTCCAATTCGTAGAGAATGTATGCTCCTCCACAATGAAATGGTGCATTCAAGTATAGTCGTGAAAAGTGCAATCTCAAGATATGTGCAAGACGCACACAAAATGAACTACACCAACACACACATACACTACTACTACTTGACTATATTGGTGCTTCTATAACTAGGGTCCCCTCAATCAGAATTGAGTAAGATGAACCGTAGACAGTTGCAATAAATGACTATAAATCTAATTGTGCCCTTGGGAATATTCGCGAGTATTACTCAAGAACCTTGACTGAAGTCTCTCACAAGAGAAACACTATCTTTGGGGTGTTTGGATGGAAATGAAACACAGTCGCAAGTGTACTTGAACAACTCCGACAACTTAAGCCACACTTGGACTGAACTTTAGGTCACTTGAGACCGTCTTAGACTTTACTTCTTTAGTCGCAACTCTTAAAAGACCACTTAGGTACAGACTTGACTGTTTCTTATGACTTTCTTATTCAGCTTACTTTGCTGGGACTTTGGTTATCAAACAACTATGTTCTGGTTCTATATACATTTCTGCTAAAAGTAGTACAACTTCAAAATGTGTTTAAACAAATCTCCGCATAAAACCCAGACATGCACTAACCCCGTGACCCACAACCAATGACAACAATAGTCACAGCTATAGTAGCTGGGAGGAAAATACAGTCCAGAATTGTGTTATTCTACGTTGCTTTTATACTAGTTTACAATCTATTTTAGTACATGCCAGATAAGGAAAATGAGTAACAGAAATGAGGTATATGGTCCTTTTATCCATCTATCAACCGTGTTTGATCAGAGATCTGCGGCCTGTAGCCTATAGGAATCAATCCTGACTGTATAGAGTAGTTCCAAAAGTTCCGGAGAGCTTTCAGAGTCATCTATCTTTAGTCAAGGCAAGATCCGGAGCGATCTAGACCACCTTGACGCTATATTGCATGCTTTCGACCTAATCATGACAACCACATCTGTCATGTGAATGTTTGATCAGATCTTTGGATCTTCTTGGACTTCATCGGGAATCCTCAGATTGACTCACCTAGTCAACTGGTTCACCATCTGACATGTGATCACACTCTCGGAGATTACCTGAAGGTCTATTTCTGTAGTCGCAACTCTTTCCTTCTTCATGACTGTTCATCTGTGCCTGAGAATTACTATTTCTCATACAACTTGGAGTCATGACTATTATCTTTAGTCATGACAAGACTATATTGGCCCAAAATCCCTGCTAGCATGACTGAACATATTCTGAACATATGACTCATCACTGAACATATGCTGATCATACTTAAAATAAGATCAGCATATGTTCAGTATAACCCCATGATCAAATGATGCAATGCTCACAGTGTTAAATGGTTGGTGCACGCATAAAGCAAGCAGTTCAGCTGTGGTCATCCCAGAATGGGATCCTTCCACCATGAAGGTGGCCTCAGTTAAGTTGAATGGCAGAATTGGGTCAGTTGCATGCAGTAATTGATATGGTGAAAATTTCATAACCTTACTGACTGTAATTCGGTCAGCAAATACAACTTCTGGGAGTAGGTCTGGCCATTTGTTAATTCGTCCGTGACAAGCTTTGACTAAAGCTTCTCTTAGAGTGAAATGACCTCGTTCGACTACACCATTTGCATGTTTGTTGTAAGGCGAGATTTGTACATGTGGTACTCCTAAATGTTGCATAAGGAGCGTAAATCCTGCCTTAACTTCAGATCCATTATCTCTAGTGACTTGAACTGGGATGCCATACCTGCAGTATATGTACTTCCAGAAAAACATAGAAAGAGTACGTGCAGTGAGGGATTTCAAGGTTGGGCTTCACAGACACCAGTAAGATCATCTCGTGTTGCTACAATATTTAAACCCTTGAGCTTTTGGCATGTACATGACATCAATGTAAAGCTTATTGAAAAAAGTGTGGTGGGTACTGAGACGGTAATTGGGACTTCCTTCCATTTAAGACTCCTGATTTGGCATTCGTGACATGAATTAATGTGGTGTTGTATATCAGCATGGATATGTGGCGAAAAGACATGGCAGCGTAAGGTCTCATAAGTAGCTTCAAGTTTCCTATGACCAAGATCTTCATGTGCTTGAGTCAGGATGTCTAGTCGAGTTGCAGGGTCAAATATTACCCTTAAGGGCGGAAGTTTTCCATTATGGCGGTACATTAGCCCAGTTTCTGATGAGCCAAAATATTTCACGGCTTGTAATAAGAATTGCCGTTAGCATCTAAGTTGGCAATGTAAGGGGTCTCCAGTGTCTTCAAAAAGTGTTGGATATCAAGTAATAGATGTTCTGTGGAGGCATGAAGTCAGAAAGCATGAGAGCAGGTCGGTTGGGTACATGGGAGGGTTACGGAAGTTAGAACCCATACATGGTGGCTTGCAATCCGGAACAAGAGTGAGCAAGGCTATGTCATCCAGCCAACTGTCATCGTCATCTAATCACAGATCATCAGGGTTGGGCTTCCGTCTTGATAAGGCATCTGGTCCTTGAAACCTTACCATGGGGATGTGTACAAGTTCAAAATCAAACATCAAGATTCCTTGAACCCAGCGGTTGACTGCAGCATTGGGCTGTAAGTCTGGTGAGTTCAGTATTCCTTGAATATATTGTGCATCCACTTCCACTTTCAGATTTTGGACACCAATAACATACACTCACCAGTGGCGAAGCGCATGATACAACCCAAATAATTCCAATTTTGGCTGGGAATAGCGGCTTTCCCTTTCAGACATTGGTATGGATCCATATCTTGCAGGTCTTCGCTTACCTTCATCATTGATTTGTGAAAGGATCATTCCAGTAGCTAGATTACTTGAATCAACTGATAATATTACTAGGTTCAGTGAGTGATAATCAATTGGGTGTAATGCAGGTGCTGAACTAACAAGTTCTTTAATTGTTTGAAAAGCTTGCTGCTGTCTTTCGTCCCATTCAAAATTAAAATTCTTCCGGTATAACTCAGTCAATGGTCTTACCAGTGCGGAATAATTTCTGATCCATATTCTTACAGTTCTACATAGTCCTAAGAACCTCCTAACATCTTGAGGAGTTTCCAAGGCTGGCCAGTTCAAAATCTTATCAATGCGCTCTTTGTCTGGTGATCACCCTTCAGGGTGACATAATTGCCCTACAATTAAAGCTTTGTGTCTACAGATCTGCATCTTAGAGCCTGGAAAGGTGGCTCCTGCACATTTGATTTTATGCATTACACGGTGAACGTCATTCACATGTTCCCATATAAATCATCTAATGCCTGGGTTCTCTTTCAGAACCTCTGGATTTCCGTTTTCATCGGGATAATTACTTGCGGGCCCTTTTATTGGAACATCATCAATGAATACATTTGCAACGTGAGGAATTTCATTGTGAAGTACAAATGTCATACAACATTGGAATTCAGCCGGTGAGTTGGTATAGCCAGTTGGCATAGATGTTATTCGCAATAAACCTAACGGAGTCATAAATGCGGTCATATTGCGACTTTGAGGCTCCATTTTATGTGCATCAAATCTCCAATATAAATCGAAAATTGTATAACATTGTCTGCCAGCAAATCCCTCAACAAAATCATCTATGATTGGGAGCATGCCTGCATCATGAATTGAAACTTTATTCAAGGGTTGAAGATCATGGACCATTCTTAACTTTCCATTTTTCTTCAAGACACAAAACCATTTGGATCAGTAAGAAGACTGACATGGTTCATATACTCCTGCGCTCATTTTTAATTTAAGCACTTCAATAACCTTGGGCAAAAGTCCCGGAGGAATAGGAATATTTTTATATTCCCAAGGGCGGTGGGGCACAGTAGCCATTTTATATTCAGAGAAGTTGTCAGAGGGTAAAAGTTCTGGCAAGAAATTTACCGGTTTAAATTAATACCAAGTAAATTTAATATAAAAGGTTCGACAGGGAAGCGTTGTAATTTGTTACTTAAAGAGTGGGATCAAATTGATTTGATCAGACAAGTAAGAATCCTTATCAGGAAATGCTAGTTCGGAAAAGTTCTTGCGGGATAAACTCCACAGTAGGAGCTTCAGGTTCTTGGAAACTTAAGGCGGCGGTAGTTCAGAGGCTTACGTAGGATCAGTATTCGTTACTGATCGTAGTTCTTACGGGGTATTGTTCCTATGGCGGAACAATAAAATTCAACTGAGAGGTAAAGTTCTGAGGGGTTCAGAATGTATTCACTTGGGGGAGACTCAGCTCCTTATATACACTTTTGGAAAATTATTTTTAGAACTATCTACGACTAGGAATGAGTCAAACAGAGTCAGAATGACTCAGAAGTAAGTAACTAAATTTATTCCCAGTATTACTTGATGTGACTCATCGCGACTCATCGGTCCCAGAGTCAAATTTCCCACGGTCAGAATTTAATTCGCAGTACTGTGAAATTCTCTGACCTGTGAAATATTACAAGTCCTCGCTCGCACTACATGGTAAGTAATAATTGGCCATTTATTCATGTTCTGACTCTTAATTCGTTAGGAGTCTGACATCCGCGGGGAACATAATTCAACCGTCCCCGGTTGACTCTCCTTCAATTCTTTTCCTTCTTAATCTGCCTTCTCTTCTTTTGCCTTGTGTTGGACTTGGGTTTACAGTAGACTCTCCACGGTTCTGGGTTTGCTTGTCGATGGCAGGCTGGATTTTTATTAGTTGTTATTTTTAATTAGGACGATCATCAGATATGCTCATGGTGCTCATTCAGCGGTTGCATAGTCCAATAAACATTCCTGTATGATGTTTGAATCCAAATATCCTTCCCATTGGTGGTGGTACATTGCAGGACAACCCAGTTATCCTGGCGGCTGCATTCGACAATGCGGTAGGGGATGATAATTCCAGCGTAATAGCCGGTGCAATTGATTGTGCAGCCCAAATAAAATTGTCCTCCGTGGACTCGATGGTTCGCTACTGGGTAAATGTCCATGGAATTTTTGGTGTAGGGATATCCCAGGCAAATTTCGAAAACAGGGAGTGGTTTATAGCGGGTTAAGAGGGGCAGTGGGCATGTAAGAGTAAATTGATAAGGTTCAAGTGGCGCCGAAGTGGATAGAATTTGGAGGGTGCGGTCTTCCAGCGGCTTCCATGGGTCATCGCGCGCTGGGGAGAGGCGAATGGTTTGATGGTATGACGCGGTGTGGGGGTTCATGGCAAAATCTGCTGCGTACCATTTAGAGACTCTTGGAGTTATTATAAGTTCAGTGGGAAGTTTATTTGAATGGGCTTCTGGACTTCTCGCAATTTAATTGGGCCAGGACATGGGGTGATCGATATTATTTACTGCCTTTGAAGTCCCTCACTTGCTTGATTGGTTCTGGATTATCTTTGGAGCGAATAGGAATTTCTCAGAGACAAGTAAGGTAATTACATGAAAGGCAGCATAAGATCATAAGTTGTAAGGTACATTCTGGCTAGTACGAATTGTCCATTTAAGTCAGCACCTTCAGCGCTCGTTGAATGAGAGACATCGAAAATTTAGTAAGTGGCTAGGTGACGATATGAGTATATGTCAGAATGTTGAGTAGTCGCTTGCCTACGTAGGAGCGAGCGAGGTGTTCTGTCATTTGACTCTGCTGACCTCCCACCCTTACAATCGCCATTCTCTGCTGGCCGATGGACGAGATCGAGTGGTCGGGGGTGATGATGATTTTGTCATACGTCGGGGCTGTCATGCAAGAATAGATGCGTCCGGTGTATGCGGGATTAGGGAAGCTGCTAGGGTAGCAGTAAAGAACGTCGGTGGGTGCAAGCAGAACGAGGGGGTTCGCGCTGGGGTCACGGCGATCCTGGCACTCAATGATATTGTAGCCTGGCTTGGCTTCCAGAGGTCCGTGGTTGGTGATTGGGACGAAGCAGATGAACTGATCATGGTTCAGAGGCTGATGTTTGGCTGGTATGATGAGAGTAGCCTTGGGGCGCAGGATGAAGCACGGAATGCGGGTGTCCTTGTCAACATCGACAACATCGTACAGTTCTACCGGGTAGGCAGGGGTCCGCCCATCAGGCTGGAGCAGCTGCAAGTCATCTGGCGTGACGATCGGGTACGAGGAGTAGAGAGTCCAGTGGGATGGGTCGTTATCCTGCTTCCACATGTTCTTGGGAGGCTCTGCAGGAAACCTCTCTGGATCGAGTGGCATGGCCGGCGGAATCTGGTTACGGTAGAAGATGAACTCGTTCATGGCAGTCGGACGAGAGCGAGAGAGAGATGATAGTGGAGAGAAGAAAGATTGGCGTGAGACCTTCCAGGGAAAACAGGTGGCAGCCTCATTTTCTGGGGTCGGCCATATCGTAATGGGCGTGAGCGGAGCGGCGAAGTTTAAGTCAAGACGACCCTCTTTTGATGACAGCATGATCACTAATGTATTTGGGGCATTCCGAATTTGGACTCAATTGAAGTTTAATCCATTCTAGAATTCGGCTGAGATTCTCCAAAATTAATGAAATTTTTACGCAGCAGTAGTGCAGAGTAGGTCATACTGTGGGCTAGGTAAAACTAATCGTCGAATTGTCCTGGCTCTTCCTCCTCTTCAGTAATATCAGAAAACTCGGGGTCTAGACGTATACGTTCTGGGTAAGATCCTGCTCCTGCTCGATAATACGCGCGTCCTATAACTCCTTCATGTGCGACGCGGTCGTACTCCTGCTCCTCAATAATTTCGCTGGTATTGGAACTACCCAAATAAAGTGAATTGGGGACGAATTCGGGGAGGAAGCTCTCGTGGATGAGCATGGTGGCAGCGAGGAGAATGATGCAAGCGGGAGTGGGGTGCAGAATATGAATACATTCGATTACGTCGCAGAATGGGAGGCGACTGGTGCGGCCATGGTTGTGGGCGGCCTTTACAATGAGGACTGTGCCCGATTGTGCAATGAGGAGGATTTCGTCGTCCTTTTCAATGCACTGGCGCTCGTTCGGGGCGATAATAGCATAGCGTGGAACGGTGTGGGTGATTCCTGTAAATGCTACTCGGTCGCACAGAGCGACATGAATCAACAGTCATCCTCGGTAATCGCGAATGGGGGCGGATGAGATGGGTGCAGAAGGAAAGGGATGGTAATGAGGCTGGCTGGTGAACTCCGGAGCAAATTCGATTTCGCTGATGAATGAGGCAGTGGGTGAAGGCGGGTCAGATGAGGAGCGAGAGCGGCGGCGTGAGGGGAAAATAGTGGGTATGCGTTCTTGAAGAGCATAGGTCAATGCTCGTCGTTCGCGGCCGTCGTCTCCATTGTAGAAATAAACACCTTTGTCGATTTGTTCACGAGCCCAGCGGAGCAGTTGGTAGTGCAATATACAGCCCATGGGGCAGGGAGTGGGCATGGTGGAAAGGAAGGGAGGTCGTGTGGGTTAATAAGACCAGGCTAAAGTTATGCGGTCCCGATCTGGCTGGCTTGTCATTCTCAGATCTGGCCAATACAATTCAATCTTCTTCGTCATCATCTCCCAACCAGCCTCGTTTCATAAACCAGTGGTCGCGTGTAATGTAGGGTAGTAGTCTGAATGCAGCCACATTATTTTCTGGGTATGGTGTGCCGTCTAATTCATAGAGAACATATGCTCCTCCACGGGTTTTTCAACCAACTTCATAAGGTCCCAGATATCTTGGTCGAGTCTTGCGATTAAGGGCTGTTTCGACTCGTGTGTTTCGCATAAGGACTAACTCTCCTTCCTTGTAATGGTCTTTCTGCAGTTTCTTGGCAAACCTCTTCTCAAATTGTTCTTTAGACTTGAATCTGGCGGCTTTTAAAATTTGTGCCGCCTTCTTGATGTCCTCATCGTGCTTACACACAGTTGGCGCACACGTAAGGCAAGCAATTCAGCCGTGGTCATCCCAGAATGGAATCCTTCCACCATAAATGTGGCTTCAGTTAAGTCAAAGGGCAGAATTGGGTCGGTCGCATGTAGTAATTGACATGGCAAAAATCCCGTAACCTTACTGACAGTAATTCGGTCAGCAAATACAACTTCAGGGAGTAGGTCTGGCCATTTATTGATTCGTCCGCGACAAGCTTTGACCAAGGCTTCTCTTAATGTGAAATGACCTCGTTCGACTACACCATTTGCGTGTTTGTTGTAGGGTGAGATTTTTACATGTGGTACGCCTAATCGTTGCATAAGAAGCATAAATCCTGCTTTAACTTCAGATCCATTATCTGTGGTGACTTGAAGGGGAACACCATACCTGCAGTATATGTATTTCCAGAAAAATGTGGAAAGAGTACGTGCGGTGAGAGATTTCAAGGGTTGGGCTTCACAGACACCAGTAAGGTCATCTCGTGCTGCTACAATATATTTAAACCCTTGAGCTTTCGGCATGTACATGACATCAATATAAAGCTTACTGAAAAGTGTGGTGGGTACTGAGACAGTAATTGGGACTTCCTTCCGTTTAAGACTCCTGATTTGGCATTCGTGACACGAGTTAACATGGTGTTGTATATCAGCGCAGAGATGTGGCCAAAAAACACGGCGGCGTAGGGTCTCGTAAGTGGCTTCAAGTTTTCTATGCCCAAGATCTTCATGTGCCTGAGTCAGGATATCAAGTCGGGTTGCAGGGTCAAATATTACCCTTAACGGAGGGAGTTTCCCATTGCGTCGGTACATATGCCCAGTTTCTGATGAGACAAAGTATTTGGCGGCTTGTAATAAGAAATGTTGTTTGGCAGCCAAGTCAGCGATGTAAGGTGTCTCCAGTGTCTTTAAGAAATGTTGAATATCAAGTAGAAGTCGTTCAGTAGACGCGCAAGTCAGAAAACAAGAGGGCAAATCAGTTGGTGGGTACATGGGAGGGTTACGGAAGTTAGAACCCATACGTGGTGGCTTGTGATCCTGAACAAGAGTGAGCAAGGCTATATCATCAAGCCAGCTGTCATCGTCATCTAATCGCGGATCATCGGGATCGGGCTTCCGTCTTGATAAGGCATCTGGTCCTTGAAACCTAATCGCGGGGACGTGTACAAGTTCAAAATCAAACATCAAGATTCCTTGAACCCAGCGGTTGACTGCAGCATTGGGCTGTAAGTCTGGTGAGTTCAACATTCCCTGAATATATTGTGCGTCTACTTCAACTTTAAGATTTTGGACGCCAATAACGTACAGTCGCCAGTGGCGAAGCGCGCGATACAACCCAAATAATTCCAATTTTGGCTGGGAGTAGCGACTTTCCCTTTCAGACATTGGTATTGATCCATATCTTGCAGGTCTTCGCTTGCCTTCTTCATCATCAATTTGTGAAAGGATCATTCCAGTGGCTAGGTTACTTGAATCGACCGATAATATTACTGGGTTTGATGAATGATAATCAATTGGGCATAATGCAGGCGCTGAACTAACAAGTTCTTTAATTGTTTGAAAAGCTTGCTGCCGTCTTTTGTCCCATTCGAAATCAAAATTCTTCCGGTATAACTCAGTTAATGGTCTTACCAGTGCGGAATAATTTCTGATCCATATTCTTACAGTTCCACATAGTCCTAGAAATCTCCTTACATCTTGAGGGGTTTCCAAGGCTGGCCAGTTCAAAATCTTATCAACGTGTGCCCTACAATTAAAGCTTCACGCCTACAGATCTGCGTCTTAGAGCCTGAGAAAGTAGCTCCTGCATATTTAATTTTGTGCATTACGCGGTGAACATCATTCGCATGTTCCCATATGAATCGTCTAATACCTGGGTTCTCTTTCAGAACTTCTGGATTTCCGTTTTCATCAGGATAATTACTTGCGGGCCCTTTTATTGGAACATCATCAATGAATACATTTGCGACATGAGGAATTTCATCGTGAAGTACAAATGTCATACAACATTGGAATTCAGCTGGTGGGTTGGTATAACCAGTTGGCATGGATGTTATTCGCAATAAACCTAACGGAGTCATAAATGCAGTCATATCGCGACTCTGAGGCTCCATTTTACGTGCGTCAAATCCCCAATATAAATCGAAGACTGTATAACATTGTCTGCCAGCAAATCCTTCAACAAAGTCGTCTACAATCGGAAGCATTCCTGCATCACGAATCGAAACTTTATTTAAGGGTTGAAGATCATGGACAATTCTTAGCTTGCCATTTTTCTTCAAAACACAAAACCATTTAGATTGGTAAGAAGACTGACATGGCTCGTATACGCCTGCGCTCATTTTTAATTTAAGTACTTCGATGACCTTGGGTAAAAGTCCAGGTGGAATAGGAATATTTTTGTACTCCCAAGGGTGATGAGGCACAGTAGCCATTTTATATTCAGAAAAATACGAGTCTTTCAGTGTTCCTCGTTCTTCATCAACAAAGGCAAGTGCGTCTTGATTTAACCAAATTACATGCTTTATTCACGCAAGTTCTTCTGAAGTTAAATAATTGTCGGCATTTAAGTTCAGGCTGTCCAGTCTTTCTTGAGTAAGTCGGTTGGTGGGCGTGAATGAAGGCGGTTTGAAGGGTAACTTAGGCAGAGTACGCATGGGGTCTTCGGGTATTTGCATTTTTGTTGCGGTATTTTCTGGGAAAGCAGCCAGTACGGGCTTAATTTTCCTATCAACGTGTTTATCTGCAGTAAAACAATGCCCAGAACTTTTGTCTTCATCCAAATAAGTAGGGTAGAATATATATTCATCATCCTCTTCTATCCAGAATTTTTCCATGTTATTTCGTGGCTCGTACCCAACTCCAATATCTGCGAGACTTTCGCGCAAAGTCCGACGGGAATGGACTTCAGGCCGAAACTTGGCCGGTCTCCGTTTCTTTTTCGGTTTTCTGAAGCGCGGCTTAGTTCCGTGGATTTTTGCATATTGAATTTTTGTCGGAGTCGGCCGGATTGTGTACAGCCCACAGAACGGTTCTTGGACAACAGCGTATGATTCAAGTAAAGCTGGTCTAAATACTTGATATAACGTAGTAAATGGGAAGAGGGCTAAGTACACGGCTCCTGCTCCGCATATCCAAGATGCTATGGTACATACAATCCAAAGACGGGTAAGTAAGGCAATGATGAAATGGGTACGACTGGTGTGTGTAAAGTGAAGTGTCCGTCGAAGGAAATAGTTGACTACCACTACGACCATGCCACTACATACTGCACTCACAAGATGTCGCACCATTTCGGGAGCTAATCCCAGCGAGCAGCCACGCAGAACGGTGGTGGGAATGTTGAGTTCGGGGTCAAAGGGGCCGCACAGGGAAACATTAGGGAGTGCGGACCGATAGATAATAAGTGCGGGTGCGAGAGGTGAGGGGATGATGGACGGGGATACGCGGTCGTCATCAAGGGCATCGGCGATCACGGGGAACATGAAAGATGTCAAGTGCGCCATCAAGTTAGCGGTCATTAGAGCGGATGATGCCCAGCGCCGGAGAGATACAGCAGGGGAAGCATAAGTATTGGGGTCCAAAATCAATCCGAATGTCGTTGGTGAGCCAGTTTCCGGGAGCCTAAGATCTACGATATTTGTGCCTTGAGCGAGAGCTCCTGGTGTCATTGATAAGTAACTGATCAACACCAAGAGGATTGCGTACCACTTAAGCGTCCATCGCTGAGCCTTGAGCTTCCTCAAGAACGGAAGCAAGGCGGAAGATCGGATAGTCCACATCCACCTCTGCCAGGCGGTTGGCGAGGGAGTCGGGGTCAGTGGTGACGAGTCCATTGAGGTTGAGGAGGTGCCCGCTGCGGAGGAGCCGTGCGATAGCAAGGCCCTCGTTGAATCGAACGTTGAGCAGCTCCTCGAGTGAATATGCGATAGCCCAGTTTTCCTGCTCACGAAATAAGATAGCGGTAGCCTGTAAAAAATTGCATTCCACATCGTGGAGGATAGCGTTGTGGTGGTAGTAGTTGCGCTGAAAAAGGCCGTCGGGGTTAGTTGCACGCTCATGAGCGAGGGCCTCACGGGCGCCAAGAGGCATGTAAACACTGTCATCGGGAAAGAAAATTTCAAGAAAGCGAGCTTCCATCTGAAGTGTCTCCAAAACGGTGAGGATGCGCTCCAATAACCATTCCACCTCAATGCGCATGTGCCGGAGGTTGGGCAAGATGGGCGCATGAGCAAGTACGTGCATAAGATCAGCTGCGGCGGTGCAGGCGTCGGCTACGGGCGTGGGTGTGGCGAGTTTCAAACGCTTGGCGTTCAGCTCCTCGCTGTCGGAAGTTTCAGGCGAGGCACAACGCCCATGTGGGAAGCGGGGAACTGTGAGACGAGTGACGGGGTCCAGCAGGTTGGCGTGAGCGTGTTCTTGAAATAACACATCTTGAAAGGAGAATGACTCTGTGAGAGCCATGAATTCCGAGCTGTTTTGTGTCGAGTGTGCATCGTCGTCCGGAAGCGCCTGCGCAGTGAGTGTTGGAGAATCGGTCATAGACGGCAAGGTGGACAGATTAGGATCAGAGATCGACCTGAGTGTTGGGGGGTCGGTCATAGAGGGCGAGGTGGACAGATTGGGGTCAGAAATCGACGTAAGCGGCTGGGGTGTGTCGAGATTGAGACCGGCAAGGGCCTGGAAAGTAAGGTGTTCGCGAGTATAATTGAGCCCAGCGATGTGGCTATTCGGTGCAAGGTGCTCGTCGCCGAGACGAAAGTATCCGCACGTAAGAATACGCTCCGAAATTTCCATGATGAAGCCCGTACATTCCTGGATAACTCGCTCGGTGATGGGCCATTCGGGAATGTTCGTGAGTGCGTCTGGGGAGGATCCTTTCGAATGGCCGAAAACAATGCGCCCATGTATAGTACGCATGGGGCGATAGGAGCATATGAACGGATTAATTTCCATCTTCATGGCTATTTCTGAAGGACGTTCAGTCTGGGGCTCGATTAGGGAGGTCAAAAACAGCACACCTTCAAGGCTCATATGTTCGTCAGACAACATCGACAAGTCTGAGTCTGTGTCAGTGCTGGATAGACTCTCCTTGTCGTATGCGTCGGCCATGTTACGCTCGGCAATATCGTTGACGCGATCAGATGTTGTGTCCATAGCGGGCCAGGGAAGGGTGGAAGGCGGTGGATAGGAGGCAAGAGTCCAGCTATCAGGCTTAGCATTGAGCTTCGATGACTCGCCATTGGTCCCTTCAATATGAAAAAGGAGCGAGGATTTCTCTTCATCCACGGGTAGGAAGGGGTTAATGGGTGCATCAGGGATGAAAGCCGTGAAGACTACAGGGTTCTGCAGTGCGGACATAGGGCGCTCTGGGCGGAAACGAGCGTCCTCTTCGTCTTCAAGCGCGTGCTGAGCTGATGCAGCGTGGGTGACACGCAAAGGTAAAGATGATGTCAGCGAGATCAGTTCCCGTGCCACGTCGGCGAGACGGTCAAGCGCCGAACGGTACTGGGGGTTAGGAATCGGTGCAAAAAGCTGACGTGCTGGTAATAGCGAGTTCTCGGTAAAAGAAGAAGGCGGTTCCACAGGCGGAGGGAGTGGGTATTCCATTTCCAACTCGTCATCGTAGGGGTCGATATCCTCAGAGGAGCTGGAGGTCTCCGAGGATGATGATGAGGAGGTGTCTGTATCAAGGAGGAAAAGAGGCTGTAGACGCTGCACCATCGGCATCCTGGCCGTGGTAAAATTAATACCACGGCGCGCGCTGTCGGGAGTAAGTGCCAAAGGTGGTGCTTCAAACGGAGCTGGCGCCACAGAGGCTCGGGGCTGCGTAAGGAGGTGTAAGCTTAAGTCTGCAACAACTGGGTCATGGCGTACCGTCTCGTTTCCGTCACCAACGGACATCGACGGGGCCAAGGAGCGCAAACGGAAGTGTAGAACGACGGGGTGCAGGTAGCTTGACTGCTCCTCGTGTGGGGTGGGCGATACAAAAGAGGACGGTCGGGTGGGTGGATACTCATCTTTCCATGTTGTATTAATGGGCAATAGTAATGTCGGGAGTCGGATTATACCCACCGAAGTATGGATGCAGCCCTCGGGCACTGGTGGCGAAGGCGGTGGAAGTGATACTCCGGTGAGATGAAGCCCAACCGCATGCAGGGGCTCGGTGATCAAGCGTCTGAGCATGGGGGCGAGCGGGGGCGAAGGTATAGGCATAGGAGGGCGGATGGCAGTCATAAGAGGTTGTGGAGGCGGTGAGCGCGGTGGGTGAGGCGGCGGAGGCGGCTGGTCTTCGTCCCCGTCCTCTCCGTTATCCTCTTTGCCAATCTCATTGTCCTCGTCGTGTTCATCCTCGTTGTCCGTGACGTTGGCGTGCATCTCGGCGCCGTCAAGAACGTCTTGGGTACAGTGGCAATCGCAAGAAGCGTGGTTGGAGGCTTGACTGGGGAAGAATGGTCTGAATAGTCCGATGTATCGTCGACAAGAGCGAGGGGTTCGAGACGAGGGACAGTGCGTGGCGGCGCCCCTGGCTGCGGCAAGTTGTGTCGCAGACGAAAAGCCTCTACAGGCGTGATAAGAGTCCACTTGCTGTCATTCGGGGTTAGCGCGAGCTGTAGAGATTCAAAAGCAGGCGCGTACTCATTCTCATCTTCGAAGATAGGGCGTGCAGTCAGGTGCCCACGGGAGGGAACTTGTACCGTATAGGGGTGTTCCGGAGTGCGCTGTGAGTGGCGCGCAATTGCATCTACCCCATGGTTCTCTGAGGTCAAGGGAATCGATGTCCAGAAATTGTTGGCCATATAAATAAAAGATGTGTGCGTGGGTGGGAAGGAAGCGCCTGGGGGCTGGCTGATGAACAGCATGGGCTCGACGTAAATCGTCTCGCCTGTGCTGCGCACGCCCATCAACTGCCACGTCGGGGGCACGGGCAAGTGGAAGTCGCTGGGTTTACGAACATGGCGGTTGTAGCGTCCTTCGGGCAACATGCTGTCGTGGATAAGGAAGCGGTTGAGTACTTGCACACACAGGTCAGGGGGGTGGGAAAAGAGGGGGAGGTAGTTGTGTTCCGGTTCGAGATAATGAAGAGGAGTACGCTCGAGTGGATCAGGGTCGATCAGGCTGTCTGCGTCGGGACAACCTACGGCGGTCGGTGGGTGGAGACCGATGATGCGCCTGTAACTGGTTGTGCGTACGGGGAAGGTGTGGCACGGAAAATCTGGGGCGCGGAGCTTGGTCAGGCTGCGCGTGACGGAGTTTACGGAGGCAGCGACGTGGTCCATGTGCCAGCCGAGGTGATGGTGGTGAGGATCGGGGTACCACAAGACGATGGCCATGCCAGTCTCCGAGTGCGGGAGACCGGCCTCGGGGTCCAAGCACCACAGTTGGGCTGAGACTGCGTAACGGTTGCAAGCGCGGCCCTCCGTGTCGGTGTACGGGCTGAGGTCCTTGGCCTGCGCACCGACCAGAGCGAACAGAATTGCGCGTATATCGCCCGTCTCGGCGAATTCGCGGTTCCAGTCCTGGGCTGCTTTGACGCCTGTGGTGTAGGGTTCGTCCTCGGGCAGCGGGAAGTCGGGTGGCGGATGAGTCCCGGTTCTTTGACGCAGCAGAAACTGGGCCTTAGGTTGTGTTTTAGCACGGACATTAATCTGCAAAGGGAGGCGCTTTACCGACGCATTTCGGTCCTCGAGCGAATATATGTCGTGCAGGAACGGCGGCTCCATCGTGGCCGGAGCGCGCTGAGTTGAGTATGGTAGGTTGAACAGGGTATTCACGAGCGGGGGCGAAGTAGCAAAAGAGGGAGTAGACAAAGGCATATAGGACAGAGAACAGAGACAGATTGCAAAAATTGGGAGGAGGTGCAAAAGGAAGGTGAACGAAGAGCAAGGTGCTGAGGATTCAGGGAGCGTCCAGCTAGTTTTATCGAGGGGACGCGTCATCGCATCCCAGGGGCCTTCTGGGACGGACGGGCGGGGGAGAATCCCAGCGCAAAGAATCGCGAGGCATAGAGTTTGAGAAAGAGAAAGGAAGGCGCTAATTTTGTGATGCGCACTCTCCCATGGTGTCATGATGCCGAATGATCCGGGCATCCTCATGTCATCCAATTCTTCATCTCTGCTGATTTTTCTCTCGTAAACTCCTATCCTCTCCTCGATTTCGGTGACTTCTAGGCTTCGGGTATTCCAGGCTGCTGGCGACATTAAACTCTGGCCTTCATCTTTCCTTTTCTGGCACCACAAAAAAGACCGAAAATTGCGCACGGCTTCCTCCGTTAGGTGCTCCGTTTGTACCAGCATTTCGTATCTTGGCTCCAGTGTCCTCAGATCTTTGAATATTAGGTAGGTTCCATCTTTCCTCTCATCTATTCCAACATAGTTTTGCCTTTGCCATTTTCTGCCGAGCAGTAGGTCAAATGGTACCTGGTTAGAACTGATGTACAGATTGGCGGTGGTTTTGACGCTGCCACAGAGCATTTTTACGCGATCCACGCATCCATGCAGGGTGCCTTCACCGCCGTTAGCGTCATTCATCTGAATGATGCGCGTAACGTCGGTAGGCTGCCTTAACACGTGGTCGGCTACGGCTTGGCGTATCACATCAAGCTGAGAGCCTGTGTCCATTATTGCGACGACTGGCTGACCTCCAATTTCCATGCAGATTTTTATTAACATACCATCTTCTTCTGGCCATGGGTATTCGGGGACTTGGGCCAGCACGGAGCGGCGGTCATGAGCTAACATCACCGCGCGCTGAATTTTAGGTTTCATTCTACCAAAAATAGCCGTTCGGAATTCCTTGGAAGCCTCGCAAAGTTGGCCAAATGTTGTGGGCATCGGCAATTCCCAGCAGCGATCCACGAGGATCTTCAGATCTGCTGGTTTCCTGGTGGGAATTTCCGCTTTGGCCACTTCCTTTGTGTTTTCTTGCGCGGTCTTCAAAATTCTCTCCGGTCTTCTCTGCAGACTAGGTGGTTCTACGGGCGTAGATTCTGGTGGACTCTGGCGCCCTACTCTCGGCGTCTTCGACGGCTCAACGTCGGGCATATCAACATCCTCCGGCGCACTAATTCTGACTTTGCGCGCGTCTACTGGACGTTGCTGCGGAAGCTCCGCCATTGGGTCTTTCATTGCTCTGGCTGGTTCTTTTCTCGCGGCGGGAACGGCGGGAATAGCGGCGGACTTTGGTGTCGTCTCAGGCACGGTTTTTCGCGGAGAAGTCCGTTCTGGGGTGGATTCTTTTGGGGCAGGTATATTCTCTTTACCATGGGAAGATTTGTCGAATTTTGGCAGAAGAGGCGGCGACTTTTTGATTGGAGGGGGCCTCTTGGGAGGATAGACTCCATCAAAAGTCATTCGGCGTGCAGTCCTCGTCCCAGGGACGGTTCGCTCAGCTTCGTAGATTTTTCTAGGCCTTGATTCATAGGCTTGACCATTTTTGTTTACAGTACGGGTATAAAAAAATTTTAATCCTGTTGAGTCCTCGTCTGGAAACCCATGGTCATCAGAAAATCCAGCTGCAGTCTCCCATGCGTCGTCTTCATCCGAGACTAAGGGGTCCTCTTGGTCATCAGAATTTTCCGAAATATTTTCTTCTTCTCTTTCTTCACTGGATAAATAAAATATTTTACCCAGGCTTTCTTGGTCGTCGGATGATTCCTCTATCTCCTCAATAACTTCAGAGTCTGATTCCTGAGTTTGGGTTTTATTCCAATAATACCCCATCACTTGTTTTTCAAGTGGTGTTCCGGCGTTCTGAAGAATTGGGCCTCGCGACCAAAACAAACTCATGGGTTGTCCTTGGCGCTTGGCTGCTTGCACTAAAGTCTCAGTACCTCATCTACGAATAAATGAACCATCTCTCATAACCAAGCGTTGCGTACTGGAATCACGCACAATAATTCCTCTTTCAAGAAGAGAATTTACTGTGGCGCATTCACCAATTCGGTGCCCAGCTTGGCCGCACCCAAAACATCCTACAGATGGAGGGCTTCCAGGATTTATGGGTTGCGAAATTCCTTGGGCATTAGGTGCACTTGATGCTTCTGCAGTCCAAGTAGCTTGGCATGGTGCAGAATCCATATGTGGGGGAATTTGTCTCTGGAACTGAGTAGTATTATTGACTCTCTGCTCGGCAACTTTGAAAGGCTTGGGGGCAACACACTCAGCTACCAAGGGATCAATCTTAATAGCCTTATAGTATACTGCACCATAATGCGGATCTGAAATGGACATTGCATTGAGTTTCTGAATTAAATCAGCTACTTCTTCAGTGCTTTTATCCACTCTTGTAGTACGGGCTCGCTCACAGGCTACCAAAATTTTATCCTTACCAAGGATTCCTTTCTTTGGCTCCTGCTCGGATATTTTATGCTTGCGGGCTTTGTTCTTCTTCCGCAATTTCTCCTTGAATTTTCTTTTCCATTTACGCTCGGAATCGCTGTCGCTATCAGAGTCAGAAAGAAAATCAGATGCATCTGAGTCTGTACTGCTGTCGCTGGTGTCGCTGTCAAAGGATTTAAGACCCTTAAGTCCAAAACCTCTAACATCCAGTAAATTAGCAGGAAACTGGTCTCGTTGGAAATATTCTTCAGCGGCTTCACATATTTTCTCAATTGTTGGAGCATCTCGTTTGTTACGAGTCGGGTCACTTAAATTGATTTTTGGAAGCAGTTCTTCACGTATTGACTCGGGAATTCCAAGCCAAAAGTATGCATTCTTCTCATTCTCAGAAAGGTTCGAACTTCCCATGTTTCCACAGATGGCATTGTATTTTCGGTAATACTTTTTACATTCGTCCATAGAATACATGACTTTCCTTGCACATTTGCGTGCGTATGCAATTAAATCAGCGGGATGATACCTCTGATGAACTTTCTCTGCATCGTAATATTTCCATATGGCTTTGCGTAAAGCCGTCCAGTCATGGTCCATAAAGGGTTCCAGAGATTTAATAAACTCAGTCACTTCGGTAGAGCAGTATTCAAGAATAAGCTCGCATTTGTCTGAGCTATCATGAACATTGTATTTCTTTAGGAGCTTGTCATAAGTCTTGAGAAAAAGATCTACCTCAGAATATTTGCCCCTAAAGGTTTTAGGGGCTTCCCTCGAGTGGCGTGTGGGCATATCCAAGGCAGAACGAGTGGTACTATTAGGTAAATTATACGTCATAGTATTGGCAGGTGGTACTGGCAAAGGTTGTTCAGAATCCGAATCGGGATGTTCAAGAAGACTAAAAGGGGAAGGCTGTGCTGACAGGGGTGGAGATAAACTTGGTGATCGAGAACGGTGGGAAGAAAAGTTATAACTGTCGGAGTCGAAGGCTTCTGATGTAAAAGGAAGTTGATAGGTGTGAGTCTCAGTGGACGGAATTGGCTGATTGGGTAATTCGAGAGGCTGTGGTGGGATATCAGAAATTAAATCCTGTGATTCTAAATCTGATAAGTGCGAGCGGGTAGGTAACTGATATTTTCTGCGAGGGGTAACAATATACGGTTGACTATCAGGGCTTTGATAAGTCTGGTGCGGGGTACTTGGCATCAACTAAGTTGACTGCAAAAGTGTTATTGGTTGATCCGAGGGTTGATCCGATAACTTCAGACTCTTAATCTGAAGGCTGCGGGTTCGACCCCCGCGTTGGGCTCCAATGATGTCAGAGGGTAAAAGCTCTGGCAAGAAATTTACCGGTTTAAATTAATACCAAGTAAATTTAATATAAAAGGTTCGACAGGGAAGCGCTGTAATTTGTTACTTAAAGAGTGGGATCAAATTGATTTGATCAGACAAGTAAGAATCCTTATCAGGAAATGCTAGTTCGGAAAAGTTCTTGCGGGATAAACTCCACAGTAGGAGCTTCAGGTTCTTGGAAACTTAAGGCGGCAGTAGTTCAGAGGCTTACGTAGGATCAGTATTCGTTACTGATCGTAGTTCTTACGGGGTATTGTTCCTACGGCGGAACAATAAAATTCAACTGAGAGGTAAAGTTCTGAGGGGTTCAGAATGTATTCACTTGGGGGAGACTCAGCTCCTTATATACACTTTTGGAAATTTATTTTTAGAACTATCTACGACTAGGAATGAGTCAAACAGAGTCAGAAAGACTCAAGAGGAGTCAGAATGACTCAGAAGTAAGTAACTAAATTTATTCCCAGTATGACTTGATGTGACTCATCGCAACTCATCGGTCCCAGAGTCAAATTTCCCATGGTCAGAATTTAATTCGCAGTACTGTGAAATTCTCTGACCTGTGAAATATTACAAGTCCTCGCTCGCACTACATGGTAAGTAATAATTGGCCATTTATTCATGTTCTGACTCCTAATTCGTTAGGAGTCTGACAAAGTATGAGTCTTTTAATGTTCCTTGCTCATCAACAAAAGCCAGTGCATCCTGATTTATAGCTGTTTGAAAAACTAATAGCACTAGTCAATAAATCTAAACAAATACATGCCTCCTTCTTGTATGTGCCATAGCTCGCTCATTTCTTGACGAAACAGGCCGAAAATAGGTGCGCTCGGATTCATTTTAGCAGGCACATTCTTCTCATTAGGTCTCGCCTTCCCATTCCTCCACCTACATTTGGCCAAAATCTGTACCAGCACAGGCCAGCCCCCATCTTGCGCATGCTCTTCCGGGATTAGTTCTGGGCCATTCTTCCTCAAACTAGGTGCATTCTAGTCGCACTATATGTGGCTTTTGGAGGGTACTCATCATATGCTGAGTAGACCTGCAATTCTGACGGCTTGACATTACCATGGCAGAATCATCTGATCTCGTATATATTTAGCACAAGAAGATACTAATATGAGGTACTACTTACATTGTACGCATCAATGAGATTTGCCTCAACAGGACTGACATGTGTACGCTCTTGTTCATGAGTTCTCAAAGTCTTGGCATAGCTATTTGATGTTTAGGTGGTGGAAAAAGGAAGATCAGAGACATCATACTCGAGCTGTAGCTTCTGGGTCACATTTATAGAATGATCAAAGTCTGGATCATCTTTGAACTTGGGTGCTGTGAAGGCCCTGATCTGCTGATAATATTTTCTGCATGCCATGATTAAACTGCAGAAGCGAGTGAGGGAGAGGACGAACTCGACTTGTAACATCTTGAGGACACAAATTCCAAAAAGGCTTCGCAAATGATCGCAAAAAGGACTTTGTCAGCCATAATTAATGAGAATAATGTCCAGCCAGGAATTCCTGTTGAAGGAGAATGTGAATGTAAATTTCAGAAACCCATACCAGATTTAACAAACGAAGAACTAACCTGATATCAACATGACCTCATTTGCCCCATATCTGCCTAAGCCTCGAAAAGGTTGTTTCCCAAGCATGGTCCAAAAGTGTGAGCTGCTTGCACCCCTTGTTGAATAGGTGTTTAAGCCAAGTAGCTGTATATGAACACCAATTCACATAATTATGAATGGGATCTGGATTTATATCAGTGACAACACAAATGGCTTACCTGGAACACTCTGAGATTCATATACTTTTTCCTCTTCTTCAGGTTTTCTCCAGTGAAGCTGAGGAGTAGTCAGATCGGACAGTGCCGAATGGCAGCAGATAAATTTGAAAGACAAACTCAGAAATTGTTATCAAATGTATTCCAACATAAAATATGAGTTGCAAACTCAGGGGTGAAACCTATCTTGAAGCCACGATGCTTGGGTGTATGTTCAGCGGGAAGAAAGGGAAGAAGATGCTTAGGAAAGCAAAGTATAATTACTCACTGTTCTAGGTACTACTTGCATTATTCCCAGCCATTGTTTGCAGGTATATATTTGCGGTGAGGTATGGAGTAGAGGCTCAAACTGGATTTGAAAAAGGATTCAATCTTAAGAAGTTGCACAGCTGTTAACCCATACCTCAATGAAGACAACACCCAGGTTCATGATGGTCTTTCGAGCATCATAGAGTAAATCCGTGAGATAGAGACCTGCATCGTATATCACATCAGCACCGGATGAAAACACATTGGAAATGCTTGGGAGTGCATATTGTGGCCAAAAATATCTATTACAAAATGTTAAAGCACAGCAAGAAAGAAATAAGAGGTTGTACCGAGAAAAATCAATCCCTTCACCATGGACAGCATCAGCTCCTAGATCCTCTAGATCCTGAATAGGTTCGGTTGATTCATCCTCAACCAGAACAGCCGCTGTGTCCATGTCTTCAGAATCAGAATCAGAGGTGTCACTGTGAACAGGAGTGATAGATCTGGCTCTGGCTTGAGTACAACGACTAGGATCAGGATTGTGGCCACAAAAAAATTCGGGCATTTGGCCATTTAATTGAAGGAGTAGTGCCTATCTGGAAGGGAATGTGGGGATCCAGAGGATGTCTGTGCCAAGGAATTGGTACTGAATTCTACATATGTAAAATACCAGTTGTTTTGCAGTAAAGAAAATAGACCTACTCACATTTGGTACAATGTCTGAATCAGCATGAATACTCTTCATTGCTTCACAAAAGGATTCTCAGGTGCTGTGATTGGGTGACAACTGGCATCTCACAAGGAGGGGCAGACAATTCCATCCCTGTGAAATATTTGTGAAATAAGTCAGCAAGAAAATTGAATGAATAAATAAATAAATACAGTAAAGATCATCAATCCATGTGTGTCCGGAATTGCATTGGCCAAATCTTGTAGATCATTTACCCAGCATCCCAGGCTCCCCCCATGCTGAATGCACCGGGGATCAAAGGTTTGGGCATGATATAAGAGAGTGGCTTTGTGCTGAGCAAAAATCTTGCTTTCTTGATCCGATAGATCACACCAAAGAACCAAAACATGCAATCCTTCTGGTCCAGTGATCATCAAAATCAATGAAATGAAAAGCCAGATGAAGAGAGGAAAGAAGTATCCTGCCTCTAAGATTTCAGACATGGTGGTAAGAGGCTAGAGGCAGCTTGGACGAACACAGTTTATTTCAGGTCCAGTTCGGAGATATCCGGACCAGGACAGGTCTTTTGACAGGTTAGGTAATTTTCCGAAATTGATCAGGATCTTGATCGGAGGATTATTTTTAATCTTGGGAGTTTGTCGGGCTCATCTGATGCGATCAACTGCCCATTTTGGGATACCAGTCGGTCCAGCAGCTATTTTAGACTAGTTAGAGGGCAAGGAGTATTGTCGCCTCTTGCCTCTTGCCACACTTTTGCCACATCTTTGCCTTTGCCAGTCCAGCTATTGCAGGTAAGTGCAGAGAGATCAGGATACTATGAATGTACAAAAAAAGACGGAACAACCCTGATTTTGGGAACTTTTGGATATGGTAAGGGACTCATTGATACGCCGTCTATAATCACAGCCTTGAAACACGCTATTTTTCGATTCCTATAAGAGTATTATAGACGGCAGGATCCCTAACAGTCTGTATGACTCCGACATACGGGCTATAGGAAACTCAGTCATGGTCAAAGAGCACCTAGACATTGTCCTATAGACGGTACCTTTACAAATGAGGGCCTCTATAATCATTATCTTACTCTCCACAACATCCAAGATGGACTACACAACACAGAGTAGCATCTATAGGAGACATGAACGTAGTCCTATAACCAAGGAGCGAAGCATTTGAAGCGGAAACACGTCCTATATTCACAAAAGACATACAACAAGTCTCCTATTACAGCTCGAACCGGCTATAGGAGCACGTGCAATGAGGTCATGACATTATAGGGATCGGCCGACCGAGTAAATCCAATACGGAACATATAGGGTGGACTTCCGAAGTCCGGTGGTTACCAAATTGCACCCGTTCACTTTGAACTACAGAACCCATAAAGGGAACTATAGGGAAAACCTGCATCCGAATTGCCGTAGAGCCGAGTTAAACACATGGTATAGGAAGGGCCAATAGCGAATCTCTCGCGACGGTCTAGACTCTGCAACCCAGTGGCATCCAAGCCTATAGGACCCGGAACGAAGCTCCGAGCTCAGTTTGAGTGTCCTATACGATTATCCGGACAGGAAAACATGGAACATGTGCGAATAACGGAGTCGCCAAGCCCTCGTTGCCAAGCCTATAATGACTGTTACTTATAAATCTTACATACCCTAAACCCTAGTTCTCGATCATTTGTTTATTTATAGCTTTCCAAATAGTATATAGGTAGGAGTTTTCGTTAGATTACAGTAGCTCACGCAACCCCCCACTTCGGCAACCGCTACAGTAGTAGTTGTCTCCCTATAGGGCCAATTGTAGAGTCTCAGATACATAAAAGACACTCAGTTAGAGGTTTTGCTACAAAGAATCTATAAAGCTTCTGAAGTTACAATTGCAGTGATCTCAGAGACCTATATAAGCTATAAGAATATAAGTTATAAGGGTTTTGTGCAGTCAGAACATTGGTTGCTTTTGAGAACGTTGGATTAAGAAGGCCTATATAAGCAAAGCTATCAGTTGAGACATTACAGTGTCCAAACTACACAGTCCTCCCGTTAAAAGAGAAAACCTATAAAGACTTGGAAACCCTCGGGTGACTTTGTTTGAATTTCCCGTTCACATTCCTATACATACATTTTCATCCTATAAAATATCTTTCGTGCCTAATACTTGGCCGTCTGACTCCTAGCTATCGAAAGGCATTGTTGGTGTGTTAGTTGGGTTGTGATATAGATTCTGCTGCTTATAGCGGTTTTTTATACACTTTCCTATATATACATTTATAGTGTGTTAGTTCGGCAGCCCTATCATCGTCGTGCCAAACAATGTTTATCTGGGCGTCAGCAGGCCCAGATTCTTCCATAATACCACTGGCAATCCCAACCTACAGAATCAGAACTTGAATCAGCCACAGAGAGGAGTCCAACAGAGTGAATTCAGGACTTGAAGTGAATCTGTGGTGGTTTGAGACATTGTTGCGTCACTGGTGCTGTCGTCGTGGTAGAGAGGAAAGATGTGCGTCGAGTGACGAGTCAGGACTGATGAAATCATGGGAAGTCATGACATGATGGCGACTGTAAATAGATGCGATGCGACCCAAATACCTCGTATAAGACGTGTTTTTTGGGACTCAACGAGGGCTAAGTATTTAAGGGTGTCATACGACACTCTGAATCACTTTCTCCACTTTGAAAATCAGGAAATTACCGCAAATTCTGTCTTGGCATTACAGAACAGGGTAGGGACAATGCAGGTGAGAAATTACAGTACTTTTGACTCTATCACATTGCTTTTTACATGTCAAAGTACCTAGTATTAAAAAATCAGGTCGTTCTGACAAGAACTGAACCAACTAGCGCTCATTTGCACTGAAGTGAGTCTCAAGTGCCAGGAGATACAAAACATGATATTTTTAAAATTCCCTCTCTATCACTAATTGCATATGAATTATTACGAATTATCTAGCTAGGTTTCAGCTCAGTCCGATGAAAACTGAACCAACTAGTGCTCATTTACGCCAAAGTGAGCCTCAAGTGCCAGGAGATATAAAATATGATATTTTTAAAATTCCCTCTCTATCACTAATTGCATATGAATTAGTACGAATTATCTAGCTAGGTTTCAGCTTGATCTGTGTAAAACTCAGAGAGCTATGGGCAAATCGGTCGCGAGGAACGAAATCTGCCCAAAATGGAATTTTTTCTGCTCGCACCTTCAGTACTGCAATTAGCTGTAACCAGCCCCATTCCCTTCAGAACTCTTACCACAATCACCATGAGACGCCTCTGGCTGCTCTTATTGCTTCTCTTCATGTTTCACTGTGTTCCAGGGTGTAACCGTGCTTTCAACAAAGAAACTGGCCTCACCCTCCACCAAAACAGATGTAAGATTGTCAACGCTCCCAATCCAGCTTTGGATGCTAGTCTGGAAGCTCTGCGTGCGTAGAAGCGACTCAAGACCTCACATGATAGACAGCCTGCCACCGACGTCACTCCAATTGCTTCTGAAGTATGCCAGTCCAGGTGTAATGGGCCAACGCCATGTACTGCCGTGCACCCGGTAGTTGTATACTTATATTTAGTTACTCACACTCTCGTCGTATTTCTCCTTTTAGTTTCACGACGCGCGTCCGTGCGTCATCACTTATCACGTTACTCATGTCACACGCACGTAGTTCAGACATCGGCTGATGCCGAAATAGATCATCTTTACTACCTACTTCAGCCTAAAAACGCTCTAGAAGCCCTCTTAACGGCTTCACAGCGAAAGGGACAGTCAGACTAGGTGAACAATAGATTATCCTAAGAACTAACCTCTTTGGGATCTTAGGAATCCACACCGCGGCCTGATATTCAGCCGCGGCCATAGATGGAGAAGACTACTGGATATTCCGTAGACCCTTCTCTATCTAGTGCGGATTGAAACACCATTTGGACCTCCTCGTAGAGACTGATCCCCCCGTTCCGCTCGCTGGGAGCTCCCTCGGGTTCACCCATATTATAATAAGTATTTGTAGTTCTACTCTAGGGTCCTACAAAGGTGGACACATTGGGAACCCCGATACCCCAGCCGGCGGCTCCTCAGCCCTCTGCGAGGACGCCTTCCTCCGGGTTCAACCAAGACCCTCCGCCGCACCTAGCCAACGTCGCTGGTCCTTCATCTCTTTGCCTTCGGACTCCGTCTCAATTTCAGGGGGGTGCGCTCGCTTTTGGAACCAGGACTTCTGGACCCCCAAAGCCACGTGTCGCCTTTGCTACCGCCAGCGGAGCTCATTCCAATGTCTCAGCTCACCCTGATCATCTTCACCTGTCAAAAGGGCCGGAGTTAACTCTCCTAATATGAGAAGAAGTCCGGTTCGCTTGCCCAGAATTTTGTTGAGACCAGTCTCCCCGCACCCGAACCTTCGCCCATCGCAGAAATTGGAGAAAGGGAAACAAGCTGTGTCCAAAGCGAAGATCACCCCTGCCACCACTTCTCTCAAGAAATCATATTCGGCAGCCCCTGACTGCGTATCTATCAGCGGAGTGATAACTTTGCTGCGTGTGGGAGCCGAATCCTCAGCAGCCTCTTATCTATCCGAAAGGAGGCCGACGCAGGAGATGTCGAGATCAAGCATGGACCTACAGGAGAATTTGGATCGAATGGCAAGGCTGAGGGCAGAGTACGAAAAGAATGGATCCTCATTGGAAGATTCTACTCAGTCGACCCGACAAGCAGTGACCATGCTGATGTACAAGTGCCAGCTGTCTAACCGGGAAATTGAGGATAGAGGAGAGACGAGAGGAGAGTTCTCCGGTAGATACGCAATTGAACAGAAACTGCTGGTGAGCATGGACAGGCTCATGGGCAAACTACAGTTTTTCTTGAACGGGTCCGCCGTCCTAGTCCCGGGCCACGAGAGATGTTTCCAAGTAGACCCAGAGGACGCCATTGTTCCCCTCCTGAGAGACAGTGATAGCGTACCCCAGCTTCTCGCTGCTTGGGAGATAGTTCAATCACGGGTTGAGCTTGGACTACAGTTTATGGAGAAATATGAGAAAGAATTCCACCAAGAATCGGAAGGACTGCTATTCTCGCCCACCTCCACTTCTGTGGACGTCACCGAAGGGCTAAGGACGTTGGAGACATCCGACCAAAAACTGCGACACTTAGTGGCTTATTATCCACATCACAATCAGGGTATGACTCACGACCAGCGGCTTCATATTATGAGCGACTCATGGGATGGCATTTTCAAGAGAGCCGAGGATGATGCGGAGTTAGAGCAGCAAGCACGCAATCCCAATTTGAGTATGGCTGCTGAGGGAAGCCTCCTACTCCCCGACTCTCGGGACGCCAGCCATGTGACTGTGCGTGGTGGCCGTCGTTCGGAAGAGGCGAGTTTGTCCAACGCGATCTTCAACTCTAGACCTACCCCGCCTCTCCTGAACTTGATTCAGCCGCTGGTTCACCTGAGTCCGTTGAAACCTCCTCAGGTGCTGAGTGAATTCAATACAAGCGGACTATTCAGGCCCGACACTACCTTCAATCGTTGAAACATTTCTTCACCAACCTCGCCAGCAAAGGGGGTGTGGAAATCAGCAATCTTCAGCCAGCTCGCCAAGAGCCAAACATTTTACACCGCCTTGCTGCAGGCCCTCCGGGGCGGACGGGAGAGGCATACCAAGTGGCCTTCGGTGACAGGTCGACAGAGGATAGAGACTGGAGAACTCGTTATTCGGGTCTTTTCCTGAACACCTCCGCTAGAGCAGCATCCACGCCTAGGAACTCTTTCTACAGTAAGGAGGACCCAGTCTATGGAACCAAGGCGCACTCAGGGTTGTACACGGCTCCAGGAGCGAGAGATGTTGGTGTTGAAGATGCAGATGGCCATGGAGATCCAGACAGCGAACCCCCAGAGAGCAGTGGCGACAACCCCTCTGAACCAGGACATTCTGACCCTCGAGGCGACCCCGCACCCCACCATCCCGGCGGAAACAGACCCGGCGGCCCCCCAGGAAACGGGGGTGGCAGAGGCGGTAATGGGCCTGGCGGTGGAGGAGGGCACGGCCCCAACGGAGGCGGAAATTTGGGACTTCAAGGCCCTCCAGGACCACCGGGGCCACAAGGCGCTCCTGGGCCACCCGGTCCTCCAGGAGGGAACGGGGGGGGGGAATCCAGGCTGCGGCTAATCAACCAGCTGCTCCGTATGGGAATCTCGCACCCACTATCAATGCAAAGCTGAAGCTCGGAGATCTACCTTCATGGGACGGAAATCACGATACAGCGATCAAATATTTCTGGGATGTTTCTCAATTAGCAGCGCTGGGGGGAGACATACCAGTCGCATTATGCTACTGGTTAAGCAGCAAGCTGGAACAAGGCTCCGCCATACAAACATGGTTCGCCACTCTAGACAGCGCCACGCAAGCCAACATGAGGACGCACTACATCCTCTACCTGCAAGGGATTAAAGAATTGTTTCTGGGAGGCACATGGCAAAGGAAAATGAACCGCATATACGAGGGACAGAGATTCTGACAGAGACCTTTCGAGACTGAATCCCCTCAAGTGTTTATCGGGCGAAGGATTATATTCACGCGTATGCTAGTAGATACTGATGATGGAGGACCAGGCGAAGTCTACCATGTTATGGAGAAAGCTCCCATATCATGGCGCCCCATTCTAGTGCTGGAAAACATACATTCGTCAAAGGTGTTGTACTCTAAAGTGGTAGAACATGAGAACTCACTTGTATACGCGACACGTACCGAGAACTCGAAAGTCCTCACCTTGGACAATCTAGCCGCGACCCTGAAGACACTGGGCTTCGCCCTGGAGAAGCTGCGCTACACCCTGCAACAAGCAAATTACTCCAACAGAGAGGAAGCGCCCGAAGCGACCGATAGAGGAGCTGAGCCGGAGCGAGAAGCAGAGCCGCCTTCCAACGACGACCTTGTTTTGGCACAAGTATATGCGGTGTTATCGGAGAAACCGAGGCACCCACCTCCGGGGGGGTACCCGTTTCCGAAGAATGATAGTGTGGTGACGAAGCTGGCGAAACCCCCTCCTAGCCCGTGTCGATTGTGTGGCAGCAGTAAGCACTGGAATCGAGAATGCCCCAACTACGTCATATACAGCGAAGGGGCCAAACGAAACACCAAGTTCACAGCTTTGAGTCAGCCCTCTGAAGAGGAGTCTATGTATCAAAATGCCTTCACAGTTCTGCTCAACCAAGCCCTCGCCTCCAGCACGTTGGACTACGAACGCATTGGCGATGGAGCGCTTTTTAGGATGGCCGCTTCTAACTCAATTCTGAAGAAGCGTAAGACCACCACGTCGTCGTCGGAGCAGGATTTCATGCACCTATCCTCCGGCCTGCGGAAGAAAACAGTCACCATGGATGCCACGAATCGGACAATCAACGGAAAGAGGGGTGCAGAGTAGAAGTGGAGCAGGTGGGCGACGAGGAAGATGAGTGGATGAAAAGGAAGCCTAAGGCGAAGGAGGGCCTCTTGGAAGCGGATGAAGGCGAAGAGAAGCCTGAGGATGAGCCCGAGCTACTGACAAAGGACTGGAGAAGTCAGGAGCGAGCGAAAGAGATCGCAGAAAACAACAAGATCGCCGAAGAATTCTGGCTAAACGACAGACGAATATTTGGAGGGAGTCATCAGGAGGAGAGCGTCGAAGAGGACGTGAGCAATGGGAGCGAAGACGAGGAGCAGCCTGGAGAAACAGATTGGGCAGAAGCCTTTGCGGCGGAGAAGATGTGGAACGGCGAAAGTCGGAACAACGAAGCGCCGACGGCACCGCTACCCCCTAAGGAAATGACACCCATCCGTCTTCACAAACCACGGCCCGTGCGGGCATGTCGGCTTTAGGGACTTCGGTGCTATCCATGAAGGGATGGGTAGGACGGGTGGAAGGAGAGCCCATAGACTTACAGCTGGATACCTGCGCGGACGTCACCCTGATCTCTGAGGAATTCTACCAAAGGTTCCCCGACTTACCAAAGATTCGACCGGGATTGCCGATGAAACTCATTCAGTTAACGCAAGAGGAATCCAACATTCAAGGCTTCACCACGCTACCCATTATGGTCATGACCCTCGAAGGGGAACTAGTGGAGAGCGAGGCAGAAGCTTACATCGTGCCGGGGATGAGTGTGCCCATTCTTCTAGGGGAAGACTACCAGCTCAACTATGAATTGGCCGTCACCCAGAATGTGGAGAAGGGAACAATGATCCATTTTCAGAATTGGGAGTACACTGTGAGAGCGGAAAATGTTAAATGAACGAAGGACTACTCGCGGATTCTCCTGGGAAGCCATTCTCTTTCCAAAACCGCTCACTCAAAAGTACATCGCTGAAACCAGAACCGGAAGAAGAGGAAGAAGGAGAAATTTGGCCTAGAAAAATGTACGGTCAGAGCCGCCAGAGACTACCAAATCCGCCCTCACGAGTGCCAATCCATCCTTGTGGAAGGATACTTTGAGGATGATAGGGAATGGCTGGTGGAGAAAAGCCTGCTGGCCAACGCAAACGACTCCTTCTTCGCGGTCCCGAATGTACTGATCTCGTCCATGAATCCCTGGATTCCCATAGCGAACCCGACTGATACGCAAGGGAGAAGCCGTTGGAACGCTCACAGAGCCCGAGAAGTTTTTCGACAAACCAAGCAGCAGGGAGAGTTGGCGTAAGTACGAGGAGCATGCTGACACCATCACAGCCATCGTGAACAGTAATCTGGAGATGGAGTGAAAAGAGGCATATCACTCAGCCCACAGGCCGGCCGAGGACCCGGCATGCGCGAAATGCCATCCGCCCAGCGACCCAGACAAAAGGGAAGGACAACAGGAGGCGGAAGCATTTAGCGCGGAAGCAGAAACGACAGCTCAGGGCGACCAGGAGGAGATAGAAGCCAAGGACTACGGGCCCAAGACGGCCGCGATGCCCAATCCAGAGACGTACGACTCAGCGAAGCTACGGGAATTAATCGACGTGGGCAGCCTCCTGGATCACCTGAAGGAGGAGGCTTGGGCGATGCTGGAAAAGCGAATCAGAGCTTTCGGATTTGACGGAAGTTTGGGGCATCACCCCGCGAAGGTCCACATACGCACTCTCGACGGCCAGGTACCGATTGCCGTACCCATGTACAGGAGCTCCCCAGCTAAGCGGCTAATCATCGACAAACAACTAGACAAGTGGTTTGAGCAAGGAGTGATTGAAGCTTCAATCAGCCCCTGGAGTGCTCCGGTGGTGATAGCGTACCGGAACGGCAAGCCCAGGTTCTGCGTCAACTATCGAAAGCTCAACGCGGTGACGGTGCCTGATGAGTTTCCTATCCCTAGACAGATGGAGATTCTGTCCGCCGTGTCAGGGGCGCAAGTGCTATCGTCCCTCGATGTGCTGGTGGGGTTCACTCAGCTGGAATTTGAGGACAATGATGTCGAGAAAACAGCCTTTAGGACTCACAGGGGGCTGTTTCAATTCCGTCGGATGCCGTTCGGACTCAGGAACGGCCCATCAATCTTTCAACTGGTGATGCAAGGCATTCTAGCGCCGTATCTATGGATCTTCTGCTTAGTATACATTGACAATATAGTCGTGTACTCATGGACTTACGAAGAACATATCCACCATCTGGACCTAGTGCTGTCAGCAATCGAGGGCGCAGGGATCACGCTATCACCGAGCAAATGTCACCTGTTCTATGATTCCATCCTGTTATTGGGGCATAAAGTGTCGAGACTGGGACTATCCACTCACAAAGAGAAAGTACGCGCCATTCTCGAACTTGAAAGGCCGGCGAAGCTGTCACAGCTGCAAGGGTTCTTAGGGATGGTGGTATATTTTTCAGCCTTCATTCCCTATTACGCAGACATCTGCGGCCCATTGTTCCAGCTGCTGCGTAAAGACTGCCCTTGGCGATGGGGGAGGGAGCAGGAACACGTCTTCCGCGCTGCTAAGGAAGTGTTGAGGTCGGCCCCATTATTGGGCCACCCCATCCAGGGCTCGCCGTATCGCTTGTACATGGACACCTCAGATGAGGCAGCAGGCTGCGCTCTGCAGCCAATCGCGGTTAAGGACCTGAAGGGAACCAGAGCGTACGCGAGACTGCGGAAGGCCTATGATGGAGGGAAGCCGCCGCCCAAACTGACAGCGACGTTGAGTCAGAAATTCAACGACACGCCGCCAGCTGGAGCATGGGGGGAGACCTTCGAGGACACCATCGTTCACATCGAATGCGTCATAGGATACTACTCGCAACGCTTCAAGGGCACGGAGCAGCGGTATTCAACCACGGAGAGAGAAGCCCTGGCAGCCAAGGAAGGACTGGTAAGATTTCAACTGTTTGTGGAAGGAGAGCGAATTCTGCTGGTAACTGACCATTCAGCCTTACAATGGGCCCGCACGTATGAGAACTCCAACAGGAGATTCGCTGCATGGGGGGCAATCTTCTCGGCTTATGTGCCAGGCTTGGAGATAGTGCACCGTGCAGGACGAGTACATTTGAACATTGACCCGCTATCGAGACTGCCAAGAGCTCCCCCAGAACACACATCTCCCGTGAGTGACAATTCGATCCCCATAGTCACCGACACGTCGCTAGCAGAAGCCCAGGAGAAGTTGCTGGAAGACATGCCAGCTCGGAGAGCCACCTTCGTCGCGTGGGATTTACGCAAATGTTTGCTGGGTCAGAAATCTGTCTGGGCTACGACGTGGAGGCAGAGTAGGGAAGAGAAAGAGCCGATAGCGGCACCGCCACTGATTGCCGATCCTAATACCACCTTACCCGAAGAAGCTTGAGTCGACGAAGGCCAAGAAGGTGACGGGGAGTTGGAAGCCTTGCGCGTACATAACCCCCCTCCTAATGTGCATGTTGCTATGGACCCGGACTTCAGGCGTAAATGGGTGGCAAGCTATCGGGCAGATCCCATTCTTGGAAAGCACTGGGTTAACCCTGCGACTGCACTCGACCAATGGAGCCCCGGTCAACGCTTTTTCAAAGATACGGACGGTCTGCTGTTCTTCCAGGACGCCAACTACCAATCAAGGCTGTGTGTACCAAAATCTCAAAGGCAATTCCTCTTGAAAGAAGTCCACGAAAGCGCAGTGGAGTCCGCACACGCCGGGCCCGAGAAGCCTGACCCCACGATACTACTGGCCTGGGATGAAAGCCGACATCATGCTCTTCTGTGCCAGTTGCGATGTTTGCCAAAAGACGAAATCTAGCAACTTCAAGAAGTTTGGCTATCTGATCCCTAATCCGATTCCTTCTCGGCCCTACAACTCTGTATCAATGGACTTCATTGTCGATCTACCCCTGTCAGAAGGGTTCAACGCGATCCTGGTCGTGGTCTGTAGGCTCTCCAAGCACGCCCTCTTTATCCCTACTACCACGGGTCTCGACGTGGAAGGGTTCGCAGGCTTATTCGTCAAGTTCATTGTCTGCCGATTCGGACTTCCAACCAGCATGATCTCGGATCATGATCCGAGGTGGACCTCCGATTTCTGGCGAGCTGTTGCCAAATTCCTCAAGACAAGGATGGCGCTGTCTTCTTCTCCATCCTCAACACAACGGCCAAACGGAAATAGTCAATAGGAATCTGGAAACCATGCTCCGTGCCTACACAGCAGGAAAAAGGGACTCATGGGCCGAGTGGCTACCCCTCTTAGAATTCGCCTACAACTCTAACCCCCATGCGTCCACCGGGACCAGCCCCTATTTCTTGCTCTACAGATTTCAGCCCACGGCTCCTACCGACTTCATATCCGGATCAACCCCCAAAGGAGGGGAAGGCTACTCGACCACGGGAGGGGAAGCATTGCAATTCCTGGAGACTTTACAAATGCACCGGGAAAGCGCTCGCTTGGCAGTAGCGAAGGCTCAACACGCGCAGGCGCAGCAGTACAACAAAGGGAGGCAGCCTGTGCTGGATCTGTCGAACGGGTCGTGGATCTTAATCAATCCCCATTCTCTGGAGTGGACCGAAGTGAAAGGCGCAGGAGCTAAGCTCACTCAGAGGTGGATAGGCCCTTTCGAAGTCATTCAGCGCATCAACCCCAAAGTCTACCGGCTCAGGATGAGTGTGAAGTATCCCGGTTTACCCATCTTCAATATCGACCACTTCAAGCACTACATAGCATCGCCCGAAGAATTTGCGGATCGGGCAACACTGCCTGAGATTCGGCTAACGAAGCCTGCCCCAGCCGAATACATGGTCGAGAAGATCTTGGCACACAAATTCGACAAGAAAGGCTCTCATGTGAAGTATCTCGTGTGATGGGAAGGGTTCAGGCTGCAATTCGATACTTGGGAGCCGCGGTCTCATCTCACAAACGCTCCTCGCATCCTCGCACAGTACCGGAGTGACAACCATCTTTGAAGTGACATCTCTCCGCTAATCATCGGCGAGGATTCACCTCCGAGGCAACGGACATACGAAACATTGATTATAGGACAACTGCGTCCCTGGCCCAGAGGGCTGGGGGAAACTCGGAGGAGCTAGCTTCTTCCAAGTTACGACACCCATCTGCCTCCGCAGATATGACATTAAATGAATTCTTACAACTCTTATCTCATCGTATTTCTCTTTTTCTTTCCCCTTTCTCTTTCTCTCTCTACTCCCCCTCCATTTATCTTCACCTATCCATCGTCCCAGACTCTTGAGTGCAGTCTCACTTGCTTGCCATTCAACTCCACGCCTATTCTGATTGGACGTGACAACTTTCTGCAACCCTTGTCAGGAACGACCTCATCCTTAGCGCGAAAGGGGGGACGTGACGCTGCAATTTTCGAGCGAAGCTATCTCCGAGCGTGGCGACACTTCTCAGATTTTCTGAGACTTAAGTCGTTGGATGGAGTCTCTGTATCGAGATTCGCTGGAGAACGTGCCTGGATTGTTCACGGCGTATGTAGACATTGACGACCCTATATCCTTATAATGGGTTGGAATAGGAAAGCATTGTTCCGCTATTCCACCAGGAGCTCTCGAGCTCGCCGACTCGCTCGATTACCACCGCTCCACCACAGAAGTAGACGAATTTGGTCGCTTCAAAACCATCAAGTGGGCCAATCAGCCAGATTGGCTTCGTTCTGAAGAGCAATGGCGAGGATGGATCCCACTACCCGACGACCTCGGCTTGCCGCGCGTCTTGCCTTGGTACCGCGAGATGAAAGTCAAGATTCCACTCTCGCAAACGGGAGATGGAAGCTGGGAGATCGAAGTCGACAGCCGTGCCAGGATGACCACTGACCTGAACCTCTTCCGCGCCTACCTGGAGGCTATAGCCGAGAATCCTCTGTATGACTCGATCACGGAAAATCCTCCTCTCTTCAAGGTCGACCGGGTTAATGGTGTGTTCATGACTGAAAGCGCCGCCCAGCGAACGGCAGCAGAAGCTAAGAGAGCCATGCTGGACATTTGAGCACATTTAGCATGGTGGACGTCGTCCGTGAAAGGATGGAAGAAAGGCTTACCGACCAGCGTCGTGGGCGCCATCGATGACCTGAATCTTCTCATGGCTCCAATGAGAGGATACCTGATCTCAGTCACGGAGGATTGGCACAGCGCGAACTTTGGGCTTTGGTTTTACCACGGCATTCCGTTTTTCTACGTATGGGGGATGTTTGAATCGCGAGATGAGCGTTTTATCTGGCTCGATCCTCACCTGATCCAGCGATACTTGGGGGAGGCTCACCAGCGTCAAGTCTATGATCTATGGGGTGATTCAGTGCCTGGCGCAGAAGAATGATTCACTACTGCGGAACGCTACGACCGGTTCCTGCAACTGAAGATTGACGGCTATTGGCCAGGACATCGGACCACGGTATACCTCTCCTGACTCTAACCATAGCTCAGAGCGACGTGTGGAGGACTCCTCGGAGCCCATGGGATACCTCTCAGGATGGGCGGGAGCTATGGCGTCGGATTCGGTCGACAACTATATCGACCGCCAAGCTGCTTGGCGGCCTACCCCAGAGTATCTGCCAACGCCGCGCAGATCACCTTCTCTTGCCTCGTCGGAAGCGCGGAGCTATTCCAACACTCATTCGCGTGTATCATCAACAAGCAGGGTGGGGCAGCTGGGTTGTGCACGCACCCCCAGGCATTCAGCCTCTCCTGAGCGTCAAGGTCGACGCAGGTACCCAATCAGAGCTACCACGCCGCCACCCTATGCGAGGAAGCACGACGTCTCCGGTTCGGCCCTCAGTCTCGTGTCACGGATCGGTCAGCCCTTGGGAGGAGAGACGATGGAGCAGTTTCTCAGCCATCGAGCCTCGTGGCTCAACAGCTTCCGAGATTGGGGTAGCCCAGCGACATTCCAGGGCTCCCTTACCCGTATCCCCATGATCTACGAGTGGACCCAGTCGGTGCTGGATGACGGGTTCCTGATGATCTCGGACGCGGCTCAATTCCGCTTGCGCTTCCAAGCATTGACAGATCCGTTGGTGAGATGGCTGTGCCACATCTTGGAGGTCGCTATAGAACGAGGCATCCCTTTCCATATCGGTTACAAGGCGGCAGACTGCGACAAGTACCGACCACAAGACGTCGAAGGGCGACAAGTCACCAAAGCTCAATGTGACCACTCCAACGTTGGTCCTCGATTGGAACAGTCTTCAAACAGCACCACTCTTTACGCGAATTACATCAAAAACCTTGGGACCGTACTTAATCAGCCCCACGCCAGAGCAGTCGTCGGAAGAGGAGGCGGGGCGAGCTGGATCCTTTGAGCATACGGGCAAATACAGCGAGTGCAGGACTTCATGAACGGGCCTTCAGTTCAGGTGACGGTGCATCACACCGGAGCAAACAACTCCGGCGACGATCGATACCAGGACCTCTCCTGGGACGAGATCTCCAAAGGGGATTACGAGGCGCTGTTCGGATTTGTCGCGGGTGTAGGGAGCGAGAAAGACGCTTGGCTTTACCCCACCAACACTATGTTTGAGGACTTTTCTACTCATTACCACCGGGAATGGAATCCTTTCTGCGACACCACCTTCAAACGCTTGAGGAAGGAGATGGAAGATGGTCGCGCAAGACTGCGATCTCGTCGCGATTGGCGCGAATACTTCCAGTCATCCAACCGGGGACGCAACACACCGAAAGTGGTTGTCGATGCAGCCTTCATCAAAGAAGGGCTCGACCGTATCAATCATGTGTTCGACGGGCCATCTTGGAACGGTCTCAGGATTAAGGATATCCACTTGCCGGAAGCATTCAAACATGATTTCTAGAGATTGTGAGGAACTGGGGGGCTCTGTAATGGGCCAACACCATGTACTGCCGTGCACCCGGTAGTTGTATACTTATATTTAGTTACTCGCACTCTCGTCGTATTTCTCTTTTTAGTTTCATGACGCACATCCACGCATCGTCACATATCACATTACTCATGTCACATGCACGTAGTTCAGACATCGGCTGATGCCGAAATAGATCATCTTTACTACCTACTTCCTACTTCAGCCTAAAAACGCTCTAGAAGCCCTCTTAACGGCTTCACAGCGAAAGGGACAGTCAGACTAGGTGAACAATAGATTATCCTAAGAACTAACTTCTTTGGGATCTTAGGAATCCGCACCACAGCCTGATATTCAGCCGCGGCCATAGACGGAGAAGACTACTGGATATTCCGTAGACCCTTCTCTATCTAGCGCGGATTGAAACACCATTAGGACCTCCTCATAGAGACTGATCCCCCCATTCCGCTCGCTGGGAGCTCCCTCGGGTTCACCCATATTATAATAAGTATTTGTAGTTCTACTCTAGGGTCCTACACCAGGTATGCAATTCTCTTAGCAAATTCATGTCCAAAAAGATGCTAACCACACATTCAGGCTGACCTAGGCAGCAAGGGCAATGTAGATATGCCTCCCCGCCTCCCCCCAAATTTGATGATCCACCACCCGAAGAACCTATGCCTGCACCTCCTACATTGCTGATTGGCCATGGCTGCCGCACCAAGCGGCCCACTTGGAAGATCCTCAAGCAGCTTCCCCCTGAGCAGGCCACTTTTTGAGAAGTCGTGCCTGAGCCTGCGGTGTCACCACCTCCTGAAGAGACAGCATATTTGTGGCGTGCTGTAAAGATGGTCAAGAATTCCTTTGGAGTTTAACTGTGAATATCCATTGCTTCCAACGCATGATCCCGACCAGAATCTGCAGCTGGCAGATCAATCCAACATGCCCACCGCCCCGACAGCTGCCCACAAGTCATGTCTCTCTCCCCTCAGCACCCCAGGATCCCCATTCTCTTCTTCCGCTGCGCCCAACACTGACATATCTGACAAACCACCCTACCACCCTTTCAAGAACTCAACTGTCTTTGGTATCATGAACTGGATGTGGTCCGGCTCTGTCATGAAGTCAGTTGGCAAGGTCACACAGCTCCTCGATTTTCTGAAATCAGATAAGTTCAATCAACAAGGACGACTTACAGGGTTTTGATCTGAAGGCAGAGACTGCCAAGTTCAATCAGTTCGTCAAGGGGGAGGACAGCAGGATAAAGGACAGGTGGAAGGAAGTTAGCATGGAGATCAAGGTACCGGATGGCAAGATGCATGAGCCCTCTGATCCCATTCCCACCTTCTCCATACCAGGGCTCCACTTCTGCAACCTCACAGAGGTTATCAAGAATGTGCTCCAGGATCCAAGTTCCTGCTCCTTCCACTACACACCCTTCAAGCAGTACTGGGAACCCAGCCCAGATCAACCTGCGCAGCGTCTTTACGATGAGATATATTCCTTTACCGCCTTCCTTGAAGCTCATGAAAAAATTCAGCACCAGCCTGCAGAGCTCAACTGTACGTTAGAGCGTGTGGTCGCGGCTCTTATGTTCTGGTCCAATTCTACTCATCTTGTAAATTTCAGCACGGCCTCACTCTGGCCTTTATATCTTTTCTTTGGCAACCAGTCCAAGTGGGTGCACGGAAAGCCGCGTGCAGGTGCATGTCACCACCTCGCTTACATGCCAAAGGTATTTCTTCTTCACTCATTCTTCTTCATGTTCTGACGTCTTGTGCACAGTTGCCGGACAGCTTTTTTGATTGGTTTTGCACCAAGACAGGCAGCGCCCTGACTGCGGAGGTCTTGATCTACCCCTTCTAACGCAAACAGCAGAGTCCTCCTCACCACTATTCAAAATCTCGGAAAGTGCCTGTGTCCGCGGTGTCTAGTAGAAAAGGACTAGCTCAACAAATTGGAATGGTCTGGGACAACAAGTGGTGAGAGAAGTTGCAGCATGTGGAGACTCCAAGGCGCCAGAGATGGATCTCGATCGCTCGCCACTGGATCTACCAGAAGGGTAAAAACATTTGCAGCACACGGTCGAAGCATTGCTGGCAGAGCAGTCGCTAGTCCCAACTGTGGTAAGTGTATATAAATTTATGGGCATGCCCGGATAATCTGATGGTCGCATAGAATGCATTCACTCCCCTTGCGGCTTTTGGACTTAGCATATTTGTTATGCTGGTTGTTGACTTCATGCATGAATTTGAGCTTGGTGTCTGGCTGTCATCACACATTTAATCTGCATCCTCATTGCCAATGGGGACAACTTGGTTCAGGAACTTAACATGCAGTATGTCTTTTACTAAGGCTTTTTCGAAGCTGACACCTTTCCAGGTACCATTTAGTCCCTACATTCAGGCAAGGAACTATCTGATGCTTCTCCAACAATGCTTCAGCTATGAAGAAGCTCGCAGCTCGCAATTTTGAGGACTTATTGCAGGTATGCCCCTTTAATTAGCTTCAACACCAAAACAGCCACTGCTGCCGCTGTTTTGGCGCCCATCACATCAGCGAGTTTACTGACAGTGGTGACAGTGTGCACTTCCTGTCTTCGAGGATCTACTACCTGAGCCGCACAACAAAGTCATCCTTGATCTTCTCTTCACCCTTGTGCTCTGGCACAGTCTCGCAAAACCACGACTGCAGACTGGCACCACCTTGGTGACTCTGAAAGTGCAAACCATGCACCTTGGGCAGCAACTGTGACATTTCACCAAAACAATGTGGGTGGCCTTCACCATGCACGAGCTTCCCTGAGAGGAGGCTGCATGGAATCAACGCTAAGCGAAAAAGGTGGCCGCTGGAGTGGCCCCTTCTGTCTCCACATTGGGTAACTTGAAGATTAAAATCTTCAATATGCTGACTTACAAGGGGCACTCTCTCGGCGACTGTTTCCGCACAATCAAGTCCTTCAGGACAATAGATTCCTACTCTACCCAGCTGGTATGCATTCCTAGGGTCGTAGCAGTTTGTTTGTCTAACTACCAGCAGGGGGAGCTGGAACATCATTGGGTCAAGCACTATTACACCCAAACCAACAAGAACGAGGCGGAATTGAAGATCACTCAACTTGAGCAATGCGACACCACCCTTCTCAGGATTTCCCACCAGGTGCTCACCACTGATGCTGTGTCCATCCCAGAGACCCCGCCAGTGAATGCTAGCTCGACAACCAAGAAGTGCAAGTGCAAGGGCACCAGCAACACCCCAGTTGTTGACTTTGCTGAATCAGAATTGCTTCCTTACATGCCTCCTGAGCTACATCACCACATCTTGCCATCTTGCCGTTTTTATGTCAACATTCGGGCTTGGTTGGCAGAGAACACTGGGGATCCTGCTAGCACGGTCCATCATCTGCTCTATTCCTTGCGGGACCTCTTTTGAATACTTATTGCCGGTTCAGGACTTTTATACCAAACTGCAAAAGCATGCGCTTGGACATATTCAGTACCCAACGTGGTCTAGCGACGGTTCTGAGTATTCCCCACAAGACCTCGCCCAGATCATTACTGTCAATAACTGCCTCTATCGCCACCAGATCATCCGCATCAACTTCACTACATACGACATCCACCGCAGTCAAGATTCGATGAATCTGCAAACCCATGCCGACATCATGACACTTGCACCAGACTCTGACGATTCCCCTGATGCACATCCCTATGTGTACTCATGTATCATCGGCATCTTTCACTGTGGCGTGTCGAAGGTGGTACAAGACACCCTCTCCCCCTCCATTTCCTCTGGGTGCACTGCTTCCGCTTCAATCCTACCTTCAAGGGCGGCTTCAAGTGAAAGCAATTTCATCGGCTAGAATTTGTTATCAGAAAATATGCCGAGGTGGCTAAAAGCCGGTGGAGCTCGCAGAGGACAAGGAGCTACTCGAGTGCAGGTGCAGGAGCACAGAGAGGGCACAAATGATGTGGGGAAGAGGTTAATTGATGAATTGAGGCTATGCTATCGTACAGCTGCTAGATATACATAGGTCAAGTATCAAAGATGTCCAAAGATAACAGTGTACTCGGAATGATGCAAACAGCCATATACTGACACTCCCACCTTTGCAAAGACCGAAACATGATAAAGGAAAATGAAACAAACCAAAAACAAAAGTGTGAGAGCTCCTACCGAATGGTGCATGTAGAAAGACAGAAAAAACCAAAGCAGTCATGCCAGGACAACAACCATTGCAGCACATACTGCACTTGACACAGTTGACTACAGTCTCCATCACCAACGGACAAAGAACAGTAGCGCAACAACAGTGAAGTTGGCAAGAACAAACTGAATACCTCCACAGCCCTGCAGTGGTTGGTCCCTACATGTCCGATACATGTGAAAGCCCATAAGTTAGATGGTTAGTGTGTGGTGTGTGTGTGTCAACGATGTATTGGGGGATTGGTTTACACTAGAGAACTAGTGGGGGAAAAACCGCTCTGAAGTTGAGTGTCTACTGTCTAGAAACCCAGGTCCTTTTATACCTTCGTGAATATCCCCTTTGGAGCATCTCTACATGTCCCCAGTCCGCTTCCTCGGTGTTCCAGCCCATTCCATTGTGTTTCAGTCAGTCCCGAGCTGACTCAAACGTTGGGAGGTGTCGTGGTTATTGCCTTTTTTGGACCAAATCTTGTCGAGATGTGGCAGCTTGCGAACCTCTACCTTCCTAATCTGTCCAGAGTTTGTTCAGGTGCGACGGTTGGTGACCGAATTTAGGTGAAACACGTGCAATGGGTCGGGTCCGATGTTTCGGAGCATGTGGCATCTCACGTCGTCAACCTTGTATGGCCAAGGCAGTTCCCATGTGCCAGTGGTGAATCCAGGCGCAACACTTGGTGTGGTGGAATCCGAGTCCTGGCGGCTTGGTGTGTGTTTGTTGGACATGTGAGGGGTATATGGAGTGTAGAGGCATCGCATCCTGGTCCGTTGTATCTGCTGGGGCATACACAGCGCATGTGGGAGCCCCACAATGTCAGCGTTCACAAAGTCCTCGGGTTCGTAGGAGTCTGTGTCCGTGTCATTCTTGTAGTACCGAGATAGGCAATCTTCTACCTTGTTCTGGACACCCTCGATGTGGTGAATTTCAAAGTTAAACCAGGAGAGATATTCATCCCAATGGATGAGGTGCCCATTGCCAGGGTTGCACGCGGCAAACTTAACACTGAGTAATGCCTTATGGTCCGATGCTATGATGAATTTGCATCCAATGAGCTTGTCCTCCCACTTGAGTAGGGCCTTGATGATGGCCAGAGCTTCTTGTTCATAGGTTTTGTAAGACCTCTGAGCAGACGAGAATTTCTTGGACATGAAGCCGGTGGGCTTGCACATCTTCCAGTCGGGGCCCTGGCCAAACATCGCACCCGCATTTCCAGCAGAGGTGTTGCAGATTGCCCAAATGGGATCCATGTTACTCGTGTCAATGGGTCGCAGTATTGGAGTGCAGTATTGGGGTGGTACGGATGAGAGCCTTGATGCCCTCCAGGCAGTGCTCATGGAAGGGTCTCCACACAAATATTTGTCCCCCTCAGCATATGGACTCCAGGGGTGATGTCAGGCAGGAAGTGGGCCAGGTATTGAATGAGGCCCAGTAGGCGAAGAACCTCGGTATGGGATCAGGGAGACCTCCAATTAAGCACTTTGTTGATTTTATCCGATGAGACGGCTGAAATAAAAACAAGCTTCCAATTATGCTAATTCAGTCTAAACCGATCATCTCACTGCTCGGTGGTATACAATTAGGGCCAGAGTGAGCTCCGAGCTACTGGCTGAGTCTCAGAGATGCGATGGAGTACAAAGGATAAGCCATACGGTGACTATATACGATGCTTTAAACAATGTGAGGTCAATATAGTGTCCCGAGAGCTTGTCGCGAGAACTCGTCTGATAGTGACCACAACTCATATGTGAGGGCGGTATCACGCAGGATTGCTAGAGTCCATACCAAGGAGAGTGTACGAATATCCTATTTATTTAAACACTGCTACACGAAGACAAACCTCAATGGCGGGGATTTGTGCCCAAAAGATCCTTGTCACGACAATAGTTACAGTCGCGACAATGATATCTAGTCGCGATAAGACAGTCGCGACAAGAAGAACTTCTCAGGAATATGCCGAGACAAGTCATGATAGTCGGAACGACTCGCGGCTACATCCCGTCGATCTCCGAGACCGATCACAGCCACGTGCACAGACAAGTGACTCGAAAGTCAATCCCGGAAATGTCCGCAGACTCCGATGTCACCCGAAACTCCGATTGATCGGAATGGTCAGTCACATGCGATGTCGCGATAAGGCGTCATTGTGTCGTGATAGGTCGAAAACGCTCTAGACCTCTCGTGACTAAGGCTAAATCAGTAATAAGGCTCAACGCCAAAGAGACGCGACTGCTACGGCATGTTGCAAATGGGTTTAAAATCCTTAAAATAGAATGCCGGCCATTTTCGTGGCCTTGTACATAATTCCTATTATTCAATTTCCTTATATAGCATGTACTAAAATGGACTGTAAAGTAGTATAAAAGCAGAGTAGTTTTAACGCGTTCTGGACTGCATTTCCCTCATAGTATTATTATTGCCGTGACTATTTTTGGTCACAGTAGTGATTTCTCACGAGTTTAGTGCACGTCTGGAGTTCTATTTATACGCGGAGATTTGTTTATACATTTCGAAGTTTGTACTTAGCCCCAACTCAGTTAGATAGTCAATACACGTTGTGATTGATAACCCAAAGTCATAAGCTTAAGTGCTGAACCAGAAAGTCTCTCGTGAGAAGCATCTCGCGATAAGTTTGTAATCCAGTTTGAAGTCGCAACAAAGTGTCAAAGCTTTAAATCAAAGGTACTACTAAGATTGTAGTCACTGTTGGAATCGTTCCAGTGAGTTCGGTCGCAGTCCCACGTCTAAAGGTACTATTGGAATCAGTCCAGTGAGGCTGATCGTAGTCACTGTTGGAATCGTTCCCGTGAGTTCGGTCGCAGTCCCACGTTACAAGAGAGTCCCGTGAGACCTCTAAGTTCAAGTCCAGTGTGGCTTCAAGTTGTTGGAATTAGCTTACGTGCGTTCGCGACTGAGTTTCGTTTCATTTCAAAAGCCCCGCGATTAGTGTTTCTCTCACGAGAAGCTTTAGTTGTACTCACGAGTTCTACTCGCGATAGTCTTGAGATACAGTTTGATTTATCTTCTTTCATTTGCACAATTGTCAACGGTGTATCTGCAGTCAATTCTGATTGACAGGACCCAAGTACATTAAATATTGAAGAGCACTTTGTGTAGTTTGTTTGTTGGTTGTGTGTTGGTTGTGGTTCGATTTGTGTGTCTCGTACACATCTATTGGATTGTGATTTTCACGACTATACTCAGGTGCACCATCTCACCGAGTCAGCATGGAGGCCAAGGTCAGTAATTGGGTGGCCGAGGCAATCCATGTTTTTGGAGTAGAGGTCACACTTTTTGCAACTGAGGAAGAGCCAGTTGAATACCAAGGCAAGGTGCTGCTCATGCTCTTCCACAGAGCTCGAGAAGATGAAGATATCATTGAGGTACATGTGGACGAAATCCCCAATGTCATCCCAAAATATCCATGTCACGAGCCTCTGGAATGTGGCCGGTGTGTTACAATCACCTTTGTCAGACACAATAGCCAATACACTGCCACAAACAGCGATGACCAAGGTCGCACTCAAGCTCTGGAGAGGGGAAAGGATGGAAAGAGGATAATGAGCACTATATTGCTAGTGGAGAAATGACCAGCTCAAGACTGGAGAACTACCTACTACAATGCGGTATAAATACTACTACTAGACTCGGCATCGGGCGAACTACAAGTACATATATAGTATGATCAGTCAGCTGTTAGAATCAGGCAAGCACAGTGGTCTGGAGTCAACAGTGAGAAACTCTTATTGAAGAGATAGAAGACTACTTACCTGGAGTCAACAGTGAGAAACTGAGGACTCCAGGTTTACATGCCTGGTATATATACTAACTACAAATAGCTGAGTAATGGAAATGAGTAATATGAATAAGCTGCTCAATAAGCAGCTGAGTAAGGGGTCATGTGATGTGCTCAGTAAGCGGGTGAGTAAGGTGATCAGTAAGCAGATGAGTAAGTAATCATGTGACCACAGAGCGAAATCATGTGAGACAAATGAGGGTGCTGGAAGTCCCACACTTCAACACTCCCCCTGAATGAGAGCAGTCTCATTTTCTCCCCCTCAATCCCATCATGTCTCTCAGCCGTTCCACAGCTGGCTTGGGAAGTGCTTTGGTCATGATATCTGCAAGTTGATCCTGAGTTGGAACATACTTTACATCAATCACACCGCTTTCAACAGTTCCACGAAGCCAGGAATGTGCCATGTCAAGGTGCCTGATACGACCATGGTGTTCAGGATTCCGAGCCACAACAATTGCAGACTGATTGTCCATCAGTAAAGTGGAAGCACCAGTCAACCCATACTCCAACTCCTGCAGCAAATTCCGCATCCACACAATCTCCTTGCCAGCATCTACTCCAGCAACATATTCTGCCTCTGTAGTGGACAGAGAGACAGTAGTCTGTTGCTTGCTTCTCCAGCTCACTGGTCCACCAGCCATCATCACCACAAATCCACCAGTGCTTTTCATGGTGTCCTTGTCACCAGCAAGATCGGCATCAGTGTAAGTGAAGAAGGTTTCATCTGGGTCGATGTAGGCAATGAATTTATAGAGGGATGGTGATTTCTTGGAGTAGATGATGCAATAGTCAAGAGTGCCTTGGATATAGCGGAACAAGTGCTTCAGAGCCTTGTTATGCTCTTCACCAGGATTGCTGTTGAAGCGTGCCAGAACACCAACTGTATAGGAGATATCAGGACGGGTTTGGATAGCCAAGTACATCAGAGAGCCAACAGCACTGATATAAGTGCCTTTGATGAGTTTGGACTCTTCTTCAGACTTGGCTCCCATCTCTTTGGTCAGGGTAAGACCAGGCAGCATTGGGGTTGAGACAGGCTTGCAATCAGCCATTCCATACTGCTCAAGCATGTTCACAGCATATTGGCGCTGCGAAATTGAAATGTCTCCAGTCTTGGAGTCACGCTGTACCTTGATCCCAAGAAGCCACTCTGTGGGACCAAGATCCTTGACTCTGAATGCAGAGCCAAGTTCAGCAATAACTCTGTCAATATCAGCATCATTCTTGGAGGCAATGACACCATCATCAACATAGATAGGGAGGATGATCCGAACAGCTCCATCCGAATAGATAAAGCATGAACGATCAGACTGGAGACACTTGAAGCCCATTTGGTGGAGCTTCTCTCTCAGCTTCTTGTGCCATTGCCTGCCAGCCTGCTTGAGCCCATAAAGGGATTTTCGCAGTTTGAGGAGCTGGCCAGGTCTGCCCTGGGGAAACCCCTCAGGTTGAGTCATATAGACATCCTCATCGAGGTCCCCATTGAGATAGGCAGAGGAGAAATCAATGGATCGAAGTTGGAGATCATGCTGAGCAGCAAGAGCAAAAATCGTGCGCAGGGTGGCTGGTTTGATGGTGGGAGAGAAGATTTCGTTGTAGTCAACCCCATAGCGCTGACCACGACCGTCTGCAACTAGTCTGGCCTTGTAGCGCTCAATAGTTCCATCAGACTTGTGTTTGATCACAAACACCCACTGAGAGCGAATTGGCTTCACTCCATGAGGTGGATCAACAACATCCCAAGTGCAGTTCTCAAGAAGAGCATTAATCTCTGAGACGGCTGCATCCTCCCACAAATGAGCATCAGAGCGTTTCATTGCCTCATAGAAGGTGCGAGGATGACCAGACTGAACAGCAGCCTGAGCTGACTGAACAGCTGCAATGTTAGCTTGCTGAAGTGCTTCATCAGATGGATCTCCCTGGTGAGCAACAATGAGAACACTGCCTGGTTTCAGCAGGAGCTCATCCTCAGATTCTGAGTCTATGGCAGGGGTAGGCTCCCTGTGTGCTTTCCACCAGTCCCCTGCTGGTCTGTGCTCTGTGGTTTGACCATGGTAGCGACGACGTGCAGCAACACCAACAGGTGAAGCTGGAGGTGGAGGATCTGGCTGTGGTGAAGGAGACCTTGAAGCAGGTTGGGAAGGTGGAGGGGATGGTTGGGGTGCTGGAGGAGCTGGATGAATGCGCTGTTTGGGTCTGTCCTCTTCATCATCAAAGTCAATTAATGGTGGAGGTGGTTTGGACAGCAAAGGCAGACTGTGAAGTGCAGATGGATCCAGTCTTGGACATTTCTTCATCTGCTCAGCACTGCACCCTGGGAAGAAGCGCTCATCAAATACAGCTCTCTCCGAGATCACCATCTTGCGAGTCACTGGGTTATAGAATTCCCATGCCTTGTACTCTGTAGGATATCCCACAAAGATACATTTCTCAATATGGGAGCCAGGGGCATCCCTTTTATCTTTCTGCACATGCACATAGGCAAGGCAGCCCCACACCTTGAGATGAGACACATCTGGTTTGCGCTTATGCCACAGCTCAAAAGGAGTGGTGTTCCCACCAATGCGAGCAGAAGGGTGCATATTAGCCACATGATTGTATGCAGCAACAGCAAGAGCCCTGAATGAAGCAGGAAGATTGGCTTCATGTAGCATTGCAGTAGAGTGTTCATCTATAGTGCAATTGGCACGTTCTGCTGTCCCATTCTGTTGTGGCCTATTCCTGGTTGAGTGGCGATGAACAATGCCTTCTGCAGCTAAGAAGCTTCTGAATGCATTAGACATGTACTCTCCACCCTTATCATCCTGAAATGTTTTGATTTTGTGCTCAAAGTGGTTCTCAGCATAAGCTTTGAACAACTTGAATGCAGCAAATGCATCGCTCTTGCGTCTCATGTGATAGCTCACTTTGAAGCTTGTATGATCATCAATGAAGGTCACTCTATGCTTCCATCCCTCACGGGTGTGCACTTTGTATTCCTTCAAATCAGAGTGAATGAGATCAAGAGGATGTTCAGAACGATGACCAGTAGATGGAAAAGGACCAGCATTCAGCTTTCCTGCTAAGCAGGGTTCACAAAGGGGATCTGGTTTGTGGTTTGAAGTGATGTTTGCACCAGTGACCAGATCCTTGCTTAGGATGTTCTTGGTATCAGCATAAGAATGATGGCCAAGTCGACGATGCAACAAGTGCAAATCCATAGGCAAAGTCCCAGAAGTGAACAAGGCTGAACCAGAAGAGGGGAAACCGACTTCTCTCACATATGCCTGGTTCCTCTCATTGATATCTGCCTCAAATAATAGCTCATTGTTCCTGGTGAAAGAGACAATGTTCCCTTTGAAGGAAACCACGTAGTTATGGTGCTTTGAGAGATAGGTAATAGATATCAGATTATGAGATAGTAGAGGAACAAACAAGGCATTGGTAAGAATAATATGTCGGCCACTGTGTCCATTTAGAAGTGGCTCAAGTTCTATCTCCCCAATCAGCTCAGAATAAACTATAACTCCGTTGGCAACTTCAATGGCTACCCTGTAAGGTCTAGGGTTTTTGAGGCGGTTTTTACAGTTGGTCATGTGCGAAGTGGCCCCTGAATCCCCGGTTCAGCCATTCTTTTAGTTTTAATAGGTTATGGGCCCCGTCGCATTATTGCTTCGTGAAAGCTAAAGATGGTGCCCCCCTTTGTGAGGTTCCAAGAGCCAATAGTGCTCGGAGCCCGGGGGAGTGTTGAAGGTCCTTCTGGGAGTCCCCTTCACACTATCGGCAGAATAGCTCAGTTGGATAGCTTCGGCTCAGAGCATCTCACATGATTAGAGAAGGTCCCGGGTTCAATCCCCGGTTCAGCCATTCTTTTAGTTTTAATAGTGAATCCCCATTCCATTGAAAGAAGTTAGCCACAGAAAAAGCAGACTGGGTGAGAAGACTTGCATTGTAAGCCACTTCTTTGGACTTTTCATCTGCATCTTTGCCTTTGGCTTTCCCTTTGGTTTTGTTTCCATTCCCCTTGATTAGGTCAAGGAACTTAAAGCAGTTGAAGAGGGTGTGGCCAGATTGAAGGCAGCCAGGACAAGTGACTGGAGATGCAGCTGGCAGTGCAACAGAGGGTGTGGGGACAGTGGATGCAGTGGCCATGGCTGCTCCAGAGAGAGGGTTAATCCCACTAGAGTCTCCTTCCTGACCAGAAGACTTGAAAGACTGATAATGAGCATAGGCTCTTTCAATGTCATCTGGGTCTAGAGTGCCATGTGACTGCTCAAAAGGTGCTTTCAGAGCGTCAAAACCAGCCTGATCAGGAAGGGCCATAAGAAGGACCACTGCTTGGAGCTCTGCATCGGCCATATCAATGTCAAAGCCAGTGGATCTAGAGTCCTTTAAGGATCTCATAGCAGCAGAGACTCTCCCTGTGAGAGACAGAAGTGACTCTCCCTCCTTGAGTTTAATGGAGGTGAGTGTTCTATAGGCATTGAAGCGAGCTCCAGCCTTCCTTGGAGCAAAGATAGTCTCCAAAGCATCCCACATATGTTTAGGATTGTCCTCATGCTGTTGTACAAGTTGCTGGCAGTCCTGTGAAAGCATGTTCCACAGGATGCCTGCACACTTGTCCATCTCCACTTCTGAATGCTTAGCATTAGAAGAGTCAAAAGCGGTGGTGCAATAGAAGAAGCACTCTTTGGCTTTGAGATAGGCCTTTGCATTGCTCCTCCACTGAGTGAAAAGAGAATCCTTATCAAGGATAGGCAGAGTGACTGCAGGGGAAGCCATGATGGAAGGGAATGGATGGATGCCCAAAGGAAATGAATGCTAGAACCACCAGATACTGATGGTGCCCTCAGGAGTGTGTGTGGAGAAGAAAAGGTAGGTAAGCTAAACTAATGAACACCCAGTTGTGAGGCACTTAGGCCCTAATCCCAGAATCAACGGATTGACTACCGTTTGTTGTCTGGTGAACTAAAGACTACCTCTCAGAGAGGATTTGTCCCAACAGTTGGTGTTCCTAATTCTAAAAGTCACACACACTATAAGGGCAGAAGTCTCTGGCACAAAGTGGCAGAGAGAAGATAGGGCAGAGAGGGAGAGCAGAGGCAGGAATGGATGGAATCTCAAATTGACTGACTCTGATAGACCTAGAAGCCGGGGCCCATAACCTGTTAGAATCAGGCAAGCACAGTGGTCTGGAGTCAACAGTGAGAAACTCTTATTGAAGAGATAGAAGACTACTTACCTGGAGTCAACAGTGAGAAACTGAGGACTCCAGGTTTACATGCCTGGTATATATACTAACTACAAATAGCTGAGTAATGGAAATGAGTAATATGAATAAGCTGCTCAATAAGCAGCTGAGTAAGGGGTCATGTGATGTGCTCAGTAAGCGGGTGAGTAAGGTGATCAGTAAGCAGATGAGTAAGTAATCATGTGACCACAAAGCGAAATCATGTGAGACAAATGAGGGTGCTGGAAGTCCCACACTTCAACACAGAGAGAGGGTTAATCCCACTAGAGTCTCCTTCCTGACCAGAAGACTTGAAAGACTGATAATGAGCATAGGCTCTTTCAATGTCATCTGGGTCAAGAGTGCCATGTGACTGCTCAAAAGGTGCTTTCAGAGCGTCAAAACCAGCCTGATCAGGAAGGGCCATAAGAAGGACCACTGCTTGGAGCTCTGCATCGGCCATATCAATGTCAAAGCCAGTGGATCTAGAGTCCTTTAAGGATCTCATAGCAGCAGAGACTAAGGACCACTGCTTGGAGCTCTGCATCGGCCATATCAATGTCAAAGCCAGTGGATCTAGAGTCCTTTAAGGATCTCATAGCAGCAGAGACTCTCCCTGTGAGAGACAGAAGTGACTCTCCCTCCTTGAGTTTAATGGAGGTGAGTGTTCTATAGGCATTGAAGCGAGGTGTGCCAGTAATGAGAGTCATGGAGCCGTCAGCATTGGGAACAATGTGGGTTTGCAGTCCTTTGATGTTGAGGGCACTCATTGCTGTGAGGACTACAGGGACTGTCTCTTCACACTCATACTTGATTAAACCATCTTCAACCGCCTTCTGGATGTGGAGGATTGGGGTTTGCTGCACAAGCATCAGCAGAGTCGCCCATTCAATATTGGCAGGTCGACAGTTGATGTACACAGATAAGAAGGTGATGTCCTCCTTTGGAAGCATCGCGAGGCAAAGATAGTACTGAGTGGTATTCAGTGGAAGATATTGGCCTGTATCTTTCAACCAGCATGTACAAAGACATCCAGTTGTCTGCAACAAATGTGAAAGGGTTTGTTAATAGGTTGATGAGCAGGGGACCAATTGTGAGGAGTTGACTGAGCAAGTCGTCATTGTTGGAGAGCATGGGAGACAGCTCTTGGTGCTGGTGTGTTGTATTGCATTAACTGCTGGCAGCTGTGCTGTCACATCTGGCAGAGCATCCAGTAGTGCATTGATAAGCCAGATTTCAGGCCATGCCTGTAAACACACTTTTTGCGAAATCCTACATCTAGCACATCATCCAATGACTAGATGGCTAGCACTAGGATCAAGCATGTAGATGGTGTTAGTGCCTAGATAAAGGCTACAAGGTGATACTCTGCTAGTGATGCTTCATATGAGGTTGTTAACTGTCAGACACAATAGCCAATACACTGCCACAAACAACGATAGTGTCATGAACATGTCTATTTTCGAGTATTTATCACAGTAGGTACAAGTAGTGTAGTTGATCGGATCATCGGCCTGTGAAGGCGCATCAAGGTCCGTATCAGATGTGCTATCATGCGCATCACTGATGCGCTCCGTTGACAGCTGTTCCCATGCTTGACTCCAGTCTTGAGCTGGTCATATCTCCACTAGCAATATAGTGCTCATTATCCTCTCTCCATCCCTTTCCTTGTTCTAGAGCTTGAGTGCGACCTTGGCTATCGCTGTTTGTGGCAGTGTATTGGCTATTATGTCTGACAGCAATGATGCCAGGAAGTACAAGCCAGGAGATATGGTCTATGTTGAAGGAACAGACATAAACACGGTCTGGCCTGCTCAGAAACTCGATGACAAGCACTATGGCCCCTTCAAAGTGCTCAAAAAGATTGGCACTTCCTCCTATCGTGTTGCACTCCCTACTTCCTGGAAGGCTAAATACCCAGTCTTCAATGAAGCGCTCCTCTCCCCTTATGTTGCACCTGTGTTCCCCTCTCAGAAAACTCCGCCCCCTCCGCCCCCAGACCTTGTGGATTATCATGAAGAGGCTTCATATTACAGGAAGAAGGTGTTGTAAAAACGAGAAACGGGGTTTTTTCAGGTGCAGACAGAGTGTAAAGAGGAACTCAATTTTGTTTGTACATATGACGATGCCACGAAACGTGAATGGTTTTGAACAAGATTATTGAATTTGTATCTCATGTCGCAAGAGGACTCGCAAACTTTGCAGACATCAATGTGAGCGGTTTCAGCACTGTGTGTTATGTATGCACCAAACATTTCCAGTGATTATCCAGAGGAAGAGCAGGACATTGGGGAGCCTTCCACTCCCAAAGCTTATGCTTGCTATGTGTCGGTACCTGTCTGACCTTTGCAACTACCCTGCCGCTGCTGACCCCCAGCTAATTTATGCACGGCCAGATGAGCTGTGTGATGACGAAGACAACACCAGCGAGGAGGAGATGGAAGAAGAGGAGGAGTAGGAGGAGGAGGAGGAGGAGAGAGACAAAGAAGAGGCAGAAGCTCTACGCGATAAAGATGAGCAACATCATGAAGAATAATTTGTCTAGCAGGGTTTATTTCATTGGCGAATGTCTACTTTTTTTGTTGTTGTGATAAACGAAATCATCCCCTATTTCTTCTTGGCCCCATTGTTAGGTTTCTTAGAGCGCACCACTGGCTCCTGACTGAAATCCTGCATTTTGTTGAGGATGGCTGGCAGGTCTACAATCAAGGTCAACTGGGTGTTACTCTGGTGGTGTCTTTAGTCACCCTCTTTCTTTCAGCATCAGCTCCAATCTATATCTGAGAGAACCAATGTCAATTTCAGAATCCTTTCCTTAACATAAATGCTACAACATTTTAATTTCCTTACTTAATTCCACCAACCCATTAGATTACGACATTCTCTGCATCCAAGAACCACCCCCTGACCTTAATAAATTCCCATCCTTATCCTCCCCACATTGGGACCATATCTTACCTACATACAGAACTGCCTCCCCAGACTCCTTAATTTACATTAACAAAACCATTCCGTCTTCTACATACGAACAAAATACCATAAAATCTTCATTTATAGAGAAAGGTAAAGGAAACTTGAGCAGGTCACCCCTCACACTCTCTCTTCTTAACTCTACCTGCTGACACCTACTGCCCATCTTCCTCTTTACCCTTCCTGTCCCTCTTGGGTGCACTTTGGTTTTTCCCTTGCCTTTGACCCTGTGCCTAGTGGGAGGACTCTGAAACTCGTTTTTTGAGCAGTGTGGCTTGCATTTCAGTAACCACATGTCGCCTTTGGGCCTCCACCTCCCTGTTCCTGTCCCTCTTGGCCCACTTCTTAAAAACTTACTATGTGTGGCACTACCTGTGGCCAAGATTCGGAGGAGTACCAGCCAGGTCAGAGTCCTAAGAAGGCCAAGGTAGGTCTGCTGCCAAAGCCGTCTTCTCTTGTTTGTCTAACCTATTGCAGACCCAACCCCAGAAAGCAGTCCCGCCCAAGAAAGTAGCCCAGCCCAAGCAAGCCGTCCAAACCAAGAAAGCCATGGAACCCAAGCAAAAAGAACCAAAAAGAGACCCTGTAAGTTGCTCTGAACAGGTGTCAACTTTTTCTTATCCGAACCAGGTGTCTCCCAATGGGACTCTTCTACCCCAGCACTGGTTAAACTCCAAGACCCATACCTGCCAGACCACAGCAGCAACAAGTTTCTTGCACTGGAACGAGAATGCTATCGCAAAGGTTTAATGTTTTTGAACCATGCTGACGTCTTCCAGTCTGAACATCTGCTGGAGGATCTCCGCAATAGACCCACCAACTCTGCACATTGATACGTGTGCCGTGGGGGCTGAGTGTAATGTATAAGTGTGTTATATACCGAGCTGAGAGATGAATAGGACAAGACCTGGGTGATCCAGCGAAGCCCAGTTCCGCTTCCGACGTAGGGCGGAAGGCGGAAGCAGGGGTGTTGTCGGTAAGCGGGACACTACACCACAGAGGATAAGGGTGAGCGAACTACCTAGGCCGGCAGGGAGTATAAGGAAATAAGAGCAGAGTTTCCGCTAGAAGGCGGAAGACGACTCAGTGCAGAGCGGAAAGCAAAGCAACGTTAATTAACAAACTGAAGTACAAGTTGTAGCTAGAGCGTATATATCTAAGTAGTCTAATTGTTAACACTAATGCGGTTAGATGTCTATGCTCTGGGTGGAAGACAATAAGAACAATAAGGTGATAGAATCAGGCAAGCACAGAGGTCTGAAGTCAACAGTAAGAAACTCTGTATTGGTGAATGAGTGAACTACTTGCCTGAAGTCAACAGTAAGAAACTGAGGACTCAGGACTACACTAGCCTACTTATATAGCTACTAGAACAATAAGGAGGCTAGACAATAAGATCTCTATCTAAACAATAAGATGTGTACCAACACAATAGAACAATAGGATCTGTATCAACACAATAGAACAATAAGATCTGTATCATGACAATAAGAACAATAAGATCGATATCACAACAATAAGATAGCGATCAGAGAAGCAAGAATAGCACAGCCCAATCACTGGTTCCAACACTCCCCCGGGACGGTGATAGTCTTGCTACCTAAGTCCCATTTTTGCAAGCAGCCTCAGCACAGTAGGGCGAGGCAGAGCTTTTGTGAGAATGTCTGCAATCTGCTCCTGAGTCGGCACATATTCAATTTGAATGTAGCCTTTGCCCACTTCATCTCTGAGCCAGTAGAAACACAAGTCAAGATGTTTCATCCGACCATGGTGTTCTGGATTTTTGGCAACTTGGAGTGCAGACTGATTGTCAATGAGAAGGAGGGATGGTCCAGAAATTGGGAAGCCCATTTCCATGAGCAGATTGCGCATCCATTTGATCTCCTTGCCAGCCTCAACACTAGCAACAAATTCCGCTTCAGTGGTGGACAGAGAGACTGTAGTTTGTCTCTTGCTCCTCCAACTGACTGGAGCACCATTCATCACCACCAAATAGCCTCCAGTGCTCTTCCCAGTGTCTTTGCAGCCACCATGATCCGCATCAGTGTAGGTCATGAACTGATGGGTTGAAATAGCTGATTTCGAGTAGATGAGTCGGTAATCAAGAGTGCCTTTGATGTAGCGGAAGAGGTGCTTCACAGCCTTCCAGTGCATTTCCCCTGGGTTGCTGTTGAAGCGAGCAAGCATACCAACAGTATAGGAGATGTCTGGGCGGGTTTGGGTTGCAAGATACATCAGAGAGCCAACAGCAGAGAGATATATGCCGCCATATGTCTTTGCCTCCTCTGGAGTTTTTGCACCCATATCCTTGGTCAAAACAAGACCAGGAAGCATTGGAGTGGAGACAGGTTGGCAGTCCGACATCCCAAACTGCTCAAGCATGTTTATGGCATATTGGCGTTGTGAGAGGGAGATATCTCCACTGACAGGATCACGCTCAATCTTGATGCCCAACAACCATTCTGTAGGACCAAGATCCTTGACTTTGAAGGAAGTGGCAAGCTGGGCAATGACTTGATCGATCTCTGCATCCTCCTTGGCACAGATCATGCCATCATCAACATAAATGGGGAGGAGAATTCGGGTGGTGCCATTGGAGTAGATGTAGCAAGAGCGATCAGATTGGAGACATTGGAAGCCTATGGACTGCAGTTTTGCATGCAACTTCTTGTTCCACTGCCTGCCAGACTGCTTGAGCCCATAGAGGGATTTTCGCAGTTTAAGGACCTGGCCATAATCTCCCTGAGGAAATCCTTCGGGCTGAGTCATGTAGACATCCTCCTCCAGATCACCATTCAGGTAGGCAGATGAAAAATCGATGGAACGAAGTTTGAGGTCATGCTGAGCAGCAAGTGCAAGAACAACACGGAGTGTGGCGGCTTTGAAGGTGGGGGAGAAGATCTCGTTGTAATCAACTCCATGGCGCTGTCCTCGGCCATCTGCAACGAGTCTGGCCTTGTAGCGCTCTACAGTCCCATCAGACTTGTGCTTTATCACAAACACCCATTGGGAGCGAATTGGCTTCACACTTGGGGGTGCATCAACAACATCCCAGGTGCAGTTCTCCAGCAATGCATTTATCTCTGTAACAGCGGCATCTTCCCAAAGATGGGCATCTGCACGCTTCAGAGCGTCATGGTAGGAGCGGGGATTGCCAGACTGGACAGCAGAGTTAGCTGACTGCACAGAGGCAATATTGGCTGCTTGGAGCGCCGGACTGGTTGGATCTCCTTCATGTGCAACAACAAGCACACTTCCAGCCTGCAGAAGTAATTCTTCATCACTGTCCTCTGAATCAGAAGGAACAGGAGGTGCAGGTTCCCTTGGTGCTTTCCACCACTCCCCCGGAGGTCTACGCTCCCTTGATTCTCCATGGAAGCGACGACGTGCAGCAATACCGATAGGAGAAGCAGGGGGTGGTGTGGGTGAAGGAGGGGGTGATTGCTGAGGTGAGGGAGGGTCCTGTGGAGCAGGATCTGGAGAATTGGCTCGGGTGGAAGGAGCCAGGGGTGGGTTGGCAGGAGGTGCTGGATCATCATCATCATCAAAATCAAGCACAACTCGGGGTTTAACAGCTGGAGGAAGATCGACAAGCTGTAGTGTGGATGGAGGAGTATCTGGGTAGGATTTCATCCGAACTGGGCTGTTGCCAGGGAAGTATCTCTCATCAAATACTGCTTGCTCCGAAATCACCATCTTCCTAGTCATAGGATTGTAGAACAGCCATCCTTTGTACTCTGTAGGATAACCCACAAAGATACATTTCTGGAAATGGAGCCCAGAAGCATTCCTCTTATCTTTCTGCACATGCACATATGCAAGGCAGCCCCATACCCGAAGGTATGACACATTAGGCTTCTGCTTGAACCAAAGCTCATGGGGAGTGGTATTCTCTGGAATATGAGCAGTTGGATGCATGTTTCCCACATGAATGTATGCTGCAACAGCAAGTGTCTTAAAAGACGGTGGGAGGTTTGCTTCATGAAGCATTGCCGTTGTGTGCTCATCTTGTTGAAGTGTGGGACTTCCAGCACCCTCATTTGTCTCACATGATTTCGCTTTGTGGTCACATGATTACTTACTCATCTGCTTACTGATCACCTTACTCACCCGCTTACTGAGCACATCACATGACCCCTTACTCAGCTGCTTATTGAGCAGCTTATTCATATTACTCATTTCCATTACTCAGCTATTTGTAGTTAGTATATATACCAGGCATGTAAACCTGGAGTCCTCAGTTTCTCACTGTTGACTCCAGGCAAGTAGTCTTCTATCTCTTCAATAAGAGTTTCTCACTGTTGACTCCAGACCACTGTGCTTGCCTGATTCTAACACATCTATGGTGCGATTACCACGCTCTGCCATCCCATTCTGCTGCGGCCTATTCCTCGTCGAATGACGACGCACAATGCCCTCAGAGGCCAAGTAATGCTTGAACTGATTGGACATGTACTCTCCACCTTCATCATCCTGCAGTGCCTTGATTTTGCATCCAAAATGGTTCTCAGCATAAGCCTTGAACAACTTGAATGCCTGGAATGTTCCACTCTTGTGCTTCATGTGGTAGGCCACTTTGAAGCTTGTATGATCATCAATGAAGATAACACGATGTTTCCACCCTTCTCTGGTGTGAACTTTGTATTCCTTCAGATCAGAGTGTATCAAATCCAGTGGTGCTGCAGAACGGTGTCCAGTAGAGGGAAATGGAGCCGAATTCAGCTTCCCTGCAAGACAGGGCTCACAGATTGGATCTGGTTTCTGGTTTGAAACAAGTTTCGCACCAGTTACCAGGTTCTTGCTCAAGATTCTCTTGGTGTCAGAGTGGTGACCAAGCCGGCGATGCAGCAGGTTCTCATCAAGAGGCAAGGTTCCAACCGCAGAAAAAGCTGAAACAGAAGGGAATACAGCCTCTCTCACAAATGCCTGGTTCCTCTCATCAATGTCTGCCTCAAATAAAAGCTGTTTATCTCGACGGAAGGAGATGGTGCATCCCTTCATGAGAATAGAGTAGCCATGAATTCGAGATAGATAAGTAGTAGAGATGAGATTGTGAGACAACAATGGAACATAGAGGACATTTGTGAGAATAATAGGCCGGCTACTGCGCCCTTTTAGAAGCGGTATAAGCAGTACTTCCCCAATCAACTCGGAGTAGACTATGACTCCATTTGCGACTTGGATTGGAACTCTGTGTGGGCGAGCATTCAGCAGCCACTCCAGGACATGAGTCATGTGCGAAGTGGTGCCAGAGTCTGAGTTCCATCGTTTGTCAGCAAGTGATGCAGTTGATGGTGTGAGGATACTTGCATTAGCGGCAACTTGGGGCATTGCTACTGCACCCTTTTTGTGGAAAGGTTTCTTCTTGCCAATAAGCTCCAAAAACTGGAAGCATTGGAAGAGAGTATGATTGGAGTTTCCACATCCAGCACAGGTGACTGGTTGAGCAGGTGCAGCTGCAAGAGCAGCAGAAGATGAGGGGGAACCAGAGGAAGCAGGAGTGGTTGTAGCCATAGCAAGGCCGGAGAGAGGGTGAATCTGACTGGTATCTCCTTCCTGATGAGCAGTCCTAAATGCCTGATGGTTGGCATAGGCCTGCTCAATGGTGGCCACCTTGAGATCGTCTGGAGACTGCTCAAATGGTGCTTTGAGGACAGCAAACTGTCCTTCATCAGGAAGGGCCATGAGAAGAACAACAGCTTGGAGTTCCTCATCAGCATTCTCAAGGGTGAACTTTGCAGTTCTGGAGTCCTTGAGAAGCCTTATAGCAGCGGAGACACGACCAGTGAGAGACAAGAGCGACTCATCCTCCCTGAGGTGAATGGAAGTGAGTGTCTTGTAGGCATTGAAGCGAGCTCCAGCCTTCCTTGGTGCAAAGAGTGCTTCCAAGGCCTCCCAAAGTGCTTTGGGATCGTCCTCATGCTGCTTGACAAGGGGCTTGACCTCCTGGGACAACATGCCCCACAAGATACCAGCACACTTCTCATTGGCAACAGCATCCTTAGATGCAGTGATACAGCAGCCAAACACCTCCTTGCGACGCAAGTAGGCTTTAGCATCACTCTTCCATTCAGAGTACTGTGTCTCCTTGGAGAACACAGGAATGGAGGAGGAGTCTGAGGCAGACATGATGCAGTGATGTGAAAGAGAGTAGCAAAGATGGAGGGGTACTGAAGACCCTGAGCTAAAGCCCTAGTGTGTGTGTGGAAGAAGAGTAGGTAATGAAAGTGCCTTTGGATGTAGCAAAGTAACTAGGAAAAGTTAATGCTACTGAACACCCAGTTGTAAGGCACTTAGGCCCTAACCCCAGAATCACAGGGATGACTACCTGGATATTTTCTGGTGGATCAAAGACTACCTCTCAAGGAGGATTTGTCCCAACAGTTGGTGCTCCTATATACAAAGGGGCACACACACACAACAAGGACAAAAGCAGTGCAAAAATGCGGTGGATGAGGATCTCAGACAACAGACACTTAAAAGCCGGGGCCCATAACCTGATAGAATCAGGCAAGCACAGAGGTCTGAAGTCAACAGTAAGAAACTCTGTATTGGTGAATGAGTGAACTACTTGCCTGAAGTCAACAGTAAGAAACTGAGGACTCAGGACTACACTAGCCTACTTATATAGCTACTAGAACAATAAGGAGGCTAGACAATAAGATCTCTATCTAAACAATAAGATGTGTACCAACACAATAGAACAATAGGATCTGTATCAACACAATAGAACAATAAGATCTGTATCATGACAATAAGAACAATAAGATCGATATCACAACAATAAGATAGCGATCAGAGAAGCAAGAATAGCACAGCCCAATCACTGGTTCCAACATAAGGATGTAGATCCAAAGGAGGTGAAGAAGTGATAAGTATTTAAGACAATAAGAAAGAAGACGGATAAACGGGAAATGCTCAGTAATCCTTCATTGCGTAAAAACCCGATGATCGGACAAAGTCCTGTGATCAGTAAGTTCCGCTCGAGCGGAAGGCAGAAGGCGGAACAATAGGTAGGGCAAGGTAGAGTGCATGGATATAACAAAGTGGAAGGTGTGCTCTACTGGTGCCCTAGCGGAACACTGTCTGCAACCAGAGCATAATGAGGCGACTGTTGGGTGCAACCGTCAAACCACTACTACTCCACAAAACCAACAATCAAATATAGCTAGCTCAGCTAGGAGAAGTGTCCAATGCTAATCCTGGCTATCTCCCTAAAACAGCTTGTACGCTGTAAGATCGAAAGTTCGGGGTAGGGACCAAGTATTAGGCCGCTTTTATGATAGTCCTTCCATGAATGTAATCTCCTCTCTGCTTCAATCCTCTCTTGACTTCGGATCATAGTACACTAGGTTTCAAACCCGCTAGCCTAGCTAGTTGTGTTTAATAGCTCTCTGCGATGTAACCTCCTATAGAATTCCTATCCGTGAACAGATGGACCTTCACAAGGTTCTTGACATGTTCTCGAATATGTGTGTGTGTTTTACGGCTGTTAACCGGTGTGTTTTATTGTGCTAGCTCGCACTTGAATCCTTCCAACCAAGTCCAACCTAGACTCCTTGTCCCTTTTAACCGCTCTGCTCTATGTCGCGTATGCGTTCTGTGATGCTGCACGCGGAATCTCAACGAGTATGAAACCAAACACTCAATGCATACCCTCAACGGGATTTCCAGTCACTCTCAACGAGTACCCTCAACGGGATTTCAAACCAAACCCTCAGTGGGTACCCTCAACGGGATTTCTAACCAAACAGTTCCTCAACTAACCCCCTGTGCACTGTGTGTGTGTGTGTTGTTGTGCAAATGAATTTCTATTGAAAGACAAATGGATGGTGAGCTAGATGTAACCTTTGGGATGTAGGGGGTCACTATATGAATAGCTACTGCCACCACCAAACCGGGGTACAATCCGCTCCTGGCTAAGATAGTGCCTTTAGAACGCAGGGGATGCTATAAATAGTTCCAGCCTACTAACCAGGGCACCATCCGCCGCCTTCCACTTCTATTCTAGGCTAGCTTTATACTACTTTATACAAAATCACATGCTACATGAATAGGCTAGGCGATGACCAGGTCCAATACCAAGCTAATCTAGAGTGGTCTAGAACGAATCTAGAGCTATTTGGAACAAAATGGAATGTATCTGATTGGTTGGAGCTGAAACCTGACTCCACTCTCCACATGTTTTGTTTCATCACCAGGTCCAGGAAATGCAACTCTCAACACCATAAATGCGATGCTAGGGAAGGTATACACCTCCCCTGAACATGAGATTTGAGATGGGAGTCCCTAATAATGTACCCAACAAGTCCACTTGTCTTGCCCAAAATGGGTTCCTACCCGGTGTCATGACTCAAAAGTGTTTGGAGTCAGAATCAATTTATGACCCATGCTCCGCCTCTAAGAAATTGAGGATGGCTTGATGACATCTCACTTCACAGATGGTCTAGCACTATTTTTCGAATCACCACTGGAGTGTGCCGCCGGGTGTGATGCGAGATATCTATGTCTAGATGAATACTGAGTACGAAACTAACTGAAGATCTGTCTACTCTGTGGCTATCCTCTAATGCTATAGCCCAACATGACCAAACATCGGCAACCTCAGAACCCCCTACCACATGTGCCCACCGCGACATGGCGGCGTCCCCGCTGCCTCGCGGCCTCTATTCCCACCACTCCGATGACTCTTCCAAGCCTCTCCCTATCTCTTCTACTGTCATGAACATGTCTATTTTCGAGTATTTATCACAGTAGGTACAAGTAGTGTAGTTGATCGGATCATCGGGCTGTGAGGGCGCATCAAGGTCCGCATCAGATGCGCTATCATGCGCATCACTGATGCGCTCCATTGACAGCTGTTCCCATGCTTGACAGCGCTCTCAGTCAGCAACTCATGGATGCCTCATTGCAGCCTCATGTTTTCCACATGTTCTTACATATCTTTCTCATGCTTTTACTCAGCTTTCCCATGAAGCTGACTGATCATACTATATATGTACATGTAGTTCGCCCGATGCCGAGTCTAGTAGTAGTATTTATACCGCATTGTAGTAGGTAGTTCTCCAGTCTTGAGCTGGTCATATCTCCACTAGCAATATAGTGCTCATTATCCTCTTTCCATCCTTTCCCCTCTCCAGAGCTTGAGTGCGACCTTGGTCATCGCTGTTTGTGGCAGTGTATTGGCTATTGTGTCTGACATAAGCTCAAGACTCCCCATCATCAACCTCGCACTCACTTTCCCACGCTACCGCTTTTCTCATCCTCTCTCCCAAAATCTCTCCAAAACACCTTTACCTACATTCCTCCTTTACCTTCGCACTTTTCCACTCCTACCTTCAATAAATCACTGAGCCCATTAGTCAGTAGACAGGTAGTCAATAGGGACAAAGGGATCCTTCCTAGGGGATTCTCTAAAGTCGAACTTTTGGGACTGTGTTCTTCATTGAGCCAGTCTTTATCTCTCCAGGAAATAAACCGGTAATCAACCCGGTGATTCTGGGAGTGTCACAACTGCGACTTTAGTTCCAAGTGGTGTTGACTTGCACCCACTAGTGGCCGAAGAAGACACCGGACTTTTCCTGTGCTTGGGACCCAATATCAGCTGCGGTTTAAGCCTAGAGTTGTCTGGCACAGGCAGCGCGCTTGGCACCTGATATCCCAGTCTACATCGACCAACACATCACCCCACACCACCCACATCAATATCTATCGCCATGTCGACTCAACAGGCCCCCAATGACCCAATCTATAACACACTCTCCCCTGATGCTGCCCAGTTGCAGGCTCCAACTTTGGCTGATGCCGGGTTCTGGGCACTTCTCTGGGCTGCAATTCGCACTCTCTTGATCGGAATCACCTCCCTCATCTCACGCTCCGATCGCACAGCCACTGCCACAGAACATATCGCCCATGCAGTTCACAATTATGCCAATAGACCGGCCCCTTCGAAGTCAGTCAAGTTGGAGTCACCAGATGTCTTTACTGGTAATTCTGACAAGGTTGAAGCGTTCCTAAATGCGCTCAATCTCTACTTCGCTGGATCCGGCATCTCTGATGATGGCACTCGCATTATCTTTGCCCTTTCACTCACAAAGGGTGGCACAAGTGATATTGCAACCAATTGGGCTGATTTGCAGAGAAAGCGAATTGTAGATGCACAGACCAACCAAAACATCACCAGCATCACAACTTGGACCGATTTTGTGACGGAATTCACTGCCTACTTCCAGACTACATCATCAAAGGATGAGGCACAGTGGAAACTCTCACAATTGAAGCAGGGCAACAGAACAGCTGATGAGTATATCACACTCTTCAAGGGTCTTGCTGAGGCCACCAAATTTGACAACGAGGCTCTTCTACACCATTTTCGGACTGGTCTCAATGTCCCCCTGGCTAGGGCAGTGTGGGCACTCCGCCCTGCTCCTGCAACATATGATGAGTGGCTGAAAGAGGCTTCGGCACAGGATCGCGTTTTTAGGATGGGAAAAGACTATGAATCCAAACGCGCTGGCAGGACTGATCAGAACAAGCCAAAACCGCCCCCTGCTCAGTTTAATCCGCCCAAGCCTACAGAGAGACCTGCTGATGCCATGGATGTGGATCAGCAGAGGAGACAGCAGACTGTGTGCTACAGCTGTAATCAGCGTGGCCACATTGCGCGCTTTTGCCCCAATAACAAGCCCAGGTTCAATGTCAGAGAAATGAACCAGGAAGACTACGAGGACCTTATCAAACAACTTCAGGATTTTCGCGCACACCAGCAGTAAATAGCACAAACTCGCTGGTGGACAATAGCACTTATGTACCTTCTACCCATGTAAAGATTCCCGGACTTGAATCTATGCTCAATCCCCCCTCAGAAGCTACAAAAGTGCAAAGTGCTAGATTTCCTGAAAATAAGGTCGAAGTTGGAAGTGTTGAATGGACTGCCAGGCAACTCCGAATTGTGAAATCAGAGGTTGCTATAGGTATCCTCGACATATGGGCAAACAGTCGGCGCAGAGAGGAGGTGTCAATGGAGACAGTGGAGGAGCTGAATGCGTTGAATGATGAGGATGTTGTGGAGGCATTGAACGAGTTGAGGGCAAGAAAGCGTTATATCCGAGGTTCTGGGAATCAGATGAACATCGATGTGATAGCCAAAACACTCGATACCCAGATCCGGTTCAAGCTGTCGGCGTTGTTAGACTCTGGTTGCACCGGGAGCTGCATAGATTGCAACTTTGTGAAGAAGCATAAAATCAACACAAAGAAGTATCCCCGTCCAATTCCGGTCTACAACGCTGATGGAACGCTGAATGCGGGGGGGCCGATCACGGAGTATGTGGAGATGATGATCCAGATCGGACAACACGTCGAAATCCTTCAATTTGCGGTTTCAAACTTGGGAAAGACAGAGATGTTCATTGGGCATGAATGGCTCAAGCTGCACAATCCTTCCATTGATTGGCAGAAGAGCACTCTCAAGTTTGATCGTTGTCCGGTCCGGTGTGAGCCGATGGGGGCGTGGAAGGACCCAGAGTCAGATGATGTGGAGGTGGAGGATGCAGTGTTGGAGGAGGGTGATCATCTTCTCATGGTGGACTTCAATGAAGAGCTGCAAATCCGCGCTTTTCAGACAACTTCTGGCAAGGTTGCTGAAGAGCACTCTAAGAAGGCAAAGCCAAAAACCTTCGAAGAGGCAGTTCCTAAGAAGTACCATGACTTCAAAGACTTGTTTGACAAGGAGAGCTTCGACGAGATGCCACCTGTTAGGCCTTGGGACCATGCAATTGAACTCCTTCCCAATGCTAAAAATCTGGACTGCAAAATTTATCCACTCAGTCCGGAGGAACAGAGGCAACTTGACGCGTTCTTAGATGAGAATTTGAAGACAGGACGGATCAGACCCTCGAAATCACCGATGGCATCACCATTCTTCTTTGTCAAGAAGAAGGATGGCAGCTTGCGCCCAATTCAGGACTACAGGAAGCTGAACGATATGACAATCAAAAATCGGTATCCTCTTCCTCTAATCCAGGAGTTGGTGGACAAACTCACTACTGCCCGCTATTTCACCAAGCTGGATGTCCGTTGGGGGTTCAACAATGTGCGCATCAAGGAGGGGGATGAGTGGAAGGCCGCATTTCGCACCAATAGAGGGTTGTTTGAACCGTTGGTGATGTTCTTTGGCTTGACCAATTCACCAGCCACATTCCAGACCATGATGAATACAATCTTCAAAGAGGAGATAGATGGTGGAAAAGTCATTGTGTACCTTGATGACATCCTGATCTTCACTGAAACGCTTGAAGAACATGAGCACATGGTCCGGCGGGTTTTACAGAAGTTGAGGGAGCACAAACTATTCCTAAAGCATGAAAAGTGCTCCTTTGAACAAAGTGAAGTTGAATACCTTGGAGTCATTGTTTCCCACAACGAAGTTAGAATGGATCCTCACAAGGTGCAAGCCATTGTTGAGTGGCCCGTTCCGCTTCAGAAACGTGATGTGCAGCAGTTCCTTGGTTTCATGAACTTCTACCGCCGATTCATTGAAGGATTCTCTGGTGTGGCCAAGCCTTTGACAGAGTTGACTGGAAAAGGGGTGTGGAGGTGGGGGAAGGCGCAGCAGGAGGCCTTTGATGAGCTGAAGCGGCGGATCACTAGTGCGCCTGTGTTGGCTATGCCAAACAGTGTTGGAAAGTGGAGGTTGGAGGCAGACTCTTCTGATTATGCAACTGGTGGGATTTTGACTCAGCAGCAAGAGGATGGCAAATGGAAGCCTGTTGCTTTCATTTCCCATGCTCTCAATGAAACTGAGCGCAACTACGAAATCTATGACAAGGAAATGTTGGCAATCATGTTTGCCTTGTCAGAGTGGCGCCAGTATCTGCTTGGAGCAAGGGAGGACTTTGAGATCTTCACAGACCACAAAAATCTCGAATACTTCCGCAAACCCCAGAAGCTGAACAGGAGACAGGCAAGGTGGATTTTGGAGTTGCAGGAATTTCACTTTACACTGCATCACAAACCAGGGAAGCAAATGGCAAAGGCAGACTACCTCTCGAGACGAGCAGGTCATGAGAAGGGGATGGGTGACAATGTGGATGTGGTGTTGCTCAAACCAGAGTTTTTCCGAGTTCATCATCATGATACATCGTCCATCAGCGATGAGATCATGGCCAGAATAAAGAGATCAGCCAAAAACAGAGACAAACTGGTTGAGCGTGCTCTGGTGAACAAGGAGAAGGACTGGCAAGAGCTGGAGGGTGGGGTTGTGACTTGGAAAGACCGCTTCTACATTCCAAGAGATAAGAAGCTCAGGGAAGACATTATCCATTTGCATCACAGTACAACTCTTACTGGTCACCCTGGGCGCTATAAAACCCAGGAATTGATCACTAGGAACTACTGGTGGCCGCGTTTGCAGACAGACATTCGTTCATATGTAGATGGGTGCCAAACTTGCCAAAGAGTCAAACCAAGAAGAATGGCCCCTCCTGCACCTCTGTCTCCAAACACTGTCCCAACTCGGCCCTGGCAGATTGTCTCTATGGATTTCATCGGTCCTCTTCCAATGTCACATGGCTATGACATGATTCTGGTGTTTGTGGATCGGTTTAGCAAAGCAGCAAAGTTCATCCCATGCAACCAAGAAATAAACTCACTGGGTGTTGCTAAGCTTTTCCGAGATCACATCTTCAAGAACCATGGAATGCCAGAGCGGTTGATTCATGATAGGGGCACACAGTTTGCATCAGACTTCACAAGGGATCTGTGCAAGCTTTTGGGCATCAAACAGAACATCTCCACAGCATATCATCCTCAGACCGATGGGCAGACAGAGAGAGTCAACCAGGACCTGGAGCAGTACCTAAGGATCTTTATCAATCACCGTCAGGATGACTGGTCCGAATGGCTTGCCATTGCGGAGTTTTCATACAATGACAAGGTCCACACTGCTACAGGCTTCTCTCCATTCTATCTCAACTATGGACAACATCCATGGAAGGGAATTGAGCCCAAAGGGACTGTTCGCACACCAGCTGCCCAGGAGTTTGCAGAGACAATGAGGAAAACTCGAGAAGAGGCCGAATCATCTTTAAAGGCAGCAGCTGAAACGATGAAACGGTTCTATGATCGAAAGCGCAATGATGCTAGGGAGTACAAACCAGGAGACATGGTCTATGTTGAAGGAACCGACATAAACACGGTCCGGCCTGCTAAAAAACTTGATGACAAGCGCTATGGCCCCTTCAAAGTGCTTAAAAAGATTGGCACTTCCTCCTATCGTCTCGCACTCCCTGCTTCCTGGAAAGCTAAATACCCAGTCTTCAACGAAGCCCTCCTCTCCCCTCATGTTGCACCTGTGTTCCCCTCTCAGAAAACACCGCCCCCTCCTCCCCCAGACCTTGTTGATGATCATGAAGAGTATGAAGTGGAAGAGATCCTTGATTCCAGACTTTTCAGGGGCAAGTTGCAGTACTTTGTCCACTGGAAGAACTACGGAAAAGAGCATGATAGTTGGGTCCCTGCATCGGATTTCACTGCAGCTGACCATCTAATCGAGGATTTCCACAAAAAACACCCCTCTGCACCCCGCCCTCTTCCACAGAATACTCGGTTCATCTACAAGCGTTTGGAAAACTTTACCACCACCCCTCGTCTGCCTGGTCATTTGTACAACTGGGAGAATGGCAAGATTGAGTCTTGTCGTGCCGTTGTGAGGACACAACCCTAGAGAAGGGGGTAATGTCATGAACATGTCTATTTTCGAGTATTTATCACAGTAGGTACAAGTAGTGTAGTTGATCGGATCATCGGGCTGTGAGGGCGCATCAAGGTCCGCATCAGATGCGCTATCATGCGCATCACTGATGCGCTCCATTGACAGCTGTTCCCATGCTTGACAGCGCTCTCAGTCAGCAACTCATGGATGCCTCATTGCAGCCTCATGTTTTCCACATGTTCTTACATATCTTTCTCATGCTTTTACTCAGCTTTCCCATGAAGCTGACTGATCATACTATATATGTACTTGTAGTTCGCCCGATGCCGAGTCTAGTAGTAGTATTTATACCGCATTGTAGTAGGTAGTTCTCCAGTCTTGAGCTGGTCATATCTCCACTAGCAATATAGTGCTCATTATCCTCTTTCCATCCTTTCCCCTCTCCAGAGCTTGAGTGCGACCTTGGTCATCGCTGTTTGTGGCAGTGTATTGGCTATTGTGTCTGACATCTACTCGCCACTGCTCCACCTCTGCGACCTCCTGCCGCTACTGCCTCCGCCTCCGCTGCTGCCTCCTCCCCCCTCCTGGCGAACACGTTCCATGAACGCCTTCTGCGCGATTGCTAACGGCCGTAGTCTTCTAGAGCTGAATGTACCGTCCATAGGAATGCCTTGTGCCGTCTCCAGTGTGTATGAGTTGAGAATGGGCTTGACGATGCGGTGTGGCTCCGACCAGCGGACGGTGAGCTTCCGGTTGTTGCTCATGGTGTATGTGAGGTCGCTCCGGTAAACCTGGACAAGTTGGCCTCGTTCGAATGTGACCACGCCTGCACGCGAGGCCAACACTTTGCGGTCAAATGCTGCTTTCCTCCCCAGCGCATACGTGACGCTGTTGGCGTATCCATCGAGCCGCTGCTGCTTGACGTATGCCATGTGAATGGTGGCGTCCTCCGCTGTTAGAGCTGTTGCCGCCATCTCCACGCGCGTAGGTGGTGTGTTAACGACTTTGCCAAACAATAGCTCTTTCAGCGAGAACTTTACCGATGGCAGTAGTCGCGCGTTCATAATCCGGATCGCCTCCTTGAAGTGTATTGGCCAGTTATCCGGCAGAGTGTCTTTTGTCACCGAACGCCACGCATCCTCGCCAACTTCCGGCGTGCATAACCTTGCGAGGATGTATAGTAAAATTCTGTTCGCACCCTCGACCAAGCCGTTAATCCAAGGTGAGTACGCAGATACCAGGTGAAATTTGATCCCTCGCTCATCGCAGAACCGCTGAACGCGTTTGTTTTTGAAGTGGCGCCCCTGGTCTGACTGGAAGACTTCCATCGGCAGATACTCGTCGCAGATGTGAGCTAGCGCCCCCTCTGTCGTCTCTGCCGACCCCGCGACTGTGTACTTGTAGCCCCATGCGTACTGGGTGAATGAGTCCAAGTGGAGGCCGACGTTCTTGAAGCCGCCCACACCGTCGGGCAGTGACAGATAGTCGCCTACAACTAGCTCGAACGGATGTCGACGCAATACTGGGTTGAGTAACGAGTGCAGGTTTGCTGGGCCAAACCCTTTGCACCTCGCACAGTCGGCAATTGCACTCACGATGGACTCGTCGAGCCGCGGACTGTGGTACTTGTCCATCAGCGCCATCTCCACGCTGTCGCAGTGGAAGTGCACCCCCGTCGCGTGCACCTCTGCTGCCTTCACCTTAGCTTCCGCCCTTGTGATACACTCTCTCCGCGCCTGCGCCCGCGCTGGTACAACCGCTCCCAAGCCTCCACAGTTTACCCTCCTTGATGAAGTACTGCGTCGCGCGATGGCGCGCATGCTTGCGCAGCTGCATGCTTGAACCCAAGTCGAGCTCGGTGATGGCGTCGATTACCTGCAAGTAGAGCGGCTCCTCCTTGAACCGCTCCCGCAACGCCGCCGTGCCTTCTGGCACCGACACCACCAAGTACATGTCGTCTGCTTCACCGACAACAAACAAGTCGTTGACGATCCCCATGCGACTCTCCCAGTCTGGGGAAACCGTCCACTCACTGCCGTCACCCACTACCTTAGGGCGCCCCTCGTCCGCTCTGCTCAGTGCATCCGCTACGGCGTTCGTTGTCCCCTTGATGTGCTCCGCCCCGATTATTTTGTAACCCATGACTCCGTCGCGCCAGCGTGTGTGAGTGACGTTTAGTTTGTCATTTACCATGATGTCCCTGAGTGCTATGCAGTCGGTTTCAAGTTTCATGGGCTGACCCCATATGATGTCGGAAAACTTGTCGAACGCGAACTTGAGCGCCACGAACTCCAGCAAATGCGGTTGGTAGCGCTCCTCGGCAGGCGATGTTCGCTTCGATGCAAACACGATCGGGTGCCGGTGTACTACCTCCTTGCCTCCCGGCAACACCGAACGCATCTGTTGTGACAATACGCCTGCGAAGGCGTCTAGGCTGCCATCCGTTGTCACGATGAACGGGAACTCGCGCACTGTCTCGAATCGCGGCGCCTGCAGTACCGGGTCAGAGATGAGGATGCGCTTGAGATTAATGAAACATCTCGTGTGTTTGTCCGTTCACACCGCGGCCAGCTTGAAGTTCTTCATCACTGTACAAAAGAGCAGCTGCTTAGCTCCTGCCGGAACCTCCACCCCCTTGATCAAGTCCCGCAGCGGGCGCTCGACATTGGCGTACTTCTCGATTAAATCTCGAAAGTACGCCGTTAGCCCCAAGAACACGAGTAAGTTGAGTGCGTCTTCGGGCTGCTTCCAGTTCACAATTGCCGTGAGTTTCGCTGCGTCCGGTGCAACTCCACGCGGCCCTATCGTCGCTCCAGCAAAAACTGCCTCCGTCATGAATAACTTGGTCTTCGTTGCTGATAACGACAATTTCTCCACTCGGAATCTGTCGAAGATGAGGGTGAGCTTGTCCATCATCTCCTTGAAGCTGTCTGCCGCTGACGCTCCATCGTCGACCAACAACTCCATCACCACCTTGACAAGTAAGTCATGTAGCTTTAGCGCGCACATATATCCGTACTCCGTTGGTGCGTCAGTCAGCCCGAACGGCATGCACATGTATGCATAGTACCCTTTGCCAGGTACGAACATCACAATGTAGGGCTGGACTGCTTCGTCGATCGGTATCGCAAAAAACCCCGACGCAAAGTTGAAAACGGAGATGTACCGGTGTCCCGATAACCTTCGCTGCTTGTCGCGTATGTCCCCTTGTGGCATCGATACAACCTTTAGGAGTTCGTTGAGTTCATGGAAGTTCTGGCATATGCACCACTTCGGTGTGCCTGGTTCCTCGTTCTGCGGCCCCAGGCTATCGCGTGGTGGCAGATCATATAGCGGTTCTACACCCGCACGTGTACATTCCTCGTTCAGGAGGTGCTGCAGCTCATTGTGAGTTAACCCACCCCCGTCGTGTGCTTTCTGTGCTAGCTTTATAGGCGACACACATTTCACGTCCCGTGGATGTATGGGGCGTATTATGCCCGCCTTCTGTAAGATGTCTACCTGTTGATGCAAGTATTCTGCCTGTGGCTGCATCAGCGGGCATTGATGGACTTTCGTGCTGAACTTGACGTCCTTCGGTATATTCGGGGCGTATACTGCACCCTCTACGGTGCAGACTTCGCTAACGGCGAGCGCGAAGATGTCAGCATACCGCCCCACCAGCGCGTACACTTCCTCTTTTTGCTCCTGTGTCAGATCCGGGCCCACTTGAACCAGACGCTGGACTTCCGCCACGCGTTCCGGCTTAAATGGGTCCATGGCCCTCGTGTATACTGACTCAGGTGCGGTTGGTATGTATGATTCCGTGTCGTAAATGTCGGAGTCGAATGTGTTACTGGTGCCATGGTCAGCTATGACATTCCCCATGAAAGTAGGCTGTTCAGCGAGTACTCCCCTCATGGGGGTTGCACCGACCCCCACTGAGTTTACGTGCTTGGATGGTGTCCCGTCCCGTTTATCATCATCTGCCTCTCCCTCCATCATTTCGTCTGCCCACCGTGTGCTTTGTGCGCTCTCTTCTGAAACGCGGCCATCAGTGTCATTGGTCACTCTGGTGCTGTCAACGTTTGGTACTTCCCTCACGGGGGTCGCGCAGGCCCCCAGTGAGTTTGTGCGTGTGTGCAGCTCCCTCGGCTGCATGTACACCTCCTCTCTCAGTAGCGATGCCGGTTCCTCCACATCGTCAACCTCTTCGATCTCTATGCCATGTCTCTCACGCCGCTCAACGACTTCCTTGATTTGCGTTGTACACGCCAACTCTTCCATCACCTCCTCAACCACTGTGGCCATAATGTCCACCGTTCCTAAAGCTCGGTGTGTGTCAACATTTTTTAGTTTTGAGAATTTATTGGTGGGCACTTGCCTCGAAGGGGTCTTCGCGAACGAAAGGACCCCTTCAAAGGCTCTAGGCATGCCGGCCTTCTTAGCCGGCTTCTGTATCTCCCACCGTTGCGTCCCGTGCTGGTTCTGCAGCTTCGCGCCTTTGTCTCCGACACGGATGTCCACAACATCGAGTGTGTAATCGTGGATCGCGCCAAACACCGCCTGCAATGGTTTCCCGAAGAGGAACTCCCACCCGCCGCCACTGTCGAAAATCTCAAATGTGCCGTGTTGCCGCACATCTTCGGCTTCGATATGCCCCTCCCAGCGTCCCAGCGACTTCACTAGCGCGCCGTTCGCCATCTTGAGCCATTTAGTCGACGGCCGTGCCTCCCCAGCCCTGTGCTTGACTCTCTCCCACACCGTTGTATTCATCGCACCCGTCAACGCCCCTCCATCCCACAGCGCTTTCACCCACACCTTTTCTCCTTGTGGACCCTCTATGATGATCCACCGCTTGAAAGGCTTGCAGTGTTTCTCTTCCCCGGTTCCCACAGTGTACAGGTTAGTCACATCGCATTGTTCGTTGTGTAAGACATTCGCGTCGTCCTGGATACTATGGCAGCCGGGGCATTCCTTTTTAACCCTGTCTCCCGGACCATCCGTTGGGTCTCTACTTGGACAGCCCTGCACCAAAATCCGCCGGCCCTTCGTCTTGTAAGAAATCCATCCAGTCGAGTTCGTCGAGGACCGTGTTGATGGCGACGGGCATTTCTTTTAGGAATTTGGCGCAGAGGCCTCGAAAGATGTGCACCTTGACGGGAACTTCGGGTCCCGGGCAGTTGGCGCCTCGATGGAACGGTGTGGTGACTTTGCCACAAATGTAGCATTCTCCAGAGCACGGCGGAGCTGTTCCCGGGGATATTGGGTACCTGGTGCGCTCGAGAAGCACCCTGGTGCTGCCGTGTACTCGGACCCACCCCGCGACTCGCCTTGCGTACTCCGTGCGCCCTGGTGTGTCGTCCTGTAACACCGACCCTCAACGATCTTGTGCAGGTGTTCTCTTCCCTCATCCGTCATTTCCGGCGCTTTGAACAGATTCCCCTGCACTGGTGCCGTTGACGCCTGCGGCGTTGCAAGCGCTGCGCGTGCAAACTGTGACGCTATCTTGCTCACTGGCGTCGAAGGCGTCGCGTGAGCCTTGAGGTCTGCGACTGTGTGTTCCATCTCCCTCGTTCTCATCGCCTTCGCGACACCCTCGCGGATGTGGACACGGTCGATCACCTTGATTTCCGCTACATATGCGGCCCAGTTCGTATGCGTCGACGAGACCTTCTCGTGCAGGAGTTCCGGCAACGCGTCGCACGACTGCCAGATTCCGCTGGGGGTTTGGTCAATACCTGCAAGTCTTGCGACTTCGAGCAGCCTGCCGGCGTAATGGACGTGCTCGAACACATCTACGCCCCCGATCTTGACGGTGGTGTTCAGCTCCTCCAACGTGAGCTTCATCCCCACTAGCTCCCGCTCCCACTCCTGTGCGCTACGCTCTGCCTTGACGGGACCTGGGAAACGCACATGAAAGGCCGCCTCTAGCGCCTGCCACGTCGTCGCTGCGGTTGCTCCGGCTTGATGTGCCTTAAACCACTTCTCTGCTGGCGAATCCTCCACCAAATAGTCAAGGAAGGCATCGATTTTCTCCGCGTTTGTTTGGGCATTTATGCCGCCGAGATCGCGCATGTGTGCGCGGAACCACTTGATGAATGTACTTGGGGTTACTGCCTCGGATCCAGCGCTAGCTGGTTCGCCTGAGAACATCGGGACTATTTCTGACATCGCTCTGCATTGGTACGTAAGTTGGATGGGTGGTATTGTTGGTGACGGGGGAAGTGGTATTCCGGCAGCGATTGCGGGATGGTAAAAAGTTGGCAGCTCGTCGTCAGATGACCCAGGTGTAAGATTCGACGGTGTTGATGGTGTCGACAGGGCGCGCGGGTGGTGGTGTTCGGTGGGTGTGGAAATCGACTCTCTCTGTGGTATCGTCGTCGCTAGCTATACTCGCGCTCAGAAATCTGCCGTTTGCGTCTCTCGGTCTCGGTCTCGGTCTCGCCAGTTTCTGTTGTGTCAGGGATGAATCCCGCTCCTGTCACCAAGATGGAGTGTGCCACCGGGTGTGATGCGAGATATCTATGTCTAGATGAATACTGAGTACGAAACTAACTGAAGATCTGTCTACTCTGTGGCTATCCTCTAACGCTATAGCCCAACACGACCAAACATCGGCAACCTCGGAACCCCCTACCACACCACGAATGAACAAGATTCGCAATTTGCACTACAAAGCAGCAGGCACACAATTAGTCACTCATTCTTACAAATTTATTAACTATGCACAGGATTGCACAGCCACTTACCACACCGCACAGCATGGTTAATTAATCACGCACGGCCCACCTGATTAATTATGCACAGGATTGCACAGCCACTTACTAAACAGCACAGCAAGTTTAATTAATCACGCACAGCTTGGTGATAAATTGCTTGACAACCAGGCAACAGTGACAAGCTAAATTGCGATGGGAAACTAGGGTTGCCTAGCAACTGGCAACTTAAATTGCGTTTCAAGGGATGGATTTTGTAATCAGGATGACTCATCAATGTAGCCAGTAGTATATAAGCCGTTGTATTTGCGTAGTAATAAAGAAGAAGATTAGCCCACCAGTACTTTACATCTATAAGTTTGCTCTTGTTTGTCTCTACACTGCTTTTGGTCATCTTAGTTAGTCATCAGCTAGCTCATTTGCCTATAAGTACCTCAGCGCTTCACACCGAAGGTGACTGTTACGACTGCTAGGTTCTCTCACCCTTGGCATACAATACTTGAGGGACCCTCGTAATCAACTGTATATTATCGGATCGCCATCCCGCTGGCTACTTTGTTTTCTATTTGGTTTGGTCACCCCTGGCATACGATACCCGATCGACCCAATTAGTAATTTGAATAAATCTTTCTACTACCTGCAGGTTTGGGCAACTTGGCATACAATACCTGCCTAACCCTTCTAGCCGTGAGAATCAATCGGTAAAAGCTTATGTAGTATAATACTTTTTGCGGATCAGCAGGTTTACTCACCTTGGCTTACAATACCCGAGTAACCCTTCTCTTTGACGGTAATACTTATGCTACACATAGTTACATTTTAGCTACATTCATACGAGCTCCCGCTGTGGGGCTCCCACATGCGCTGTGTACGCCCCAGTGTATACGACGACTCACGATCAAGTACAAGCTGCAATGACCTTTCCTTTATCATCCAAGCCGCTACAACTTCCCAAGTCGCCACACCTTTTTCATCTCAGCACCCCACGGCGTCGCACCCGCACCAGCACATCGGACCACTTCTACATGCCGTCACCGATATCCATGCCAACAATGTCCCCGATACCTCGCACCCGACACATCGCACATGTTTCATCCAAATTTGGACCTCAGTCGTCGCTCCTTGACGGACTTTGGACGAATTAGGAAGGTAGCAGTTCACGAGTCGCCACGCCTCGTCATGATTTGGGCCCAAAAAGGCAACTATCTTCGACTAGTCGCGACGCCTCGGGATACATGAAACACGAAGGAACGAGATGGAACACTGAGGAAGCGGACTGAGGACATGTAGAGATGCTCCAAAGGGGATAGCTGCAAAGGTATAAAAGGACCTGGATCGCTCAGCAGTAGATATAGAGCTTTGGAGCGGTTTTTCCCCCACTAGTCTTCTAGTGTAAACCAATCCCCCAATACATCGTTCACACACACACACACACTAACCATCTAACTTGTCGCAAGACACTTGACCATTCATCCTCTAGATGGTTCATACCGAACGTCTGACCCATACTCACCACTCCCTTGACCATCGAAAACCACTGCTCACGCAGAGAGGAACGACCAAGGCATCTCGGACCAAATCACAGACTTACTAGACCAACAACCGACTCTCCACGCCAAACACACGAGTCCAACGCATGTTGAGCCTATAAGCCTTCGTCAAGCCGCTACGGCTAACCCACCTTTGGGAGAACCAGTCGCATCAACTATTACCCGGTTCAAAGGGGAAAGGCGATAGAAGAAAGACAGAGTGGAGACTTGAATATTGTCTCGGATTGAAGTACAAGGGCAGTGTGCTTATCTGAACAAGGTATTTTTCGCATTATTCCCCATTTTTGACCTCCCACAGCATCCCAAGGACAAACTCTGTTTGACCTCCTCTTCTTACAAACACTTATCGACCCACCTGTTAATGAGAAATCCCCCAGAGGAAGAACAAGTCATTTTTGGAACACCATTTTCCAAAGAGGCGCCACAGTCTCCCTCACACCGCGTCTACTTAGATTTACCTCTATTTAGCTACCCCCTATTCTTTTGTACGTTACCTCCCTTACCTACATTAGAATACTCTTTTTCCAGGACTACCTACATTACCTACATATCCTAGATTCACACTTACTAATTCCCACCCCTCACTATTTTTGAGATCACCTCAATTTAGTGACAAACCCCTGATACAATAATTTTTTGAACAAGAGAGAATCACTCGAATAATGACACTTCCAACACACCTCTCGTATAACAAATTATACGCATGACACTGGTCATCACCGGTGTTGGATCACGGGTGCAATTGCCGAGTCATAGCTCCGGATCATTGGGCCCACGATCCGGTTTGGTCCGGTGAGTCTAGACTCCGTCACATGTGCCGTTGCATCATCAGCAACACTGCCAAGAACAAGGTTTATTTTAAGATAGCCAGTTCTGCTAGCTCAAACCTCGAAGACTAGACAATGATTAATTGCCTATCCCTTGAATGTAATGGAAAAGCGATTCTGGAAGGCCATAGGCCCATCAGAATACACCTTGTCTGAGCTTTAATCCCAATGTTGATTCCCCTAGGAAACTTGAGCTAGCTAAGAAATCTGACTCTGTCAAGACAATGTCCTAACTGCAGGCAGAGTGTTTCCAATGTCTAACAGAGCTCCTAGCAAAGTACTCATCGTCCACTGCATGTATTCCACCAGATCTTGGTATGTATCATAGTGTAAAGTCGCCTAGGCTAGGCTTCTCCCATAGACTTAGCTTTAACTGGTCAAAACTGAGCTAGCAACCTCATATGAAGTATTGCTAGCAGAGTATCGCCTCGTAGCCCTTGTCTAGGCACTAACACCGTCTATGCGCTCGATCCTAGCACTAGCCATCTAGTCATGGATGATGTGCTAGATGTAGGATTTCGCAAAATGCATGTTTACCGGCATGGTCTGAAATCCAGCTTATCAACGTGACATCAAGAAAGCCCAGGCTCGCATGGAGGCTCTTGAAAGTAGTGCTGTCCAGATATGATATGAATACGATTTTTGGCGTATCGTATTATATCCGTATCATATCACTCACTCTGGAGTCGTATCGTATCTGTATCTATTTTCATCGTATCATAATCTACCGTATCGAATATAATCTAAATATATTTTAATTATTTGCGAATATTATATTTTTTGTGGTGCCCAGGTCGGTAGCAATGCTAAATTTAGAGTCGTTCTGTACGGAATTAAAATGACCAGTGTATAGGCGAACCAAGCTAGGAAGGCCAATGAGACGCAAACTGCAGGTTCCCCAAAATGATTTGTACATACCCTGATACATAACCCCCCTCTGGCTCCTCTAGAAATTTCCGACATTTGTAGAACAGAACTTCTGTGTTTGGGGTGAGTGGAGAATGGGTGGGGTCTAAGAAAAGAAGTGGGTCGCCGATAGTATATAGGAATGCAATTAACAGCCGCCCTGAAGAACCTCATCAATTTCTAGACCTGTAGCAGAAGCCTGTCGGTGCGTGGTATAAGGTGGCCATCTTGTCCCGCTGAAGATGCGAGAGATCAGTCTTCTCCGCTGTATAGCCCAGGTTTGGGGGTGGCCTTAGTTGTTTATCCTATCTGAGCTGAATGCCTTTGATTCAGGATGCATATTGAGCCCCAGACGTTGCGGATTGGGGAAGAATTGGCAGAGAAATGGCGTACACGGCAACAGTGATGTCAAGAAAATGATGTCTCACACATCGGATCAGAATCAAACACGCCATAACTCTTGATCCGTACCTCAACTCCGCCCACAATTTGGTATGAACATGGCCCAGAGGTCATATTCCACCCCCGGAATACAAACTCTGTAAATTATTAGGTACTGGGATTCAAGTGGCCGACTAAGGGGTCTCCACTAGTACACCAGAAAAGACCACGATACGCCAAGAATACGATGAATACACGTTTCCGATATCATAATATATGCATATTATATCATATCATATCATATTCCTCCGTATCCATATTCTGTGACACCTCATTTTGCCATATCATATCCGTATTTAATTGTATGTATTCAAATCATAATTTTGGATATCGTAATTATGGACAGCACTACTTGAAAGCCAAACCCCCCAATCCATGTCTAGTATTGTACTGGACAAGGAAGGGCATATACTCCTTGCTTACTTCAGCCGTTGCTGGATCCCTAACTGCCCACTGCCTTCCTTGAGCTCTAAGCCCTCCGAGCGGTACAAACCTCTAGCACATCCCTCCACTGCAGATCTATTGGCCAGGGCTAAGGTTTGTTTCATCACCTTAGACAGCCAGCTATTCTCAAACCTCTATCCAGCTTATCAGCCAGCAATACACAGGCCAAACCGAGGCCGATGCTGCTACTTATTCCAACCGGCATTTCACCTACAACAGAATCCTTGTAGGTTATAATTTAGTGGGTCCAACAATCTGATTTCTAACTCTGATTTTAGGAGGATACTATCCTTCATGTCTATGAAGCTAGCCAATACCTGGCCACAGCTCACAAGCCCCTGCCCAACGAACGTGATATACGACACCGGCCCATTGACACCTTTGATCCCTGTCCTATGCCGTATACCCGCTCAGAGGTCCCTGTGGATCTCTACCCCTGCTATCAGGAAGTGTCACCAAATGGTGCTGGGGGGCCATCCAGCCACCATCAATGTAGCTAGGAAGCGAAACGGGCTTCCAACATGGGAGGAAGTTGAGGGCGCACCAGCAGGGTACCTCCCAAGATGTGATTAGATTATTACATATTTCAAGCCCCCCATTTAACCTCTTACTAATTTATCACCTGTTCTCCCCACTGCCCCAACTGACAACAAGCAGACAGAGGTCTTGGTGTACAGCATGATCGGCATAGACTCGAGGGACTGGCTAGAATCACACAATCTTGCATTTCACTATGACCTTTCCCCTGGTTTGCCGCTGCAGGAGCTCCTCAATACAGGCGTTCGCGACATGGAGAACTCCACTTCATGGTTCGTCTTCAAGACCGCCTGTCGCCTGTCCCCAACACCCCTGCCACCACCCTTCAACCCCTCAGACTTGTCTCCAAGGGAAAGGTCGTGCAGGGGCAGATGACACTGTGGGCATTGCATCATTTGATCATGGGGTTTATACTGAACATATGCTGATCTTATTTTAAGTATGATCAGTGGTGGTCGGCACAACCGGGTACCGTGATGGCCATGATGGGGTTGGACAGCCACCATCAAATCGCGCCGATGCACTTTTAGAGAGTAGAAACCTATTGCATTGGCCTCCTCTCACATTAAGTACAAATAAATACTCCCATACACATCCATGAGTGGTGTGAGCCCCAAGATTAATAAAATCTAGCTTCATTAGTGTGCAAGCAATATTCTGAGCCAATGTCACACTATGTCACTCACTGTGATTGTACGCCGATGCAACACGTTTATGGGACGATACCGGCGTCCGGCGGCTAAATTGGGGAGGCAGTAATTTTTTATTCATATGAGAGCACAAGATGTAGTTGGGAATTTTTCCTCCCTTCAAAACTGCAAATGTATGAAATATGAAGTAACACTTCAAGTTTGAATAATCAGAATCCCCAACTACATCTTGTAGATACACACTTTAGAAAGAGTTTGGCCTCTTAGATTTTGCGGGCCAACACCGACGCCGGCTCAAAAATGTGTCAGCAGAATGATGTCGGGTTCTGGCCGGGTGTCATGCGAAGCTAATACAAGCAAACATTTGTCAACACCCATAGGCTGTGCCGACCACCATGATCAGCGTATGATCAGGATCACATGACAGATAATATTCTGATCATATGCATGATGCCATCAAATCACTGATAATATTCTGATCATATAACTGATGCCATTAAAAACATCATATAATCAGAATATTATCCATCATGTGATCCTGATCATACGCTGATCATACTTAAAATAAGATCAGCATATGTTCAGTATAAACCCCATGATCAAATGATGCAATGCCCACAGTGTGAAGCCCAAGATGCAGGGTGTGATCACCGGATTCACCATTGGTAACCTTGCAGCTGACTGCAATCAGTACTCTGGAGAGTGCAACACGAGGGGTGGCTTATCATACAGCTGGGTGAGCACCTCCTTCCAACCTTTTTCATTGTTAAACCTTGTATCCACAGGCGTCATGATGTTCCCTCTCAAACCTTTTTTCTGCCACTCATGCTGTGCTTCAGACATTCCCTGCCATCTCGATGCCTTATGCAACCTGCTCTTGTTCAGTTTTGGCGCCGGTCGCCTCTTCCTCGAGGAGTGCTCTGGGCAGCCCTGCCTTGCTTGCCTCAGCATCTTCTGCCCTCATTGCACTGTCCAACTCAGTGCCTCGCATCCCTTGAACCCTTTCGCCATTGCATGTATCTGCATCTCAGCCCACCGCCACCTCTGTCTTTTCTGCCAGCACTCCATCCCTCCCACCCTCCATTCAGGACGAGAACTTGACCTGAGACTCAACCGCCCCTTTGCCCTATCTCTTCTCCTTTGAAGGCTTCACGGAAGACATCTACACTGATGTGGAGAGGGGGGCTGGCGGAGTTTTGCCGCTTCAGATCAGGGGTGCAGATGCGGAGGGTGTTGCTGTCGCATTTATGGAGGCTATAGATGACTGTGGAACAATGGGCAACTACACCAACCTCTTGGTTGCAGACCGGGATTTCTCCTTGTAAGGCTTGTGCCCTCGTTGTTTTATTGCCATTCTGACCAGCCCTTTAGGACCGGAACAGGACATGCTATGGGAGTGGGTCTTCAGACTGAAGTCATGTTTACTGCAATGCAGAAGTGCACTATCCCAGCATCAGCGTACCTTCTGCCGCGTGAGGACGGATTCTCCACCTTGTGCCCACTCTACTCATCATCCTTGGTGCCCGTCCCAGAAAGCCGCCTCGTCGATCTCAAGTGATTTGGTGCCATCTGTGCCTTGACAATGATCTGTGCTGTGTCCTGAGCTGCTCGACCCTGCCTTATTCCAATTTATTCTCCATAGTGGCGACCTTTGATATTTGCAGGCTCCCTTCATTGGTGAATGGCATCCAGAGCTCTGAATGCTCCTCCTTGACTGGAAGGCCCTCCCTCCTGATGGGAACTTGACCCCATTTTCGCAGCATTTCACTGTATACCATGACATTGAAGTGAGGCCCCTCCATTCCCATTTATTCCAACTAACCACTGTAGGTCACCGCATACCAAGGACACAACCTACCAACACATGAGGCACTCGCAGTTGCGATGCTCTACTGCACCACTATCAGGACAATGAGCTACAGCGACATGGAGTTCTCCAGCTTCTGCCAGGGCTTTCATCTACCATGCTGGAATGGTTTTGATTTCATCCACCTAAGTTGTGTTGACCGTCCTGGTCTGTTGCAATGCTCAAAGACCTCCAGGCTGTGCAGCGGTTCCAGAGGGGGCACTAAAAGCTTCCTGAGCCAGGTCTGGGTGTCTCATATCACTAGCATCGACAGTCTTCTACCTGCCCTCATCCACCTATATACCGCTCGCCTCCGTGTTTCCTCTTGCAACCTGAACCTGACCTTCAACAATCTCCTCGAGACTTACCTTTGTGGATCAGGGATACCTTGCCCACAGCTGTTTGAAGCAACCCATGGTGCCTTCCACTGCATCTGCGACCTCTCCCACATTGACAGTTCCCACTTCTGGGCACAGATTCTTGTATGGGCAGTGTCTGGGTCGCTGCTCTTCAACTCTACGACACAGAGCCTCAGTGTGAGCTTTCTTTTTGAGGGAACTCTCTTTCTCTTCTTATTCCTTCACAATAGGTCGGTCCCATCGCCGTACAGGAGCTAGGCTACGGCACTACCAACACTTGCGAGCTCTTTGCGACAAATGGCATGTTCCTCTTCAGGACATGCATGGCCCATGTCCGATACCCTGTTGACTATCTTTTGACCCTTGCTGCCGCAACTTACAACCCAACAAGCAAGCCTCCGAGCTTCCAGGCCACATTCGATCACAGTTCTTTTGCCAGTGTCTTCTTGGCATCGGCCAGTACAACCAGGTCTAGGTATGTCTCCTTCTCCTGTGTTGCTGTTGCTATTCTAATCGGTGTACATAAAGACAAACTTGTGCTGCCTTCCTCATCCCATTATCCTTCCACTGTGTCTTCGTTCTATTACACTTGACTACCCTCTCTTATATGCTGTATTGACTATCTTCCTTCTCCCTCTGTGCCCATTGCAATATTACTCCCATCTTCCTGTCCTTTCTTTCTCTAGTGCTTTGAACCTGCTATTACCTCCACCTGCTTTCGAATTGCTCCCATCGTTTACTGCCTGTGTTGTGTACCTGCTACTGTAGTCAATATTTGTGACATTAGATCGGAGGTGGGGGAATTTCTCGACAACTTTGCTGCAAGACTGTTAATTTGGGAAAGGAGTAAAAAGACTGGGAGGACATACCAAATGAATGAAACAACATCTAATGCAGAAGGGTTGTTTGAATCTCCAATGAAGTCCAGAAGAACGTGCACTACACTTGATAATGCCTGCACGTTCAATTAGGAGGGTTCCTGGGTATACATCAATGCTGATGAGATGGAGAAAGTGCTTGAGGTGACGGGATATAGACATTCTTTCTGTGGCAGGAATCAAGAGCAAATAGTGAAACAATGGCAGACATGATGCTTACTTTAGGAGCAAAAAAATATAACTTCAGCTTCACTCGGACTGTATCCAGGTAATAATATTACATGTTTCAGGCAAAGGAACAATGGTAGTAATCAATCAGCTCCCACATCTGCGTTTTCCCAATATGTGGTTCGAGCTTCTGACATTTCTCTGACATTCTCATATTGCTCTGCAGCCCTTACTGATTTTGCAGGTGCTGTCTGGTGGGTACCTATCGATGTGCAATTTGCTGTGGATCCTGTGGACTCATGACCTAATGCACCTCCTCGAAGTCGGTAAGGCTTCTGGTTCTGGAGATTGTCCACAGTAAAAGCCTCAGTGGAGGGCAGAACACAGCAGTGTTCCTTGTTGCTCTCAAAAGACCTGCATAAATTAGTGAGCGGCAGGATTACTAAACCAAATAGCCTTACCAGAGGGAGTTGCTCTCTGTTTCAATGACCACACGGTATTTTAACTGTGCAAACACATATTCTCGGGGTTTGGCCTGGCGCATCAGTGAGGAGCAAAGGTTATTTTTTGTCCTCTCGTTGTCCCAATGTATTCCACTCGTGTAATTATCGCATTTGAAGAGAGAGCATCCTGTGAGGCCAAGGCGATCAGCCTTGTCAGTTGACTTCTGCATGTCCTTCACAAGGATAGGATCAATTGAGCAGGCTGTCTCCATTAATATGATCAATTCCTGAAACATAATGTGAGTACTTTCTTTTGCAAAGTTACTGAACTGGTAATACCTCGGCCATGTCAAACATAACATGAAGACATTTGCCTGTCTCTCCACCGAGTCCAGAATACAAACACAGAGCATCTCCTGTGACACCACCCTGTGCTTCCCTTGTGCCCCCACCATACATGTCACCCACCGAATAGTAATTGAAGTTCCCACCTCGTGCAATAGGCTTAAGTGCGTTGAGATTTTCTTGGAATTTAAGCATTAAGGTCAAATGCTCCTCGGAAAAGGCATTAAATAACACAAAATCAAGCTATGAACATGTCAGTAGTGATCTCACAACTGAGAGGAATACATGAGACCTTATCCCCTGTATTCTTGTTGATTATCCATATTAAATGGTGACCACAATTATTCACTTTGTCGTTGTCCCATTTAATTTGTAAAAGGTCAAACGAAGCTCTGGATCATCTACATGCATTATGCCAGGCAGTGGTGGAACAGAACGACATGTGCCATCCTTTCTTTTCTTGGGTTTTTTTTCGGCTAGAGGAGATGAATCAGTACGATAGAGTCACAGGGAACATGGCTTACATGAAGGGGCAACATCTGGTGCTCTGGCAGGGCATTGGAGATCCCACGTCCAATCCATTCAGGTGGTACTGGTTGCTCTTTGACCTCAATGAAAGTGACACACCGATCCTCTTGCGGCTTGTCTTGACACTTTTTAAACAAGCATACACCAAATCAGCTTTTTCTGGCTGTGTAATGGGTGGTGGTTTCTGTGCTTCCTTCTTGGGGAGTAGGTGATCAGAGAAGCAAGAATAGCACAGGGCAATCACTGGCTCCAACAAAACCTACTCACACACTTCACAGGATTCAAATACTCTTCTGGAAACAGTGCGGCTCTTTGCACCTGACATTGTGAGGGCCATCAAGTAGCAATGCAAGTCATTGTATTGCATGACAAGCTTCTATTGTTGGGAGTATGCAGCACCATTGCATACAGACCATAATGATGCATGGTCAATTGCATGCCAGCTCTGGAAGAACCTCAACATCAATGACTACAATTTTAGTATATATCATCAAAACCAAGACAACTGTGTCTGGTGGGTGGTTTCACATTTTTCACATAATTATTGTGCCTGGAACAGTCCTAAGTTTTCAATCCACACCATGTACATAGGACTGTCCTTCCCTGTGAATCTATAGACCCTTTGCAATTTCTAGGGGCATACATCTTCCTACCTGCAAGGCCAGGTGTAATAATACTCCCTTCTACCTATACTCACCTTATAGCAGTGGTCAACACTGGTGAAGGTAAAAGCCTTCTTTATCAGCTTCCTTCTTTAAGCCTGAAAACTGGATGATTGTGGTTTGTGCATACAATGCACTCTTAAAGGATCAAATGGAAGCTGCTGAGAAACTTGGTATTAAATTGTTACATTGGAGGGCACCAAAGCCGCTTGAAACAGAGACAATTGTGCTGCCAAACACACAGGTTATCTTTCTACACTGGAGTCACTTGCATCCAAGGCCCTTGAGCGGTGAGTCCCTCATGTTGCTCATTGTATCTAATCATCTGACTTCCAGTAGTATTCTGCACTCCCAGCAGCTTAATGTGTGGCAATAAATGAATTCCATGAAAAAGAAATGACCCAGGAGATCAGGGGATCATCTTCCACGTGAAACAAACAGATATCAAAGACCATTGGGAAGGTTCTCTTGAATGTGCATCTTATAGCTCATTCAAAGATCACAACAAGCATGAGCATGCATGACTTGTGAGTGAGAAGACATTCATAATGTCAACAACTACATGCCTAAATGGTATAAATAACTGCAAATGCACAGTAGTGGTCTTTGTGGACTTCTTTCTGTTCCTCATACCAATTGCTCAGGGTGCGGACAGGGGGGATGCACCAGGCAGGAGACTCTGGTTCTCTTCACCACCTTAGCTGGCCACAAGTACCAGAAACCAGCAAATTTTCAAGACCCGGATCCAAAGTGTATTTTGCATGGTGTTGCACCGTTCTGAAAGCTGGAAAAACTTGGGCAGGGGTTGGTAAGTAGTCTCATTATTTAAGTTCAGCCAGGAACAATTTTTATTTACACAAGTCAATTTGTTTGTACTATACAAAAGTTGATCACTACTCAAAACTATAAGTAGATATTATTAAAGAGTTAGGGCAATGTTGAAATTTATGAAATCTCTTGAGGTAATTTCAGTATGGAGGTCAGATGAATCTCATATATGTAGTTCAAATAAGTATCCCAGGTGTGGTGTGATCAATTAAGAATCACGTAGTCAGTGTTCAGAAAAATAACCCATAGTCAGTATTCAGTAGGTAACCCGTAGTCAGTGTTAGTCAGTGTTCTCAATAGGTAGCTTGGGTTGGTAGACAGTTCAGGTTCAGTGTTCTCAGTAGGTAGCCCAGGGTCGATGTTCTCAAGTCAGTGTTCTCAGGGTGAAGCCTTAAGGCTTAGTCACTCAAGAAAATAATACTTTTAGTGAGATATTCCTAAAATAAATATTTTATTCAGATCAAAAATGGGCATCAAGAAGATTAATTTGGAAGTAACTAAGGGGCTACAAACATTGGATGGTAATATTTGGTTACCTCTGAGTAAGTTTAAGACTCTCTGATTCCATTTGAGTCAATTGGAGTAATTAAAAATCATTAAGTGTCACTAGGAGTCATTTTGAATATTAATGCTGTAGAATTGTACTGACTTGAATTGATTCATACTGAGTCTTCCTGATTAGGCAAGTGGACTTTGTTATTCCATTTCCAGTTGATCCGCTGATCTTGATAATATTATATAAACTTGCTGAATTAGTTCGGCTCACATCTTGATGGGAGGCTGACAAAATTTGAGCGTGTTTGTAGCCGTGCACACATTGTTGTGCATATAAGTTGATATACAAGGGGTGCACTGGAATTGATGTTTTTCGAGCGATTCCCTCAGGTTCAGAAATTTATTATATCGAGGGTTTGTCACTAAATTGAGGTGATCTCAAAAATAGTGAGGGGTGAGAATTAGTAAGTAAGAATCTAGGATATGTAAGTAATGTGGTTAGTCCTGGGAAAAGAGTATTCTAATGTAGGTAGGGGAGGTAACGTACAAAAGAACAGTGGGTAGCTAAATAGATGAAATTTAAGTAGATGTGGGAGCTTGTATGGATGTAGCTAAAATGTAACTATGTGTAGCACAAGTATTACTGTCAAAGAGAAGGGTTACTCGGGTATCGTAAGCCAAGGTGAGTAAACCTGCTGATCTGCAAAAAGTATTATACTATGTAAGCTTTTACTGATTGATTCTCACGACTAGAAGGGTTAGGTGGGTATCGTAAGCCAAGTTGTCCAAACCTGCAGGGCCAAACCAAATAGAGAACAAAGTAGCCAATGGGATGGTGATCCAATAATATACAATTGATTACAAGGGTCCCTCGGGTATCGTAGACCAAGGGTGAGAGAACCTAGCAGTCGTAACAGTTGCTTTCGGTGTGAAGCACTAAGGTACTAATAGGCAAATGAGCTAGCTTGTGACTAACTAAGATGACCAAAAGCTGTGTAGAAACAAACAAGAGCAAACTTATAGATGTAAGTACTGGTGGGCTAATCCTCTTCTCATTACTAAGCAAGTACAGCAGCTTATATACTACTAACTACAATGATGAGTCATCCTGCTTATGAAATCCATCCCTTGAAACACAATTTAAGTTGTCAGTTGCTAAGCGACCCTAGTCTTGCATTGCAATGTAGCTTGTCACCGTTGCCTTGTTGTCAAGCAATTTATCACCATGCTGTGCATGATTAATTAAATTTTCTGTGCTGTTTAGTAAGTAGCTGTGCAATCCTGTGCGTAATTAATCAAGTAGACTGCTTATTAACCATGCTGTGCAGTATGGTAAGTTGCTGTGCAATCCTGTGCATAGTTAATCAACTTGTAAGAACAAATGGCTAATCTTGTGTATGCTGTGTCTTGTAGTGTGAAATGTGAATTTTTGCCCATTCATGATGATTCATAAAGTAGTGCTGGTCCGACTGTGAAGAGAGATATCATCGAATTGTCCTCAATTTTTTAGAGGCGATGTGTGGGTCATAAATTGATTCTGACTCTAAACATTTTTGAGTCATGACAATGTGAGTGGTGTGTGTTGGAGTCTTGGGAAGGTTGTAGGGAGTTGCACTGAGGGTTTTGGGGTGGCCATGCCAGAGCTCACCATTGATGTAGGAGAGAAAAGAGGGAACTTGTCAGCAGGCACCTCTGTCAAATTTCCAGCTCTGAAAAATTTAACTGCCATGCTTGTGCCAACTCATTCTGAGGCTCACTTGCCAGTCTTCACTCCAACCTGGTTCTCCTCCTGAGGTCCAGGAGGACTTGCCCCCTAGTGCTCCTCCTGATCTGACTGCAGCTTCAGCTTCAGGCCTTTCCAAATGACAAACCTCTGGGAGGTTGTATCAACTTGCAGCAGAACCCTCTGCAGCTTCAGTGCCATACCCTTCTGAAAGACAAACCTCAGGGAGGTTGTGTCAACTTGTGGGAGACTAATCTGCTGAAGCTCTGGGTCCCTCAAATTCAACAAAACAAACTTCTGGGAGCTCAGGTCAACCTGCAGTCACTCCTGCCCATTGTGACAAAATAAATTCTGGCAACTCTTCAAAACTTCGGACCTTAGACAAGAGGAAACATGACAAGGCTGCTGAGGCCTCCAGTGGCCAGTCTCCAACACCTGAGCTGGAATCCTCTGATGAGGAATCCTCATACACTGCAGCATCATATGGTGGCAGTTGGGGATTTCAAGAGGTTCAGACCTCTGGAAACAACAGGTACAGCCTGGTGACTGCTGTGCTGAAACACCACCAACAGCAGAAGCGCGTGCATACAGAGCTCACCCCATGACAGGGAGGAGTCTGACAATCTGCTGGACATCCTGCCAAAGGCTTACCCCTGTGCACCACCTGTGAGAGCTGCCAGTGACGATTGGGCATGACGTGCACTCTAAACCTCTCAAAATCCCCAACAGCCACCACATGATGCTGCAGTGTATGAGGATTCCAACTCAGGTGTTGGAGACTGGCCATTGGAGGCCTCGTCAGCCTTGTAGTGTTTCCTCTTGTCTAAGGTCTGATGTGCCCAATTGTCACCAGCAGCTCTTGTGGGCAGTGCACAGGAGTAACCTTTGGCAGGATGTCCAGCAAATCGTCAGACTCCTCCCTGTCATGGGGTGAGCTCTGTATCCACACACTTCTGGCATTGGTGGTGTTTTGGTGCAGCAGTCTCCAGGCTGTACCTGTCTTCCCCAGAGGACAGTCTGTCACTGGGGGCGTTGGTGGCTGGGGTTTTGGCAGTTATGACCACAGCATTAAAAACCATTCAGGCTTTCTTCTTCATCTTGGCCAGTGCTGGAGCCAGTGATTTGGTATGCTATTCTTGCTTCTCTGATCACAATATTATTGTTGTGATATGGATCTTATTGTTCATATTGTCATGACACAGATCTTATTGTTCTATTGTCTAGATAGACATCTTATTATTCTGCCTCCTTATTGTTCTAGTAGCTATATAAGTAGGCTAGTGTAGTCCTGAGTACTCAGTTTCTTACTGTTGACTTCAGACCTCTGTGCTTGCCTGATTCTATCAGCCAGTACAGTGTACAGCAGCAGGGTGCTAAAAGGTAAAAAAAGGGTCTTAGTCAGCCCCTGTGTCAATCTGTTGCAGTGTCCTGACCATGATCTATCTAAGTGTAAATTCGAACACACCATGCCTATCCATCCTACATTGCTAACCAACCCTGCAGGTGTAGTGTGCAGGCTTTTCTTGAAGGCGGCTGGCTTTTCCAGGAGAATGAGTTTCTCTGGGTGTACTCAGGCAAGTCACTGAATAAACTATGGAAGCAGCCTGTATGGGCAATGAAGTGGAAGAGCAGGGGGAGGAGCTTGGGTTTAGTCATGAGCTTGGTCATGCAGCAAGCTTCGAGTCTGCTGAGGCATTGCAGCTCATGCTGAGCATTCTGGTGTGCCGGGCATGCTATGAGGAAGTGGTGGACAGTCTCAGCGTCTTGTTGGCAGCATGGGCAGATGGGTGTGGGTGATTTTGTGATTCAATGGAGATGTTTGTTCAGACTGCAGTGACCTGTATGGAGCTGGGTGAGGAGGGTGGCGAGGCGACGGGGCGCATACACAGCAAACTTCAGGAATGCCCCTGACGTGCATTTGGTGTCGTAGTGGCAGAGGCGTGCATAGCACGGTGAATGGGTGAGCTGCTCTTTGACCCAGGACTTCTGGTCAGCCATAAAGGCCTGCCAGGTCGCGGACTTACTCCTTGGTAGTCATTTGCGCAGGTGTTCAGGGAGCGAGAGCCTAGGAGACGATCCCTCCCCTGCTGCATGCTTCGCCTCCTCATCTGCATGTTTGTTGCCTCGGATGCCCTCATGCCTGGGTATCCATCACAGGGTAATGGATGTGTTCACATGCTTTTCTGCCATGAGTTGCACTTGCTCATGCCACCAGTCCCAGATATAGTGGGAGGGGGTGGATTTGTGCGATTGGGTGGCGCATAGCGCTGGCTGACTGTCGACGAACATGCTAACCACCCCTTCGATCCTCTCCTGGTCAATCAGGAGCTTTATCCCCATGCTCCCAACAGCCACACCTTCTCCCTCGTAGACCATATGGTCTGCCTCATTACCCAGATGATATCGTAGGGAACTCACCTCCTGCTCCTTGTGGTAAAGGATAGCCGCTGCACCGATCTTCCCCCTGATACCTGAGCTGTCAGTATAGAGCTTCCACTCCACCCGATCCTCACTCTCCTCATTCTTCGCCGCTGCCTTTGAGCTCCCAATTCTCAGGGCCATACTCGATTTCCAGTTCACTCCCACTCTTACAGCACTAATTTTTTCCATCATCCATGGGGTGAGGTGCATTGCGCTGTGTGTAACCTGCTGCATTGTGTGCTATATTATTCAGCTTGCTGGTGTGTTTCTCATTCTTTCTGTATCTCAAGGGATTTAATACTGACATTTTATAGCCTATTGTGGGTTTCCTTCCGTCGGGTCCCACTCAAACTCTGCCTCCTTGGATCACAGTTCATATAAGTACTGTGCACCCCCACATGAGTTCATTTTTCACTTTTTACATCATTGGTGGCTACTTTTTATGGCCGTAGGCTCATTGCAGGCATGAGCCTATCCCACTGGATAACACCCTGAGTCGTCCCTTTGACACCACAGAGTTGAAATCCAGATGCAAAAAAGCCCTGGATGCAAAAAATGTCAGTTTAAGGCTGCCCACTGAACCTGCACAGTTGGTCATCGGCACTATCACGTGTCGTCCTCCATCTTCTGTAACTACCAGGTAAGACTTTGTCCCTCGTATCTTTTTGTATTACTGACTGGCTCGACGAACTCCGCAAAGTGGTTGGCCCTTGTCATCTTCGAGTTCGACATCTACTGGGTAAGTCTTTTTTTCTCGTTTTTTTTTGTATCACTTACCAGTTTGGCGTGCTCTGCGCAGTCATCAATCTCATTCACCTTTCCTCGCTTTGGTAAGTCTTTCGTTGTTATTCTTGCTTCATTTTTTTCTTACCTTGTCTTGGGCATGCTCTGCGCAGTCCCTGCGGCACTCTCGCATGTCCTATGCCGTTCATCATCTTCTAAATTCGTACTTGGTGAGTCTTTTTTTTCCTGCTCTAGTCTGTTATTACTTACCGGGTTGTCTTCAGTGTGCTCTGCACAGTCATCCACGGCATTATTGTGTGTCGTCTGCTGTCCGCCTGCTAAATCTACTCGGTAAGTCTGCTTTTTTTCTTCCTTCTTTTCTTATCCCACCACCATAGCCATGGCCGCGCCAATGTGGAATGACTTCCAGGCGCTCACAAACGCACTGCTTGACTTGAACGAAAAACCAGGCTTCTTGTATCATGCCCGCTGTCATGACGATTGCCTGGGCCAGCCAGTGAATTCGTACTTCTTCAAAATAGGGTGTACAAATGATGTCTTACAATGAGATGGGGAACACCGGCGGCAGTGTTGGGATGAAGAAGTCGAGTTACTTGTGAGCTATAAGACACAGTATCCACAGCACCTGGGTAAGTAATTTATTATTGTTTCATTCTTTTTTCATCAGAGGCATAGAGGCCATGGTACACTTATACTTGCAATGGGCTTGTGCATGGCTGGGGAGACTGGTTTGTAGTAGCTGCGGAGTGGGCCACCAGGAACTTTTCCATGGGCCTGCATGTGGAGGGTGATTGGGGGCCGAGGTAGTGACACAGCTGATCCTTGCTCGCATGGGTGAGCCAATTGAACAGTGAGTTTTTCCCCCATTATCAGGCAGAGGGCGAAATGCTGAAGGAGTGGAAGTGAGGAATATTGAGCTGTCTGATATCAGTGTAATATATATGTAATTCGTGTGTACTTGCACATAACTTCAATGTAATTAAACTAATTGCAAAAAGTCAGCACATGGAGAGAATAAAGGAAATTGATAATAAAATGTGCGAGAAAAAACCCTTCAAGTCTTGCATCCCTTGGGGGTGAAGGCACTGGTCATACCACATCTGTTAACTCCCCCTAACAGACAAACTTCGTCCATGTTAGCATTTCCGGTTTTTGCAACAAATGCACCAATGAAATGTCAGGTTGCACATGCAAAAAATATTTATTGTCGCGATCCCACATCCTACATCCTACATCACCGCAAAAAAAAAGGCAATCTTTTTCACCAAAAATAAGAATGGCCCTGTACATGTGTTAGGGCTGCAGATCTGCACCAATTAGTTCAAAATGAAAGTTGGGCATCACACTCCTTCCCCCTCTACAGTTGCCTCATGTCCATATCCGGATACTCCTTCACAACAAATTGTTCTGCTGAAAACACAAAAAATAGTTCATATTGCATGGATTTCAGGTGCAGGGATCACCTCTGAGGTGTTGATTCAGAGCAGTGCAGAAAGCATTACCCTGGTTCAGACCTTGCCATTATGTCGAGGTATTTAAGAGGCGGGGCTGGCCTCAGCCCACCTGGACCACCGCAAAGTAGGAATCCTGAAATGGCAACCAGAGATCCCAAAAAGGAAACCAAAGGCACCTTTCCATTTTGAAGGCCTCTGAAAAATAGTGACTACTTTTGAAGGCACTACTAGTAAACATGGTCAAGGCCCATCCAAAGACCTCACCCTGGGTAGCAGGTTTGAAGTCAGTCTGGCCAGTTTCAGGTGTGTCTAGCCCCTTTTGAAGCAATTCTAAAGGTTGTGAATGAAATTGGATGTCAAGAGGGAGCCTTTGAAGGGTCTTCTCTTCTAGTGGTACACCAGATATTTTTAGCATAATCTGTAAAACACAAAGTTCTTGTGGAAACAACAAGTCTTTTGAAGAGTGCAGACACCTGATTGAATGGTTTCAAGTACTTCAACCAGTTCCAATAATTTCATTATATTGAATCTAATGAAAATGTAAAAGTTAGAACACTTTTGAAGGGCATTCCAGTCATACTAGCCTTGCCACTAGATATTACTTACTTACCCCATAAAACATGAGTTTTTTTGAGATTTTTGGGCACCTAATTGAATGATTAACCAGTTCCACTAGATTCATTAGATTCAATCTAATGAAAATCAATGTCAAGAAGTTGTAGAGATTTTTAAAGGTGTTCTGGCAGTGCTAGGCTTGCCACTACATATTGCTTAGCTGATCCCTAAAATGCAAAATGCATGCGGAGACACAAGTCTTTTTTGCAGAGTTACTTCAACCCCGCCTGCTGGCTTCCCCTCAGACTTCAAAAGCGCCGCATTTTTTGGAGTATTTCGCATTTTTCAGGCTAACTACAAAGTTGCTAAGAGCGAGACTATTACCATTAGAACACCCTCAAAAGGCACTACAGCTTTCATATCAACTTCAATTTTCATTAGATTAGATTAGAAAGCCCTTGAAAGACATTACAACTTTCATTTTTACTTCAAAGTTATCAGACTACATTAGATTTGCTTCAAATTGCTTACAGCTGTTTGCAAATTTGATGACAGTCGGCATTAAAAAACAACAAGAACAAAGTTTTGGCACCTTCTGCTTGCATCGCTCCTCCTCTTCTTCTGAAGGGTTTTAGGATCTTTCTGCTGGTCATAGTGGCCTTATAATAAGCTAAACTTGAGTTTCTCGATGTTTAATCAGCCAAAACAGCTTGTAGAAAAATCCCGCGCAAAATGCCGCTGATTGACAGTACACGCAAACACACCGCGCCTTTGCTCGCGCCCTCGTTCCTTTTGCTCATTGTTTGCTACTTCTTCACGCCTAAAACTAATAGATCTATAGATATATATGAAGCCTACCACTAATGCATCGGAGAAAACTTAGTTTCACTCCTTCCAATTCTGCCTCTCCCAAGCCCCGACACATTGCCTGTGCTTGGCCTCAGCGTGTCGGGCTGGGAATGGATGAAATAGAAAACACAATACATAAGTTGTACATAAGTCGTTATACAAGAATTGGTGCTTCGTCTCCTCGCGCTCCCGCAGGTCGTCACGGTACTTCTCCGCCAACGCGCACCGGTCCGTGTACTGGCGCTGAAAACTCGCATACACGACGCCTTGCTCTGCTCGAGCTGCTGGACACCTTTGTCCACCTCCTCCTCAATCTGCGCGCTGTTCTGGCGCTCCTTGATGCGCAGCTCCTCCTCCTCGCACTTCGCCACGCTGAGCTCGTTGCACGTCTCCTCGAGCTTCACCTGCAGGCCCTCGGACTCGGCTTCCTGCTTCGCAAGCTTGCGCTGGAACGTGCGCGCCACATCCGCCAGCTTGTGCGGGAGGTCATCGTTGACGCGCTGCAGCACCTCGACGCGCTCGTGCTCAACGCCACTAGCACAATGTCGCCCACGCGCCCGTCATCCGAGTCACTGTCGCTGTCCAAGTTGTTGCTGGGCATGGGCAGCGAATTGAGGCCCTGTCACAGGGTATGGTCGAACGGCGAGTGGTGAAAGACATTTGACTCGAAGCGCAATTGGAAGAAAAAGAGAAAACGAGTTTGATAAGGAAATAATGGCAAGAATATGTAGCAAGGCTCCACCAGAATGTCTGCAACCAGCGTTAGCCGTACTTCCGCCGAAATATGTCGTCTTCCAGCGTGCCCAGAAGCTACCACAAGCGGCGAGGGTCCCGAGTGTATACCATGAGCAATGCCAAGTTGGAGAAGCGACGGCTTGAGTTGAGACAATGTTATTGAGAGCTGTAGCTGCAGCTAGCGCCGTTGGCTTGGATATACGGGAGCTTGGGCATCCCTTCACTGAGGCTTCAGCTTCTTCATGGTCCAGCGGAAGATGGGGTAAGGAGCAAAGAACACGTCCTGTGTTTGTGCGTATTGGCTGCTTGTCAATCAGCGGTGATTGACGGTCGGATTTTTCCGTGAGCCGTTTTGGTGGATTAAACATCGAGAAACTCAGGTTTAGCTTACTAGAAGGCTACTAGGATCAGAAAAAAGATCTCAAAACCCTTCAGAGGAAGAGGAGGAGCGATATAAGCAGGAGGTGCCAAACATTTGTTCTTATTTTTTTTTAACGCTGACTGTCATCAATTATGCAAACAGCTGTAAAACCGTAAGGAAATGCTTCAAAAAGTTTAAAAGCACCGGCTTTTTCTGAGTATTTCACAAGGATGGGACTAACACCATCAGAAAGCCCTAGTCATGGGCTACAACTTTGGGTTTGATTTCAAATTCTATTAGACTTCATTAGATTTGGTTCAAGTTCCTTCAAATCACAATAAAAGGCTTTCAAAACGTTCAAAAGTGCCGACTTTTTCCAAGTATTTTATGTTTTGTGACCTAACCAGCTCAGATCTAAGGATGGGCCTAGGACTGTTAGAAGGGTAAGATTTGATTTCAAATTCTATTAGACATCATTAGATTTGGTTCAAGTTCCTTCAAATCACAATAAAATGCTTCCAAAAACTCTCAAAAGCACCGACTTTTTCTGAGTATTTCATATTTTATGACTTAACCAGGTCAGATGTAAGGATAGGAGTAGGACCATTGGAAATCCCTAGTTACAACTTTGATTTTGACTTCAAAATTTATAGATTAGACCTGCTTCAACCACTTCAAGTCAGTACAAAGCCAATAAATGGGACATGGTTCAAGCCAGTACACCCCCCCTCTGCCCCAGTACACCTAGGGTACATCCAAGACATATACTAGAGGTGTCCTACACCCCCCTGCTCCAGGAAAAAAAAAAAAGTTTTTTTTAGGGCGTAAACTAAAAGATTTTTGATCATGATATTGTGGACACCCATTTTACGGTTTTTGGTGTTTTGGACACATTTGGGCCTTGGAAGCCAGGTTTCCATATATATGGGGGGAAAACTGAAAAGGGTCAGTTGGCAATTATGCTTCTAGCTCTCAGGCAAGTACCTTTTGGTATCGGAGGAAGGTGAACAGAGCCTTAGGATTCAAGATGAGCCACATTTACTGCCTTTGGTTATTAATGATAGGATGTTGCGCTAGTAAACTTGTAAAGGTTAAAACCAACACGGAGTGCCCTGAGACAACCATTCTGCTAGTATTGGTACCTTGTCCGACAGTGCTTCCAAGTATGCTAGTACTTCTAGTGGGGGGAAAAAATGAACAGGGCCTTAGGGGACAGGATGATTGGCCCATCGGAGAACCAAGCCCATCTTGTGTGCACAAACCCTCTGGTGCTGTGCAATGTTGTGATGCAGCCATTTGCTGAGGGTGTACTCCTCGTTCCTGGAGGGGTGTTTGAGCTACGTAGCTACCCATTCGCAGTGGGTCTGTAGTAGGTAGTCCATGAGCACTTCAATGGATAAAGTGCGATCTGAGGAGCGGCTCGTGGACCTCACTGCACTCGGAAGTGCTCGTGAAAGTCCATGGTGCTAAGCCATTGTATCCCTTTGGCGAGCAATCGTAATGAGCCAGGGGAGCAGTTAAACACTTGCTCAGGCGAGTGGTGGGGGTTAGAAGGGGAGACTACGGCGCACATGTTGACCCAGTCGATCATGGGTGTTGGGTGCAAGTTATAGTATGGTATTGTTTGTCTATGTTGTGATTACAAACAATATCCCGTGACTACAGACCGCTCTCTGTAAGTAAGTAAAATATACAACGCATAAGGATAAAATACACATTAGGGCCTTTGGGCTGGCAGCGTAGCAAATACCTGTCACAGATGTCGTGCGCACATCCATCTACCAGATTCTGTGATACTTGATGGGCCCAGAAGCCCTGAAATGAGGATACCCAGAGCAGTAATTTCAAACACCGAGTCCCCAATGACCAGCTTTTGAAATATCTCCAAGTTGCCAGCCATGGAGTGGCTGAAGGGTTTCCTAGGATGATTATTGTCGAATCGTGAGATCCTCAGCAGTTCAGCCATCTCCCCATCATTGTGATACCGACATATACTAGTAGTACAGAGTGCGTTGCTTATTGTTGTTATATTGTAAGGCTGTCAATTATGTAATCTAATATTACTTAACCACATACCATGAACATGAAGCAGCTGTACATGTAGAGCTCGAGTGCTCCATGCATACCATGTAGAACACTCGCTCTGGCTAGGCATCCACATCTGCCTATCTCTCCAGGTCACAAGAGCCCCACCAAGGGAGAAACAGTCCCTTTAGCCAGGGTTGCAGGCTTGAGTCCCAAAAGTGTGGACTTGTCCCCCCTGGATGACTTGTCTGATCATGAGGGAAGCTTGATAGCTTCCCTCCTCATCTCAGTCTCGCCAGAAGACCCGCTGCTGAAGCGACCCAGCTTCACAATCATTATCCTCTGCCCACTGAGCTTCTGTAGCTGCAGTCCTGCCATCAGCTCTGAGCCCACATACACTGGTCAATGGTATGGATTAACTATCAAGCAGTTAGAGCCACCTGGCCACCTCAGTATCAAAATATTTGGCACCTACAAATATTCTGAATCCAGAAACCTCACCACAGTGGAGCATCGAGCAGAGCACACCACACTGGTCAAAGCCTATCTCAACCACGTAGGCAAGCTCTTTCACACCATCTTAACATTCCTACATCTCAACAATTGCTCAGAGGACATTATGGTGACACTTTTATCTGGTTTTGGAGACAACAATCCCGGAAATGAACAGGGTTATGGAGATTCTTATGGAGACTTATACTGAACATTTCCTATGACCATGCCACTCCTCATTTCAATACACCATGCACCTTACTCCACAGATTTTCGTTCACACTGTAATCTACTTCCTAATAACCACTAAAACTTGGAGGAAATATGGTGAGAAGAAATAAAAGTCTGTGAGTTCGCCGTGCAAGCTTTTGCCACACACAAACTACATGTTGAGACATGAGGCCAGATGTCAAGAAATAAACCCAGTCAGAACACTCTCAGCCATCTATACATAAAAGAGCAGTAGCACTGCTCCTCTTTGATGTTCTCAAGGCCCCATCATGCAACAGTGCCTCATTCCTTCCCCTAACACACATCTCTCTACTTGACAAAAATGATGAGCACCTTTCCCAGAAGCTCAAGCTGTTTATCAACAACTACAGCACTGAACCCATGGCCAGCACCTTTTATCTTTTAATTATCCACTTGATCCACCTTACTTTACCTCTATTCAATATCGACCCAAGCCACTCAATGATGAGCTCAAAATATTTCATGCAGACATTGGCTGTCCCATTGAGGTACACAATGTACTCATCTACCCTGTCAAATGATTATACAGAGGGGTGCTGAGCCAAGGCTCCTTTCTTCAATGCACAGGGGCTTAAAGAAGTAATCCAACCTGTTCACACTGCGGACAATGGCCAATATAACAGGCCAGTATTTTGGTGGTATATGGCCAGTATGTTTTAAAAGTACTGCCAAAAGACACAACATATACCAGTGCAGTATATACAGGGTATGTCTTGAATTTACCCACAATGTACCCAAAATATACATGTCCAGTATATCACTGGTATATTAGCTAATGTACCTGACATATACCTGCAATATACTGGCCTGGTATATGCTCGGTATATTGTGAACAAATTTTGACCCCAGAAAAGGAAATAAATTGGCCCCAACACCTGCCTGTAAAGGAAATATACTGTGCAAGTAGAGGGGCTAGAGCTGGAGAAACCGGGGACCGGTTGAGACCGGTAGTTCAGAATATCAGAGCTGACCAGTGAAGACCGGGAGGTATAACGAACACAACACCACAGAGGATGAGGGTGAGCGTACCAGCCGGGCTGATTCAAGACAAGTCCAAGGGAGAACTGACAAGACCGAGAGAACCGGTTAGTGATGTTGAGGGCCCAGCTCGGCCTGAATGCCCGGGCTCGGGCTCGGCTTGGGGAGGCTTGGGCTTCAAATTCTCCAGGCCCGAGCCCGAGCCCTGGGTGCGGGGCCTGAAGCCCTGAGCCCGGGCCCAAGCCTGGGCTTGATAGCCAAAAAAAAAAGTGTCAGTTAGAGTTCAAAAACAAAGTCCAGTCATACCATCTTTTCGAGCGCTTTCTTGGCCGAGGCTTGCAGTGACTTTGGCCAGTGCTTCTCAAAATATGCGCGCTTTCTCTGCAGATAGAGAACTACACGGAGTGAACCAAGGTGCGAGTTCACTTGGCAAATTTACTCACCCATTGCAAGTATGTAGGAATTAGAGTTACCGGTCTTCTGGTAGTACTCCTCGACCTTGGACAGTGCTGCTTCAATTGCTTCATGGAAAGGAAAGTACTTTTCTTTGGGGCCTTTGGAGGTCCATTCAGCATGGAGCTTTTCGAGTGCTGGGATGGCGAGGTGGAGCGTGGACCGTAAATCGGATGAGATCTGGTTCTGTGCATCCTGAGCGCTCTACGGGTATCCTTACATAAGCTTTGAGTGGGGCGGCCATACCTGCAAGACGTTCAGGAGAACAAATCACGGGAAGATATATATATATATATCTAGGCCCGGGCTCGCCGGGCCTGGCAGGCCTGGCATTCCTCAAGCCCGAGCCCTGAGCCCGCCAAAGCCTTGTGTCGGGCTCGGCTTGGCTTGACCAAGCCCGGGCCCGGCTCGGCTCGGCCTGCGGGCCTGGGCCGAGCCCTCAACATCACTAGAACCGGTTGAGTGACTTAGACAGGATAATGCGTAGGAAACATTTATAATCAAACTGAAGTTCAAGACGTACAGGACAAGTATTTAAGATGTAGATTTAATAGTATCCTAAAGGGAATGTAGCATAAGGCGAGACAATAAAGACAATAAGAATTAATTTCCCAAAGGGAAGGAGGATCGGAAACGTCGGGGAAAGACGAGTCTGACGTTGAAGACAATAGAGGCCAACGGATAAACAGGAAATGCTCAGTAATCCTTCATTGCGTAAAAACCCGATGGTCCCAAGGAAGGTGTGGATGTCCAGCCGGCTGGTACCGGGCTGACCAGTCGAGCCGGTCACCAGAAGTACCGGTTGGTCCAGCTGGTCACACAAAGTGCATGGATATAACAATACCATCTCTCCTTCTTTAATATTTTTCCAACTCAGATGTTGTGTCCAATTTTTGGAATTGGTCGAAATACACTGTTGAGTGGTTGAAATGCCACGGTTCCCGCCTCAACAACAGGTGGGTGGGTAGTGTCTTAGGCGAGTATGGCAATCAGCCCACATGGGGCTGTGGTCAATACACTCGCAATGAGACACTGAATCTTGCCTGTGAGAATATTTGTTTGATATTTGCATATGAGCTCATGATTGAAAGGCATTCCACCCTGGATGCTGTGGAAATCAGTCTGCACAGATCCAAAAAGATTGTGTGCCATATATACCAACTATTGAGAAGTGGTAATGTGGCAAGAAGTAGAGGCAAAGTATGTAGCCATTCTATCTTTATCAGGCACTAACTGGGAATTTCATTCAGACATCACTTATATCGCTCCTCAGAATGGAACAAAAGAATTGGGAAAGATAGTTTTATGTTGATCACTACCATCAAAGATATGCTGCAGTACATCTTTACCCTTTCTATTTCAATGTTTGATGATGATGAGTAAGTAGATACGGGCGGGATTTGAGGGTCCACCATAAACTGCGGGCTTCTACAAGTACTAGGAAGCGCCAACTGATAGAGACATATAATGTGGGTGGGCACTTAATATGGGCCTGTTTATTTCAGGAAGCAAGCTGCAAAACACATTTACAGTCCAACTTTTTCAAAACATCCACTCAAACAGACTTGGATAAAGCCCCTTGGGAATTTGATGTTGCAGACGTTGCTGACACCGTACTTATGTTTGGAGGTTTAGGCCCAATACTACTGGGTGAATATTGGGAGACAGAGTTCATGTGAGACACAATAGCCAATACACTGCCACAAACAGCGATAGCCAAGGTTGCACTCAAGCTCTAGAACAAGGAAAGGGATGGAGAGAGGATAATGAGCACTATATTGCTAGTGGAGATATGACCAGGTCAAGACTGGAGAACTACCTACCACAATGCGGTATAAATACTACTACTAGACTCGGCATCGGCAAACTACAAGTACATATATAGTATGATCAGCTTCATGGGAAAGCTGAGTAAAAGCATGGGAAAGATATGTAAGAACATGTGGAAAACATGAGGCTGCAATGAGGCTGCAATGAGGCATCCATGAGTTGCTGACTGAGAGCGCTGTCAAGGATTGGAACAGCTGTCAATGAAGCGCAGCAGTGATGCACATGATAGCGCATCCGATGCGGACCCTGATGCGCCCCCACAGGCCGATGATCCGATCAACTACACTACTTGTACCTACTGTGATAGATACTCGAAAATAGACATGTTCATGACAGTCCACAAACAAGATGGCCGTTCCGAAAGCCATGATGGACACCTATATGAAGAAATTACCCAGCCATCTAACAGACATCCAGAAGCTTTCATTTAAGCCCTTACCTTACCTGGAAGCTGAGGAGCTGGAGACACTCATTCAGGCTTATGGTGACAGTCTCAATCCTCTCCTGAAATACTTTCAGAAGGCCAGTCTGAGTCTCATAGACATTGATGTAGAGTCAGACGAGGATGATGACTCTATTGCATCCAAGGTATTTGCATGTCTCATTCAAATATACATACTGATTTCTGTCCAGGACTCCATAATATATATGGATTCAGATGACCCAGACATAAACTGGCATCAGTTGCTTACTTCAACCCTCACTGAATTGGACAATGACGTGGATTGGACTCCTCATTCACCCCCTTTCTTGTCTGATGTGTCTGACACGCTTGCTCCTGTTAAATGGACTCCACCCTTGTTCCGGACGTTCAGCAGAGTCGCATGGTCACAAAGCTTTACAGTGACACTCAGGCCCAACCCAAGTTGGTCTGGACACTCTTTCATGCACCAGCTAGCTCCCTATTCCCTGATAAAGACCACTCCCCACCAAACACTCTCGTTTTCAAAGAGAGATCTGAAAGTGTGTGTTGAGCCAGTACAATGGAGTACATCCACAAACACACTGTGAAATAGACACCATCCACCAACTTCAAGCACCTACACAAATAAACTCATGATTCTAGACCAGACCAATACCATGCAAAGATGCTGCACACACTGCCACTCACCTAGATACAGGGAAATTAGTGCAGACCATTTTCCACTATAATCCCTTCTCAAACCCCCACACATCTCAAGTACATCCAAACTCCCCACTTCAGCTATGGACAAGACACAGTCATTCACAGGCTCTGTGTAAGTCAGTTACTCTCTGCAGACACAACTTCAACATATCACAGGGCCGCCATACAACTGCTACTCAGCACCGTACCTTTCGAAATCTGGCATCACATTCATCGCAACTTTCTAGCCGACTACATACAGTATCATGCACTCTATGCCAAGGGCCACAGAACCATGCATGTATGTCACGCATGGAATTTGCGACATGCCGTGTGGAACAGGGGAACCAGCAAAACAGGGTTTAAATTGACATTCCACCCTTGGGTCTTGTCATAACCAATGTGATGGGCCATAAACACCATTAACTGAGCATTTGAAAGGCTTCTCTGGGAATCGTGTACGAACAAACCCACCCAAGGTCTCCCTTGGTGGTTCCCTCAGTGAATGACTTATACATGTGGGCAACCAATGCCTAAGACAGTAGATGAATCAAAAATGGGAAATTCCATCCTCAATATTCAGACATACAAAATGCCCCATTAATTGTGTCACCCAAAACTTCAACTCCTTCAGTTCTTTTGCTGAATAGAATGTTGGAGTCTGGTGTTTGGTTCGGACGATCACATGGATTGCTTATTGTGTTGATACAGATCTTGCTCTTATTGTTCTTATTGTCCTGATATTGATCAGTATCCTATTGTTCTTATTGTCTTCACTGATACTGATCTTCCCCTTATTGTTCTTATTGTCTTATCTATCTGTATTGTTCTAGGACATATATAGGTAGCTAGGATTGAATGGATCTGGGCTTTTCGCCTCCCATCTGAGACCCATCTGAGACCTGCCTTTTCGGCCCCTATCTGAGACCATCTGTGCTTCCCACTTTAACATAGAATGGGAGGTGGGCGCCATGCTGAAAGTCGTGCATGGTGGCTTGAACAAGATTAAATACCATAACACAAAGGGTGTATTGAAGATAATTGGATAATCCCTCAGGAGGAATATGATAAGCAGCAAAACAAATGGTATCAGGGAGGGTGGGGATGGAGAGGTGGGAGCCGGCATCCAGTATCATGAAACCCATGGAAGTGGGAGACGATTCTCCTCAAAGGGCAAAGCCCACAGTTTTTATAAGAAACCGAAAAACGGAGTGGCTAGAGGCCAAAACGGGGCATGCGGCATCAAATAATAATCACCAACAATCCTTCGACAATCAATAATTTACTCTATGGACTCAATCAGTTCAGGTGTATTTGAACGAGTACAGACGAACTTCTCGTCCTCGGGGACTTCCCGGAAGTTGTAAACAGGAACTCCGTCCTCGGCATTCGAATATCGGGCTAATCCTTCCCTGAAATTGTGGAGATTTCCATCGCGAACAGAGGCGGTCAGCCTCCTTGTGGTCCGTTGTCCCACACCATACACAGAAGGATCGGTGGTATCGACATTATACCTGATAAAATTGTATGAAGAATATCGAAATCCCTTCTAATGATAATCACCTGGTGAAGGAGTGACAGAGCTTTGAATACTTGAAGATGGCTGGCTGAATCTTTGTCTCCCTCGAAGCCGAAGCGGGCTACAAAAATTTCTGCCATGGCAAAAGTCAAAGTATAGGTGCCAGGAACATGGTATTGTTCAAGGGAATCTTGATCCACGGAAGTGGATACCTTGGTTGATCCCAGGAGAATCTAAAATGGACCCAGGAACTTGTCACTTCCCTTGATCATCAGAATGGGAATGATCCTACCATGTTGAAAATTAGCACTTTGACAGCGCCGCAAAGGTCCAAATAACCGACAGGGGTATTCTTTCGACAGCGTGACAGGAGGAAATTTTGTGGATAGCCTGGGCGAGCCATGCACATGGGTCACCCAGAGAAGTTCCAATTTTCCCACTATGTAGGGAGAATCGGTAACGGGGAGTATCGGCTGAAGCTCTTGCAAGAGAGTAGAGCTCATCACAGGAGGCATGGTCATCCGACTAATGAAGCCAAGGGAATTGTTCCCTTCCTACTAAAACAGGCTCACAAGGAAGCTTGTTTTATACAAAATCTAACAATGGAATTCTAAAACTATACATAGAGGCTAGTGTTCCTATTCAACGCTGTCTCAGGGAAATCGCACTCCATCCATTCGGCTTGAATATTGTCAGTTATGGCGCTAGCCAAATCCTTTGCCACGCAGTCTGCTTCGTGAGCATGCTCTGTCAACAAATACTTCTCCCCAATCCACGGATCGACTTCCTCCTGCGCCATCAGAATTTCGATGATGGCAATGGTCCAGGACAGGATAGACAGTACAGCCGCAATCCCAAGGATTGGAGCGATATTTAATAGGATCTTATTCTCCAGGAGTGGTCCCTTGCTAGGGAATATCGAGGACAATCAATTCTTGATGAGAACAGGGGAATGTCAATCCCGTCCTCGGCTACATACCAGACAATTCGTAAACAGGGGTTATTCAGTTATTTCCATCTTGTTGTTGCTATCGGCAGCGGTATCAGATACTACTGTTTCACTGTCAACTGATCCTTCCTCAATCGTCATACACCTGAACTGGTCGTGCAATCCGTAGCCAGTTAGATGGAGGTGACAATAGAAGGATGTGCTACCTGGCAAAACTTGAACTTTTGGTACTGGGAATAGCCAGTGGACTCCCCCTTCTTGCTCCATCAACGAAGGGCTTGAAGAAGCATGGCTAAACTGTGTTGATAAATGAATACTGCAGTGGCCAATCCGGCAGATTTCTGAGAAGAAACTTCGTCGCCATCAAATCCGAATCAAGTACACAGGCACAGTATATGTAGCAAAGTTTGCGAGCAAGGAAGCGGGACACAGTGTGCCTTCCTGTCCTTCCAGAAATACTTGACAAACAGCACCATGGTCCCCTATGACAAGAATGGGGGTGAATTACTAAATATCCAAAACACAAACAGGCAGAACAGGCAACCCACCATGAAGGACAGGTACCTGGTGCTGAAATGACGGACCCATTTGGGTTGTTTCCCTGATGGACTGCCTCCATGGTACCGGTGTCGAATCCTCACCAGATGATTTCTCAACGGGAGGAGAACAGACTTGCACAACGAAAGAACGTTGGGTTGGAGGAGGTAGTCTGATAGCGCTTCGGGGCTAGCAAAATCGATATACATATCCTCAAACAGGATTTGGGAGCGATTTGGGCAACAAAAATCGGGTGCCTCGCACAAGACCACAAAATTAAGATTCAAGGAAAAGTTACATGGAGATCATGGTATTCAATATGGGCCAGGTGACGTGCCTGATCTTGGAAGTATGGATGGAGAACAGAAGTGTTCCGTTCTGGCTATACTGCGAGTATTCCGTTGGATCACACTGAGCTGGGCCCATTTGAGGGCTGCTCTCTGTAAAACTTTGAGGAGAACAACAGAGGACATCCTGTTGCTCTTGGGATTCTTGTCGCCTGCAAATCTGTATTGAAGGACCAGTTGTAGAAGAATTTTGAGCAGATGAGCAGACAACGCAGGAATGACTACGTTGCGAATCCCTATGTCAGGTGCTCCAACTTCAAGGAGCAGGATGAAACGAGGACAACTATAAGCAATTACTTGCTGGAGGGAACAGGACTTTAGATTGGACAGATAAGAACGGGTGCCAATGATTCACTCACCATCAAATCCACAATCCTGCGTGTCGGAGAAGTTGGGATTAACAGCCTGATGGATGGAATATACACTGGACCGCAGGATAACTTGAAAAATATTGTCCAAATGGATGGCAGGATAGAAATGGTTAGGGTGGTCAACATTGCACAGCACTGTCAGCACAGTGGCTTTGTGAGTTATGGTGTGGAGTGACAAGGTGACTGAACAATGTCACGAACATGTCTATTTTCGAGTATTTATCACAGTAGGTACAAGTAGTGTAGTTGATCAGATCATTGGGCTGTGAGGGTGCATCAGGGTCTGCATCAGATGCGCTATCATGCGCATCACTGATGCGCTCCGTTGAGAGCTGTTCCCATGCTTGACAGTGCTCTCAGCCAGCACCTCAAGGATGCCTCATTGCAGCCTCATGTTTTCCACATGTTCTTACTCATCTTTCTCATGCTTTTACTCAGCTTTCCCCTGAAGCTGAGGGATCATACTATATATGTACTTGTAATTCACCCGATGCCGAGTCTAGTAGTAGTATTTATATCACATTGTAGTCGGTAGTTCCTCAGACTTGAGCTGGTCATATCTCCATTAGCAATATAGTGCTCATTATCCTCTCTCCATCCCATTCCTTGTTCTAGAGCTTGAGTGCGACCTTGGCTATCACTGTGTGTGGCAGTGTATTGGCTATTGTGTCTGACATATATCGACAATGTGCGTGTTGGACAAGAGCAAAAACCTCGGCATTCTTGTGGTTTGGACGTATGCTGAGGATCCCCCTTTGCGACCTTAGATCTCAAAGCTTGCATTTGGCTTCTTGTTATTGTCCTTAAGAACTTGTAGATTGCTTTGGGCTGCTGGGAGGGACCTGGAGTGGTAACGAGGTCACAAATAGCTATAGTTCACACCCTTCCTAAAACTCCTCCCCTTTGCTCCTTGTATATTCTTGCCATCTACCTTTTCCTTCTTACCATTGTTTGCACTGTCCTTGACCACTGGGTTGTTGTACCCCATTCACTCATTCTGCCCATCCTCTACTTTCTGAATGCCACGCATGCATGCTAATCTGGTCTCTGGCAGCTCAACTACTTCTCAGAGTACAGTACCACCTTCTGCAGCTCAGTTCACATTTCTGGACACTTTGTTCTCATGAGTCTGCTTTCTGGTCTTCTTTTTTGTCTCTTTCGTGACCCCAGCTCCTTGGTATTGTCTTCCCTCTTGCACACCCTTCCCGCCAAGTGAGCTTCGTCTCCACAACCAAGCCAGACAATTTCTTGAGACCAAAGGGTTTGTAGTGTGCAACCACCAACTGTACAGCAGATCACCCCCATGTTTTTCCTGTGTAGTGGCTGCCCCAGCTCCATTATAGCCTGGGGGTGGTGTGCTGAGAATTGGCCAACCATCCTTCCAGGCAACCTGGGAGCAGAAGGTTCTGCGTCCTGAAGACAGTTTTTTGTCAGTGATCACGGATGGTTATTTGAACAAGTGCTACTCCACAACATATCTCGTTTTCCAACTGGCCTCTCCACCATATAAAAGCTTTTTTCTTCAAAGGATATGTGCCATTATAGTGCAATACTGAACTTGTCAAATCATGTTTTTACAATAGGGGAAGTCAAAGCGGTTTGACAGGCTGATTCTGATGTCGATTCTGAGTCTGATTCTGAAATCGATTCTTGAGCTGATTTTGGATCAGAATCATGAATCAACTCAGAATATGTTCCTCCTCCAGAGGAGGAACAGCCCAGAATCACTTTTCAGAATCGACTCCATCGTGTGTGATGAGACTTGCCAAAATACAAAGACTTCATCGCCGCCGCCAATACTGCCAAGCTCAAGGCTGCATGGGGTAACAAAATAAAGAACCGCTTACGCACGTAAGAGGCTGTTGTTGTTGCTCCTGCTACTTGACTAACAGGCTGCACAGGATTGCGAGGATGATGTGCGCTTACAACGCAGAGATGGGCCAAACGGGGGCAGGCATTCAGAATGCTGCACAAATTGATATGAGCATCACAAATTCATTCATGACGAAGTGGGGTATGCATTCCTACTAAATATACATGGAGCATGCACTAATCCCAAGTCGTAGCGGAGATTGCTGACTCTGCCCCGTGGTTCTTTGACATGCGGGACCTCATCGCAGAGCGCCCAAACCTTGTTCCTACTGGGCTTGGCCATAGCAGCACAGAGATTGCTGAAGGAGTGCTCATGCCTCCGGCTCCACCACCTCCCTACAGCACTGGTGAGGAGGGTGGGGATGAGGGCAATGACGATGACCAAGGCACCGGTACTCCGATTGAATGGGAAGTCACTCCTGCGCACACACCAGAACCCGAATCCCACAAGTGCAGCTTCTCCAAGTTTGCGGAGGATCCCGCCAGCGATGACAACTACAGGGAAGGGGAAGGGGAAGGGGAAGGGAAGGGAACAGGAAAGGGAACGGCCATATGCAAAGGGAAAGAGTCAGCAAAGACGCACCCGAAGAAGAATCCCGCCAAGCCCAGTGCATCCACTCCAGCAGCCCCAGCACCAGCTGCCGCTAGACCCTCCAAGAAGACCAAGCTTGCAGAAAGAGATCGAATTGGCAACAATCAGGGCTCGCCAGGCACTCAAGGTCGTGGAGGTAAAGGCATGGCTGGGCGAGCAGCGTGAGGATAGAGGTAGGCAGGCACAGCAGGCGAAGCAGGAGGAGAGGCATATGAAGCTCAAGATGAAGGAGCTGAAGCTGAGGCAGGCCCATGAGCTTCACATGGCCGCTCAAAGAGCCGGCCCATCTCACGCTGCCAGCTCTGCCAGCTCCTTCTTTGATGGACACTCCTCGTCCGGATCCCACTATGCTCCCTCTGAGCCCTCCGACTTCACGCAATTCGACGCCTTCCCTGTGAATGCTGCCGCTGGCCTGACTGCTTCAAGCAGCATGGATTTCTCGCACATGGATCAGTTTGCAAACACCCTCGGCAACGGCTTCCCCTCCGCATAATTCCAGCACCGGCGTCTCTTACAACCTCTCTTAGTACAATCATTGTCCCTTCTGCACACTGCACCACTGTCCTTACGTCTCCCGATACCTCTGGCCTGCATATTTATCACTGTCATTACGTGTTTTCGACCTCTCCCCAGGACTTTGGCTACTTTACCTAGACTACCTCCCACCACCGTTGCTACTTTACTCACAGTCACTATCCATGCCCAGCTCCTGTTGCTGTCTTCGCTGCCGATGTCGTTTATGTCTGTCCTTCGCCTTGAATAAACAACCCTTGAGATATTCTTGCTTCTCGGGCCCTGAATTGACACCCAGAGCAGCTACCGGTGCCGGTGCAGCACTTCCTTCAGAGTTGGACAATGACGAGAGTCCTTCAGTGATGAATGGATCTGCCACGACTGCTTCATCGTCACTCTGCGGCCCTCGCTCCTCCTCCTCGGACTCCATTGCAAAGGAATGCATGCCTACACAGGCTGCGATCCAATAAGTCGCAAATTTGTGTGTCTTTTCGTCTTTGATATTGAGACGGAGGCCTTTGAGTGAGTGGAAGCGACCTTTTAAGAAGCCTATCGCATGTTCCGAGCGAATACGGATCATCGAAATATGGTTATTAAATTCCTCGTTTCCTGGAAGAAGACTGAACGGTTTCTTGTACAGTGCAACAACGTGCTTTTCAATCTCATCATCCAGTCAGTAAGTGCCAGTGGTCAAATAAATAATAGTGTACAGTGTATGCTGAATCTACCCACACAAATTCGTTTTCTTCAAGTAGAGTCTCATGCTCCTGAGCAAGACGTGTCCCTTCCCAGGCGGTCGAGTCGTGGGTGCTGCCGGTATAGCCATAGCTAAAGTCAATAATGCGCAGATTGGGCATGTTTACAACCTGGGTACATAATTTAATCAGTGACGGCACCTGGAATAAAAGGGGAGCCACAAACTTGGATGTTAAGTGAATAATTGCATTTTCAGTCAAAGTAACTTTCCCCGAACCAATATGGGCGGTTGAATAACGCCACCAGCGTACCATCTACCATGCACCATCCATCCCGCCATGCCTTGCAAGAATGTTCCTGCACCCACGCCTTGGCCTTTTCCTTCTCTGAAGCGGTTGGCATGCGAACAACCTCTGCCATGAACTCTGGGCGTAAAACTGCCGTCATGACACGTCGTGTCACCAGTATGATGGTGCCCTTCCCTACGCCAGCCCAATTTGCAACTTTCTGCAAGCTGGCAGAATTTCCTGAGTGCCCAAACCGATACAACACAATGGCCAATTGATCCTCCACTGGCATCTGAGCGTTTGAGGAATCATTTGCAAAGATAGGGTCCTCAGCAATCCGGATGACAAGCTGATCGAATGTGAAGGGAGATATGCGAACTTCCTGGCGAGAAAGATCCGGACGTGTGTCCTTCAGCTGTCCAGGAACATGGCGCAGAAAGGCAGGGCCATGGGGGAAGTTGTCACGGGGTACCTCATATTGGTGAGCGTACATTTTTTCCAGACTTTGCTGCGCCCAGCGGAGCGCATTATGAGTGCGATTGGAGAAGTCGCGGCCAGCGCTATAATCCTCTATCTCCATTTCCATCAGCTCGTCCCACTCCGAGCCCTCATTGTCCGCATTCCCACTGGACTTGTAACGGCTACCTAATTTTCTTATCCTACTCATGGACTTAACCGCCGTTCAACCGGCGGTTGTACGAATTACTTGTTACTTCCGTTATACTGATTAGTCATATCTGTCACGTAGTATAAAAGGCCGGGGCTATGCCCTAATATACCACTTTTACTACTTCTTCTTCTGCAACTCTTAAGTTCGCTAGGCTCTCTTAACAGTCTACTTGGTCTTACGGTTACAGGGGTCTAGGTACGTATAGTGGATCTCTCTACTACTAACTACTATCGAACCTTAGACGCGCACACTGCGAACGGACTACCGTTTGCAGTAGGACATTCCACCAACTCGGGACTACCTGAGTAACGGTGGAGAGTCCATGCTTAGCACACCATTCGGGTCTACACGGCTAGCTCTTCTCATTCGCTGGAGGCTCCCTCGACGCGACCTCTAATTACAAGTATTTGTATCGACGCCCGCAGTGGACCCTACAAAGGTGGACACATTGGGAAACGTCGACACTCTGGCCGACTTGAACCTTCTAAGAGACCCTCCCCCTCACTGGGACGCCGATCCCCCAACCGACACCGCTCACACTAAACCCCCCGCGCGGTTCGGTAGCCTTCGGCACTCGAATCCCGCCTCTTCGACCCGCTTTTCCAACAGCGGCATCGGCTCAGGGAGCGGAAGGAACTCTGTCTCGCTCTGGCTCTCGTTCTCCGAACAAGAAATTATCATTGAGCTCGCCGAGCAAGCGTCGAGTGACTACTACCACCTCCGGACCTTCTACATCTCTTCGAGGTACTCCTTCCCACGGACGTGCCTTTCCAGTAATTGCACCTCCTCCCCGCTGTCCTTGGTCAGAAGCTAGCCTGCACTCCCAGCTCGTCGCTGCCCCCTCCGTCACCATTACTCGCCGATCCCACCAACGCAATTCACTATCCCCAATTCCGTCGCACATCTCCATAGACGGAGAAATAATCACGTCCCTGCGCCCATCAACTGTTTTATCGCGAACTGACGACACGATGCCTGTCAGTTACGGAGGTGACGTTACCAACCACGGAGCTCGGCCTGGCATGTCCAAAGGATACGTGTTGTCCCCGATGGCCGCTTTGAGACTTGAATACCTGAAAAGGGATTCAGCTCTGGAAGACGCGACCGAATCAACGAAGCAAGGCGCTACCATGCTCTCCATCAAGATGACCTTGGAGCCGCGCGACATCATTGATCGAGGACCAGTACGCAACGCATCAGATAGCCGGTACGGATTACGGGAGGATTTCTGGAAAAGAATTGACCGAGTCGTGGGGGAACTACAATTTTTCTTACAAAAATCAGCTGCGTTGATTCCAGAACGTACCCGATACTTCCACATCGACCCCGAAGAGATACTTGTTCCCCTGTTGAAGGATTCCAGTGATGTGGCGCAGTTGTTCGCGTCTTGGGATGTACTAAGATCGCGAATCCAGTTGGGACAACAGTTCCTCGACAAATATGACACTGAGTATCAGAGAGGCGAAAACCAAACGGTGAACTCACCAACATCAACCACGGTAGCCGTCGAAGGAATTCTAAGTTCTCTGGAATCCCCTGATAAGAAATTGCGGCACCTAGTAGCGAATTATCCGCACCACAACCAAGCCATACCAGAAGGATACCGCCATCAGGTATCAATCAGAGAATGGGCGGATTTATTAGAGATTCCCGACTCCTTCACTGGGTATCCCAAGGAAGGAAAACCTAGGAATCACCGCTCTGGAGACGGTGCCGAAGGTTCGCAGCAGTCCCTAGAATACTTTGGGGGAGATCCTCAATCGCAAGGGGTAGAATTCACCGACAAAACGGTAGTTCCACCAGAGGAAGCCCGACCATCGACCCCTAAGCTAGGAGTCGCCCCCTTGTCAGGGGTCCACCACAGCCCATTGCGAATGCCGCCCGCTCTTAGTGCCAACACCACGGGGCTATTGGCGGGAAGTCACTCCTACAAGTCCGCAGGCGGTTTCTTTAATATCATGGCCTCCCAAGCTCCCACCTACGCGCCGCCTGCGCGACAAGTGCCAGTGGAGCCTAATCCACTATTACGCCTAGGCGGCGGCCCCCGGACTTCTGATCTATTCGGGCCAACCGATCTGAGCGATGCCGACTGGCGATACAGACCAAGTATGGCCGTTGGGCAGTGGGGTAATCTGATCAGATCTTCAGCGAACCCTCGGGAACCGGCGCGCAGTAGCCTAGCGCCAGAAGCCTTCCAGCCGCAAGGAACCTACACCGCCCCTGGGTATCGCTCAGCAAGGATGACCTCAGCCACGGCGCTCGTAGGGCGAGCCGCCGATCCTGAAGGAAGTCAGGGATCCTCCTCGTCGTCGGAACGATCGAGAAGAAGTCGCCAAAGCCGGCACCTGCTGGATCCCGCTCCAATTCCGCCCGCACCTGGTCCTGGACCTGGTGGTGGAGGCAGTGGAGACGGTTTGGGCGGCGGAGGCGGCGGAGCAGGCCCAGGACCATGGGCGTTCGGAGGATACGGATACGGGGCCCCCGTTCCCGGAGGCGCGCCTCCTCCTCCTCCTCCTCCGGTAGGGGGTGGAGCTGGTGTTAACCCCCCTGATCCAAACGCGCTGCCCGCAGCAGCGCCGTATGGCACGACTATCCCCTCCATCGACGCTAAATTGAAGCTCGGTGATTTACCTTCGTGGAACGGAGATCACGACACCGCTATCAAATACTTCTGGGACGTCGCCCAGAAGGCCGCATTGGGGGGGAACATCCCTCAGACTTTAGGATATTGGCAAGGAATGCGACTTACCGAAGGGTCGCCCGTTCAATTGTGGTATGCCACCCTATCAGCCAAGGACCAGGCTCAAATGCGAAGCCACTACCTTCCATTCCTCCGAGCCATCAAGGACGACTATCTTGGAAATACTTGGCAGAGGAAGATGAATAGAGTCTATGAAGCACAGAGATTCCGCCAAAAAGGCAATGAGAAAGAGTCGCTTCAGAATTTTATCACTAGGCGCATAATGTTCACACGCATGCTAATCAATACCGACGACGGCGGGCCAGGCGAAGTCTATCACATCATGCTCCGGGCGCCAGTTTCTTGGGGAACGGTGATCGTAATAGAAAATATCCAGTCGACCAAGACCCTATTCGCAAAAGTCACTGAGTACGAAGAGGCCTTAGTGCAAGCTTCTCACCTTGAAAGCCACCACGTCCTTACTACCGACAACCTAGCCGCAACGTTAAAGGGTCTGGGCATCAACTCCACAGCGGAGAAACCGCGGTACTTCTCCAGGGCAGCTCAACTGGGGAGTGCGGAGCCTCTGGATCCGAGAGTAGTTGAGACGGATGCGCCACCTCCCCGGGACGAAACCGAGTTGGAAAGCAAGGCTGGAGAAGAGAATGAAGACGAAGTGCTGAGACAAGCTTTTCAGATCCTCAAGGACCGGCCCCGGGCTGCTCCTCCGTTCCCGAAGAACGATCACGTGAAGATGAAGCTCGACAAACAGCCGCCTAGCCCATGCCGCGTCTGTGGTAGCAAGTTTCATTGGAACCGAGAATGTCCGGACTACGCAGTATACATGGAGGGAGCCAGGAAGAGCGCTCACTGGAGTAGTCGGTCTGAACCTTCGGAGGAAGAGACGATATACAAGAATGCCTATTCCATCCTGGTTAACCGACGGGTAGCAGCGAATCTCCCTACTTTCGACAAGAGCTCGTTTTTTGAGCCGGCTGCTTCTCTGTCGAAGGACCTGAGGCGTAAGACCACCAGTCCTCTCGAGTCTGATCTGCTCTCCACGACGCTCCCTGAAGAAGAGCTAGGGAAAGTAGAAGCGAACGGACTCAGGGACACGGACTATATTCGCTCTTCTACAATCAACCAATCTAACAGCTCCATCGCATCGGACCCCCTCTACAGGGAAGGAACAGCCGTTCCTACCCCTAAATGCGCCTCCGTCGCGATAATTGATGTCCTCGAAGCTGGGAGGCTAAACCAAAAGCTCAGGGCACTCCATCTTGGAGGAAAACACACCAAGCACACACGCTCCGGAGTCGGGAGCACGCCCTTCTTCATCCCAATTCGTACCACTCTCGAGAAATGAGATTGAGGTGATTCGCAAGGAAGCACGACAAAACGAGATAGCCGAGCAGTTTTGGATCAATGATGGAATAATGTTCGCCTCCCAATTGCAGGAAGATCCAGCTCATGAATCCGATGAGGAGGACAATCCTGCTCAGGAGAGGGAAGCTCGTTTCGGCTCAGGGTCGACCTGGGAATCACTCAAGCCACCCGAGCATCCTATCGCAAAACCGGAGGAACTTACACCGACTTTATTGCAAAGGAAGCGACGCACGCCATCAGGGCGCTCGGCCATAGGCGTCTCGGTTCTGTCTATGAAGGGTTGGATAGGAAGCATCGAGGAGATAATCACAGACCTCAGATTGGATTCCTGCGCGGACGTGTTGTTGATCTCCGAAGAGTGTTACCTCTCCCTCAACTCTAAGCCCAAAATCAAACCAGGGATTCCTATGTGACTCACCCAATTGACGAGCTCTCAAGGGGGCATAGAAGGCTACGTAACGCTCCCTATATTCACGATCTCGGAAGAAGGTCTCCTCCTGGAGGCTGAAGCGGAGTTGTATGTGGTGCCGGGAATGAGCGTTCCAATCCTCCTAGGAGAGGATTTCCAAAGGAATTACGAGCTTGCAGTAACCCGCAACGTTGAATCTGGAACGCTGATTCACTTTCTAAATTGGCAACACACCGTGAGGGCTCAACCAGTGGAGCGGACACCCGACTTGGGAAATATCTTGATGAGCTCTAAAGCGCCCGGAGGATATGCGAAAGCGAAGAGGCATCGAGCAAACCAAGTTCGGAAGCGGAGAATCCGAGAGAAGTTCCAGTCAGAATACCTGATGGTGCGAGCCTCGAAGGACTACCACTTGAGAGCACATGAATGTCACTCCGTCCTCGTAGAAGGGAACTTCGGCTTGAACAAGGAATGGCTTGTAGAAAAAAACCTACTGGCTAATGCGTCGAACTCCTATTTCGCAGTCCCTAACGTCCTTATATCTTCTCAGAACCCCTGGGTTCCTATCAGTAACCCGACCAACCAGCCTAGGATCATCAGGAAGGGAGAAATTATAGGTTCCCTGAAGGATCTGCAAACATACTTCAATTGTCCTTCTTCCGACGAGAGTCGTCTGAACTACCAGCGCCATGCTGAGGCAATGGCTGCCATAATTAAAGCCAATCAGGAAAAGGATGAAGCAGCTAAAGGGTCGGCCCCCGTTGCGTCCGAGCAGCCAGAGAACGCTCCGAGCGCTCCAGAGGAGAACGAATCTGAATCCGAGGATTACGGACCTAAGACGGCGGCCATGCCGGACCTCACGGAGTTCGAATCAGCGAAATTGCGAGAACTCATAGACGTTGGGAACCTGCTGGCTCACCTCCGCGAAGCCACTTGGGAAATGCTCCAAAGACGAATTAAGGCTTTCGGTTTCGATGGCCATCTGGGCCATTACCCCGGAAAGGTCCACATACACACCGTAGATGGGCAAGTGCCGATTGCGGTGCCAATGTACACCAGCTCCCCTGCAAAGCGAGCTGTGATTGACGAACAGATCAATAAGTGGTTCGAGCTTGGTGTAATAGAGCCCTCAGTGAGCCCGTGGAGCACCCCCGTAGTGATCGCCTACAGGAACAGGAAACCCCGATTCTGCGTGGACTATCGTAAGCTAAACGCAGTGACAATTCCCGACGAATTCCCCATACCGCGACAATCTGACATCCTTGCGGCGCGCAGGTCCTGTCTTCCCTTGACGCCCTGGCAGGCTTCACACAGCTTGAATTCCTTCCAGACGACGTGGAAAAAACAGCCTTCCGCACACACAGAGGACCATGGCAATTTAGGCGCATGCCTTTCGGACTGCGGAACGGACCCTCTATATTTCAGCGAATCATGCAAAACATACTCTCTCCTTACTTATGGATATTCTGCTTGGTGTATATCGACGACATCGTCATGTACTCGAAATCCTACGAAGAACATATCCAGCATCTGGACGCGGTTCTGGGGGCAATTGAGAAAGCTGGCATCACCCTTTCTCCTAACAAGTGTCACCTTTTTTATGATTCCATATTGCTACTTGGGCACAAAGTCTCACGTCTAGGGTTATCCACTCACGAAGAAAAAGTCAAAGCAATCCTGGAATTAAAACGACCTGCCAAACTATCGGAGTTACAGACCTTTCTCGGCATGGTAGTCTATTTCTCCGCCTTCATTCCGTTCTATTCTGACATCTGCGGTCCTCTCTTTCACCTGTTGAGGAAGGGCTGCAAATGGCATTGGGGGCAAGACGAGGAATACGCCTTCCGGGCGGTGAAGCAAGCTCTTAGCGAAGCTCCAGTGCTAGGCCATCCCATCGAAGGTCTGCCGTACTGCCTATATACCGACGCCTCCGACGAAGCCGCTGGATGCGCTCTGCAGCAAGTTCAGCCAATCAAGATCATGGACCTAAAGGGAACGCGAGCTTACTCCCGACTGCTAAAAGCCTTCGAAAAGGGGCTGCCCCCTCCCAAACTGACAACGACCATCAGCGCGAAATTCGACGACTGTTCTGTCCCCCAAGCCTGGGGAGAAACATTCAACGACACGGTGGTGCAGGTAGAGAGAGTAATTGGGTACTACTCACGGCGCTTCAAGGGTGCAGAGCAACGCTATTCCACAACTGAAAGGGAAGCGCTTGCGGCTAAAGAAGGGTTGGTCAGGTTTCAACCGTTCGTAGAAGGAGAGAGGGTCCTACTAGTAACGGACCACTCGGCTCTGCAGTGGGCCCGCACCTATGAGAACTCCAACCGCCGGCTGGCAGCCTGGGGTGCAGTGTTTTCAGCATACGCTCCTGGGCTTGAGATTGTACATCGGGCCGGGAGAATCCACTCTAATGTCGATCCCCTTTCCAGGCTGCCTCGAGAGGCTCCAGACCACGTTTCGCCAGCGCGAACGGAAGCCAAGACCATCGTTACTGACTCCTCATTAGCTGAAGCCCAAGAACGGCAATTGGAAGATGCACCAGCGAGGCGAGCGACGTTTGTGGCCTGGGATCTTGACGAATGCATAGAAGGGCGGAAATCTGTTTGGGCAACGACGAGGAGCAGGAGCAAACAGGAGCTTGAGACCGACGAGTCAAATGGATTGGGGGGAGAAGGAAGACACGACCAAACATCTTCACTGCCACTGATACCGGAAGAACAGACGCTTCGGCCTCAAACACCATCGATTGAGGAGCCAGCTACTCAGGAGCTCGACGACTTAGGATCAAAGCTTGACACGGTGGAATCTACGAACGAATACTGGGGGGCCCATAATCCGCCACCTAACATCCAGATTCACCTCGAGCCGGTGTACCACAAGAACTTCGTCGCGAATTACCTGGCAGACCGCATCCTGGGCAAGATCTGGGCGAGCGAGAAGTCGAACCTAGAAAATTGGGCGCCCGGCAACCGGTTCTTCAAGGACGAAGATGGGCTCCTATTTTTCAGGGATGCGGACTACCAACCTCGACTGTGTGTACCTTCCAAGGAGAGAAACTCCATCCTCCGCGAACTCCACGAGAGTCCCTTGGAAAGTGCGCATGCAGGCCCCGAGAAATTATGGAACCGACTAACGCCCCGATACTACTGGCCTCGAATGAAGAACGACATCACCCGGTTCTGCAACTCTTGCGACATCTGCCAGAAAATAAAGCCTAGTAATTTCAGCAAGTTCGGATACTTGATTCCAAATCCCATCCCTACTCAACCTCACGAGTCCATTTCCATGGACTTTATCGTTGATCTGCCTTGGTCTGGGGGTTTCAACACCATTTGGGTAGTCGTCTGCCGTCTAACCAAGCACGCTATTTTCATTCCAACCACCACGGGTGTGAACACGGAATCCTTCGCGCAGCTATTCATCCGGTATATAGTCTGCCGCTTCGGCCTGCCTCTCAGTATCGTCTCGGACCGAAATCCCCGCTGGACGTCCGACTTTTGGAAAGCGGTCGCCAAACGACTCAAAACAAGAATGGCTCTCTCATCATCCCATCACCCTCAGCACGACGGACAAACCGAGATCTTGAACCGACTTCTTGAGACTACGCTGAGAGCTTACACGGCCGGGAACCGAGACTCATGGAGTGACTGGCTGCACTACGTGGAGTTCGCCTACAACTCGAACCCACACGCTTCGACTGGGGTCTCGCCGTACTTTCTGTTATACGGGTTCCAGCCTAGAGCTCCATCCGACTTCCTTTTGACGTCGCAACCCGGAAAACCTAGAGACTTCTCGACTGCTAAAGGCGATGCTTCCAGATTCATTCAGGAATTCCAGATGCACCGAGACAGTGCTCGGCTAGCGGTCGCCAAGGCGCAGCATCAGCAAGCCCAACAGTACAACAAAGGGCATCGTCCAGTTCCGGAGCTAGTCAAGGGATCACGAGTGCTGATTAATCCGCACTCCCTCGAATGGATGGAAGCTAAAGGGGAAGGCGCCAAGCTCACCCAACGCTGGATCGGCCCATTTGAAGTGATTCAACAAATCAACCCCAAAGTTTTCCGCCTGCGTTTGAGCAACAAATACCCGGGCCTGCCTCTTTTCAATATTGACCATTTCAAGAAATACGTCGAGCCTCCGGCGGACTTTGACGAGCGCTCTTTGTTACCCGAGACTCGGTTTCAGAAGCTGGAACAAGCGGAGTACGAGGTGGAGAGGATTATCGGACACAAAATTGACAAGAAGGGTGCCAAAGTTAAATTCCTCGTCCGATGGAAAACCTACGGCCCCCAGCACGACACCTGGGAGATACCCTCGCACTTAGCCAATGCGCCCCAAATTCTGGCTGAATATCGGAAGGAGCACCATGTATGAATTCCGTGATTCCCCGCTCCTGCATCTTCGACTCTCTAATGGGCTCGGCTACTCGCATCGGACACCTCCACACGTATACCAGGGGGAGTTGGGACCTCCATGGAGATACCGCAACGGCTCCAGAATTACACCGACTCCTCCGACACTTCTCTGACATTAGCGACGAGATTGTAACACCAAATAGTACGTTATCTGATCTCTCTCCGCCTTCATCTCTCTCTCTCTCTCTCTCTCATCTCTCTTTCTCTCTATCTCTTTCATCTCTCTCTCTTGATTCTTTTATACTCTCAGCTTCCCTTGCCTCGCGTCCCGAGGAGCGATCGTCTCCATCCAGAGTGTACAATCTCAAGTAAAGCGAGGACTACCTGCGGCACTCGAGATTTAGCTCATCGTACCCTAGCACGGACTGCTGTGCTGGGACTACGTAAATGGATACGCTGTACCTAGATGCAGAGGGTGCCGTTCCCGTGCACTCCAAGTGCTACATTGACGCCGATGCCGAAATCTCCCCCTCGTGGGTCGGTTTGAATAAAAATGTTGCTGCTATCCACCCCAACTCTCTCGCGTGCGAGGATGACCTGCGCTACCTGCAAGAGGGTTACAACGCCGGCGACGACGGCCTCTCCAATGATCTTGAATGGTCCCTCTTCCCCGACTGGCTCCGCGATACCTATGAATACCGCGCCTTCATCCCGCTGAAGGAGGAACGCCTTGATGACGACGAACCTTTCCCTTGGTACCGACTTATGAGATCCACCACTTCATCTATGACTGTGGGCGAAGTCCATCACGTCAGCCCTCCTGAGCACGAGAAGATGCATCGGGACCTCGCGAAATTCCAGCAGTATGTTGATGCTCTACGCCGATCCCCAGCTTTCAATGAGAAATGCCGAGTGCCCGAGACCTTCGACGCGAGCCGACTCTACGGATCGTTTACGTCTGACAAGGAGATGCAGATCGTCTGCACCCAGGCCAAGCGATCTATGCTGGAGATGTGGGGCTTCATGAGCTGGTGGACCACGTTTGTACCAACTTGGCGCACCGGCGTACGCTACGACTTCTACATACAAATCGACAACTTACGACTCTCATCCGCTCCTAAGCGGGGTGCGCTCATATCCCTGAGAAAGGACTGCCAACGCCTAAACATCGCTGGCTGGCTGAAGCAGAACGTGCCCCTCTTCTACGTATGGGGCGTTTTCGAAGAGACTTGTGAGAAGCTCATCCGTTTAGACCCTCGCATCTTGAGTTCGTACCGTGCGGAAGCTACCAGTCGCGGCTCGCTTAGCCTTGTCGGCGGCGAAGTTCCCATGTTCAGCGAAGAGATGGCGAAAGCCAGGGAATACGATCTATTCATGGACAAAATACCGGAGCCCACGTCAAAAATTGCTAAAACCATCCCCGTAGAATCCGAGACCAGCGGTTGCGTCATCCATTTCGTTCAGGACTTCATCGGCTGGGCTAGGCGCAAGTTAGCCAATGACGAAAATGTCGAGACTCTGGCCAAACTTTACCACCACATAGTGGTCGAATGACAGCACGCCCAAGAGACCATTGTAATCTTCCATCGGTATCATCGACGGCCTCCTGCCGAATGCCTCCTTCAAGACGATTCCATAGCTCCCGAACCTCTCCTGGAGGCGGATCCCTTCAACATCCGGGAGCTGTACTGAGCAAGCTGCGCTCCTCTGTATGGGCAGTTCTTTGACAATTCCACTGGAGTGGAAAGACAAAAACCCTTTGCCGAGGACGAGCCCACCGAAGTCGTAGCCCGATTCGAATATGAGCGGGAATTGCTGACGCCTCTCGGTACGATGGGAGGTCCCCAGTTACGAGGCCGCCGCCTATATCCCGAAGTCTTGGGCAATGATGAGATGGATGCTATGCACCTTGGACGTCGCATAGGCCCGCGCTACACTTCCGAAGACTCTGATCACAGCTCGGAACGCAGGGAAGAGGACTTCGTGAAGCCCATGAGTTTCGTATCCGGCTGGGCAGCGACCTTAGCGGCTAGCGAAGGCTCGGTGGACGCCTATGTTCAGAAACGCAATGTGCAGATGCCGTGCTACCCGAGAGTTCCGCCCTTGCGCCCTTTTATTCCGCGTACCGGTCGAGCCTCGGGATCTCAAGGGTCATTCCATTCAGCAGCATCCGAAGTCTCTTCGCGTCGCTCGGCATCGCCTCCCCCGGTCGCTCGTCGAGCTTACCCGATTCGTGCTAGGACTCCGCCTCCCATAGAACGCCTCCTCCAAGGAGGGGAGTATGATCGGCACGCCAAATTTCTAGATAAATTCAAGACTTGGGGCCAATGCATGACTTACGGCGCCTCTCTTTGGCGAGTTCCTATGACCTACGACTGGGACATTGCTTACCTAGATGAGGGTTTCCTGATCTTGTCTCTGGCCGCGGAAGTGCGCGCTCGGTACATGGTCTTAACCGACCCCGGCATCCGCTTTATGCGCCACGTCCTGTTTGCTATGATGGAGCGTGGAATTCCCTTCCATATCGGTCTCAAACCCGCAGCGGCGGCCCAATTCCGCCCCTCTGTTATCCTGAATAATGCTTGCACCAAATCCCTCTATGATCCGCGCGTCCCAACCCCTCAGATTCTTCCGGGGTCAATGGGGGGCTCTCTTGCAGCTCAATATACGAAGCTGCTGCACGACGTCCTAGGAAAACCCAATGCCCGGGAAGTCATTGGCCGCAGAGGGGGAGTGAGTTGGATCACGCGCGCTTACGGTAATATCACGCTCGTGCAACAATTCCTGTCGGGCCCTTCGATCCAAGTGACTGTGCATCATCGAGGAGCGAACGATTCCGGCGACGACGAACCTCTGGGCCTGGTATGGGACGAATTATCGGACGATGACTATTCTACTATTTTTGGATACGTCGCGGGCGCCACTCGCGCTGAAGACGGTTGGATCTACCCACCGGAAGAAATCATGCTAGAATACAATAACCACTGCTACCGGGAGTGGAACCCGTCATGCGAGGCGGCCTTCACCCAGATCAAGAAGGAGCTGAAGGACGACCGAGGTCGAGCCCGCACGCACAAGGATTGGAAGAAGTTCTTCCACTCTACCAACCACGGCAACAAGGCTCCTAAGTTGGTCGTCACCGAAGCTCTTCTGGAGGACGGCATGCAGCGCATCACCGACGCCTTCCACGGCGGGTCATGGAACAAGAAATGCATCTCTGAGATCCCTCTGCCGGAGACTTTCCGAGATGAGTTTTAACCAGTGCAACAGGAAGTGGGGGGCTCTGTAACGCCTACCTAATTTTCTTATCCTACTCATGGACTTAACCGCCATTCAACCGGCGGTTGTACGAATTACTTACTTATTACTTCCGTTATACTGATTAGTCATATCTGTCACGTAGTATAAAAGGCCGGGGCTATGCCCTAATATACCACTTTTACTACTTCTTCTTTTGCAACTCTTAAGTTCGCTAGGCTCTCTTAACAGTCTACTTGGTCTTACGGTTACAGGGGTCTAGGTACATATAGTGGATCTCTCTACTACTAACTACTATTGAACCTTAGATGCGCGCGCTGCGAACGGACTACCGTTTGCAGTAGGACATTCCACCAACTCGGGACTACCTGAGTAACGGTGGAGAGTCCGTGCTTAGCACACCATTCGGGTCTACACGGCTAGCTCTTCTCGTTCGCTGGAGGCTCCCTCGACGCGACCTCTAATTACAAGTATTTGTATTGATGCCCGCAGTGGACCCTACAGGACTCGGAGTCTGATCCCAAGGAGCTGAGCTCGCTTGAGTCCGAAGTTGCACAATCGGCCTGAGCATCAGTATCCAAGTCCAGATCATCACTCTCGCTGTCACTAGAGGATGAAGCTGAGTCTGTAGAGGAAGGGGAAGACTCTGTGGATGATTGTCGCCAGTCTGAGCCAAGAATATCCGACCAGTCGTGGTCATACTCTGATGCGAGAGAGCTGTTGGAGCCAACTGAAGAGTCTGCAGAGGAGTCTCCGAAGTCAGACTCAGAGTCTATGAGAATGATAGACATGGATTCAAGCTCATGCCCGCCTCCTGCGAATTTTTCGTGATCCTCTAGTGTCAAGCCAGCACGCACCAAGACGTGCTTTAATTTATTCTTCTGCCTAATTACTCTTTTGGTGCGAGCTTTGTGCTGATGTAAAAACGATGTGAGAATGTCGTGGGCCCTTCTTTGACGTGAGGAATGGCGCGGCATTGACGTGTCGTGGGTGGAATGGGCGGCGGGACAACGGGAGATGATCGCTGGTGTCGCAGCTGATCGCAAAATAATAAATTTCATACTATATATGGACAAGTTGAGGCCTGTGAACGTGTTGTGAATCCATGCAGAATCAAGTTCAGAATCGGGTCGGTCAGAGTTGATGTCGATTCTGGAGTGATTCTGGACAGCCATCAAAGTCAGAATCAGCGCCTGAATCAACATCAGAATCAGCCCTGTCAGACTGCTTTGACTTCCCCTAATGTGAACATTCCACAATTGCAAGATGAACAGTGAATTTGGCCAGGACAATATTGCGATGAAATCAGGCAAATAAGACTGCACAAATGTACCCCCTCCACCTGTGCCTTCTGTGATTTGACTAGGAATCAGTCTCGATTTTAGTTTAAAAATCCTCAGAAAATTACACAACTCACCAGTTTTTTCTACCAACCACAGGTTTCAAGTGGCTGGCTTCAAGCAAAAATCTGAACAATTTTGGGGCTCATTTTAGCAAAATAATCAAAAGAAAAAAAGAGAAAACACCAGCCATTGTGGACCATGAAGTTCCAGCCGGGATCAAGGGGTCATGAAATTGGATAGGATTCACAGTTCAACAATCAGCACCTGTGCATGTAGTACATATGGCCTAGAATGTTGGCAGTTCAAGTACCTGTTGCTTCTGAAATGTTTATTTTACAGTTGATTATACACCAACAATACTGCAAGTGCAATGTTCCCAAAAGTGCATAAATAATTTTTTATGATAAATGCCATCATGCCCCCACTACGTAACATCGGAACACTCATGCTTCCTTCTACGGGGGCAGACCCCATTATTTCAAAAACATTACTGCCAGATGCACTGAGCTTGTTGACTTCACCCTTGAAATTTGCCGATGGGTTCTTTGTCATTTTCCTGGCAGAGAGGGATCCTTTCGGGGTGCATCAAATGAGTGGTGGCATTGTCATAAACAAAGACATGGTGCTCATCGGGATAGTGTTTGTTGAGGAGGTTCATTGCAGCTTGAGCCTGAACAGTGAGAGTCAGATAAACTGTAAACTGGTTTGCAATCTGCACACCTGTTCACAGATTTCTATGTTCATACAGTAGCCATCCTTGTTCTTCCCAGGCTTCATCACCACTTGAGCGCTCTCGGTTCCGTCTGGAGACCTTAGCCACCCATATTTGGCTGATACGTAGTCTGCAACCATCAAATATGCACACTCGCCTTTCACATAAGGTTTTGCAGGTGCACCTTTGTGATACCACATCTTCCAGCAACGATCATGCACATAGAAGATGCTCTCGTCGTGGAACCAGACAACCACAAGTTTACCTTCAGGGAAGGTGTGTTCCTTGAGCATGTTGTCAACGGTCCATTGTTCTATTCACTCCTGGAGCTTGGCCCATGCCAGGAGGAATTTCTTGTTGCGATATTCAACAACACTGGGACACTCATGGCCATCTGCATATTGTCCCTTCTTCGCATATATCCACCTGTTCAAAATTGTGATCAGGATGTAATTTGCAGTGCACAAAAATTCTGGACCTGTATCTGAGAGTTTGCAAATATCAGCGGGCAGTTTGGAGTGAGATCTTCTTTACAATGCCATGTTTTTCCATGACATCCCAATGTGCCAAAAAATGAACAAGCTTTTCAGTGGTGATCTCTGTGCCAAGCTCCTGCAGATACAGATTGATCTCCGCTTGAAGCTCCTCATTGACAAGTATAGAGGTGTTCCAATATCGTAGGGGTTCAAAGGAAGTATGGTGTGATCAAGGATGAATTGCTGAACCATTCGACACATTTGATGAGCACAATATACACCCTTTCCCTGTGAGACAGCAGCTTGGAGCAAAGAGGCCACCCAGAAGCCCTTCATCTTGGACAAATCGGCGGTGTAAAAATTGAGCATGATCCTCTGTCACGATTCGATGCCAAATCTAATCTAATCGAGACAACACCGACATCCCCTATCTTAACGCCCAAGATCATAAGCGCCCAGACTATATATATCGATGACGACAACGATGTCAGGATTAGCCGAGAAGACTGGGAGATGGCCGGTTAAGGCGAGGCATGACATCACGGATATATTTATCCTCGTAGAACGTTGTGGAACATTGAAGAACATTCGGACATGAGGCTACGGGACGTTTACATACAGGCTTCCATATGTACATAGTTCACACGGTTACGACCGTTTAGTATAAGTAGAGTAGTGTTTCGACTGTAGTAGTTAACCTTTTATTCCATCATCTTTCGAGCTCTACACATCTCACTACCCAATCCCTCTCATCTTACCGAGAGTGGACGAGATTGAGTCTTGACTGTGACATCCTCATGCTCTCCATTCAGATTCGCACGAACAGAGCAATGTGAGGATCAATGTAGCCACGACCAGTCTTCCAATGCGGATTCAGAAGCTCATGCAGGTTGTGCAGCGTGGCTAATGCATCAGAAACAGTGGGCATCTCACGCTGATGTCCATCCCAGATAGGGGGTCTGGAGCATGTGTTGGCAGCTGTTCCGCAGGTGCTGCAGTTGGTCCAGTTTCTCAAGCCACTTTTGCTGCCAGATCTGCCTCAGGATCAATGCCATCAGAGTCATTGCCAGAGTGCACTCTGGGCTCCAGATTGACCAGCAAGAATAGATATATCATCTTCATTGGGAACAGATTCCACAGTCGCACGTCGATGCAGGACCCTCGGAAGTGAGAATAAATGGAAGGAGGGTCTCGGAGTAGTGGAAGGGGTGTTGGCAGACGTACGGAACATGCCAGTGTACGAGAATGGGGTTGCTGGTGCTGTTGACGCGAGAAGGATGTCAGAGTCATTATGTGGGAGAACAGCATTGATGGAAATAGACGAGGACCTCGAGAGGCCTGCGGGATTGTCCTAAAGAGCATAACATAAGTGCTTGACGTGTAGGACATGGTTTTTTGCGGCCATATTTGGTGTATGCGCACATTTTCTTGCCCACTTGTTTTTCTCTTTTTACATGGTGAGAACCTCTCAAATGCAGCTTTTGCACCCTTTGTGAGGTTTATCAATACGTGCTAGGATGAATGCATGCTTTTTCCCATGCTAGGGACCATGGAATGTGTCATACAAGTGTGTCGGCGCATCAATAAGGTCAAGATAGATGTACACATCAATCATTCTGATTAAAAATGCTTCTACATATTTGGTCCTTATTTCCTCCTAAATCTGAAGAAGCCAATCCCATCTTGTCTTGATCCATAAATGCACAATATATAGGACCAGATTGGTGAGATCAGACCTGGGGATTTTTTGGCGCGTTTTTCAAGTGATTTTGCCTATATATGGAACTGTCACACTGAATCATGTGATGTGGGCGGCTTGTGGATGAGCCCTACCTTACCTGTGAAGGGAACATTGCGTTCAACAAATGCTCAATATCGAGGACGCGATTGGGAGCACCAGTCATAATGGGTTGGCATTCAGGGCAGTTGAATGAAGTTTCCAGGGACATCCTGATGCAGACATAGCAGTAAGTGTGTCTGCAGCCTGTCCTATGGAACAGTTATTTACAGTCATTAAAATGCAGAGCAGAAGATTCACGTTGCTGGATGAGATTTGAGACCTAGACAAATACTGCAGCAGAAAATGCAGCTGTCTTCAGCACAGTCACAGTTGCCCTGAGACCCACACCATCCACCCACAGATCCTTGCATCGCAAAGGATGTGGACACGGAAATCTGCTTCCCATCTCCACCCAATGGGAGAAATGATACCTTCCAGCTTAGGCCGCTTAGGAGAAACAGCTGGTTTCTTCTTGGCAGGTTTTCCCACCATGGTATGTAAATCTGTTGCTCTTCCTTTGAATATTCTGATGTGGCAATTTAGTCTCTCCCTGTTCTCAGACTCCGTAGCGATGGAGAGAGAAACACAGAGCTGTGGCCAATCCTGAATCCCCCCCACTACGGTGAGATCATCCGGGCAACAACGGGCTAATTAGCGAGAGTGTTCTCAAACACTGAATAAACCATCAATATCTTTGTAGTAAAATAGATAGATATGTTCCTGGAGCTATAAATTCACTTAGCCACAGTGGAATTCTAATCTCAGAACCTGCATTCTATTATAATTTATTTGCCCCTACCTCGATGCCTGACGTGTTTTGTCACAGGTGACCATCATCACACAACACGTGTCGCAAGTTACGTCTTACCATGGCCAGAAAACAGTGTGCAGTGCCTCTCAGACAACACTATTCTCGGGATTTGAAGCGGTGCGTTATCCATATGTCTCAGAAGCTCCACCTGTGCTCCACTGAGATTGCAATTATGCTGGATATGCCTCTACGCATGGTACAGCGTGTACACCAAGTTTGGAACGAAATTGGAGAGGTTTGCAGGCAATGAGCACGCTCAGGGAGAGCTCCATTGATGTCCAGACAGGCTGTTGATGTGTGTAATCTCACAGCTGCTAATTCCCATCTAAAAACCTTAGATGATGCTTGGGCTGCTCGACCATTCTCCGGATCTATATCTCGACGAAATACAAGAGCAAATTGCATCTGTTCACAGGATTGAGATCTCCTTGAGCACCATCACCTGCACTCTCAAACACCTTGGAATGACCTCAAAGAAGGCAAGTCATCCGCATACAATCAAGGCTCACCTTTTACTGTTCCCAGCTTTCCTGAGCCGCTGTGGAACGATGCAAAGATTCTCGCCAGGAATTTGCTCTGGAAGTTGGCAAGTATCCCGCAGAGTATCTTGTGACAGCAGATGAGGCTGCAGTCAACATCTTGACCACTTACCGCAACAACGGGTGGTCGTACAGAGGTCTCCGAGCTCCTAAAAAGTGCAATTTCGTACGTGGAATACGGTAAGAATCAAAAGTTTCATAGCTCTTGCTTCCATCTGAACTATTTGGTGTTGCAGCTACTCACTTCTTCCTGCAATAACCATTGACGGCCTCATTTACACGCACGTGAAAGTCGGCAGCTACAATGGTGAACAGTTTGTTGAGTGGTTGGAGGGTTTGCTTCAAATCATGAATCCCTATCCGGCCCCACGCAGTGTTCTGATCCTCGACAACTGCCGAATTCACCATGTCGACGAGGTTTAGGAGATGTGTGATGCCAAGTTCATTACTTACTCTTGCTGCTGTCCAATGACTTACCCATGAATATAGAGTATCAAGCTTCTCTACCTCCCACCATACTCTCCGGACTTCAACCCAATTGAAGAGTGTTTCTCTTGGATCAAGCACTATATCCGACACAATGGACAGGAATTTCGGCGGATTGCTGAGGGTGATGACAAGGCTGCACCATATGTGTACTTGTACGACACCTTGAATCAGGTCACAGCCGAGGCCTTGCATGGCTGGTTCCGTCACTCTGGGTATTTGTAGGTGAACACTACATTCAATTAGCTTGCACATTTGTAAGGGCAGCCATTTTCGGCGAGCATCCTCTGCGACTTTACCACCAAGATATAGATATACATGTTGAGCCACCAATATATCAGAGCTGAGCGCGACGGGCTATTTTATCCAACCGCTTCACCTCCTTCTTCGCCTGCCCCAGTAAATGCTCTGCATCGCCCTGAAGAACGTTCCCAAACTTATCTGTCCTGAACTCATCCACCGTAAGAGTTATGATTTCGTCGATGTCATAGTAGGCGAGAGCGCGAAGGTTCTGCCCAGCCTCCCAAAGCGATTGCCGTTGAGGAACCTTAGTGATAAGGTCTCGATGAAATCGACGATCAATGGGTATGTGCCTGCATCATCAGGTGGATCACTCGACATGACAGGGTGATGCATAGGAGCAGGAGGACCAGCAGGGATAGGCATATATCCGGACATTTGAAAGCCCGGCATACCATAACCTACAGGGGGCATCGGAGGGAAGTATGGATACTGAGGATGAGATTGAACCGGAAGCGGAGGCAGTGAGGGAGCCTTGGCAGTTCCATGGAACATACTGAACAGGGCGCCGGCATCGGGCGGGGCTGTTTTTGTCACTCCCTTCGTTCCACAGACCTGAATCAAATGATAAGTGATAGTAAATCGGCATAAATGGATCCTTACCAAGCTAACGGCCCATGCATGGCGCTGTGGAAACGACAAGCTGACGTGGTTACTGCCCCGATCAATCTTGCACATCACCGATGGCCCACAGCGGACACATTTACAGTATTCTGCGTCAAGCTCCGATAATGCTTTCTTCTCGCCAGCTTCTACATCTTCATCATCATCATCCTTGCCCACCGACTCGTTGTGGTCGAGGTCCATGACGGTTAACTTACCGTTGCCTTTACCTGTATTGGTCACTGGTGCCTTCTTTTTGTTTTTCGCACGCAAAGAAACCATATACTGGAAGGTTTGAGATTGTGGAAAGGTAGATAAACAGTATACGTACATTCTCAGGAAGCACGGAAATGTTGATACTGATATCTTTCTTGGTCTTCATCTTTGCGAGTACGTCAGTCACCAAACCCTCCCAGTTGTCTACAGTACGAAGATTGATTGTGGTTGCGGTCTTATTTGCCATGGAGAACTTGTATGCGAGTATTGGTTTGCGCTCAACGCCAACACAGCCGATGGTTTCATGCATAAGCTCAATGGAATCGTCAAAGGAAGTAGAAGATTTGACTGACACACGCTGGTTGCCCTCCGTGGTGGCCTCAGGGATCATGAACACAATTTCTGTGAATCAATCAGGACATTCCCCACACTTCTAATACCTAGATGCGAAGATGTACTTGGCACCACGGTAACAGGTGTCACAATCTCGATATCCTCTTCATCGGATTTAATGTCTTCTAGGAGGTAGGGTTAGTCTATAGGCATTCAGATCGCGGAATAAACACGCACTTTTCGATTTTTTGGGTTTCGGTACTGGTTTGCCTTTACGCTTTGACTTTGGACCCAGTTTCTTCTTAGCAGGCTTGGGTTCACTCTCTGGCTTGCTAGATTCGACTTCTGAGCTTGGCTTGACAGTCTGAACCTTTGGTTTCGGTCCCGGTTTCTTTTTGGCAGGTGCAGCGAGATCGGCATCAGAGATGTCTGAAGTCACCTCTGATTTCCACTTGGTCGACCGCGTGGTCCGGGTGGGGAGAGGGATAGAGGCGGGGAACTCCTCATCATCCGAAGGACGCTCCATAGGTGTCGGAGAGGAAGGGAATTCAAGTGCAGGTGCATTGGAGGGAGGAGAGGGAAGTGAAGTGGACTCTGAAGGAGTTTGAGGCTGAGTACTGTTGGTATCTAGTCTCTTCTTGCGCTGGCGAGCTGCCTGCAGAGATTGCTTGTTGGGCATCCACCTGGGCTGAGTGGCACTGACGACGCGCGTCGAGTGACGAGTCGGGACTGATGGAATCACGGGAAGTCATGACATGATGGTGACTGTAAATAGACGCGACGCAACCCAAGTACCTTGTATATGACGTGTTTTTTGGGACCCGACAAAGGCTAAGTATTTAAGGGTACCATACAACACTCTGAATCACTTTCTCCACTTTAAAAATCAGGAAATTACCACAAATTCTGTCTTGGCAGTACAGAACACCGTCAAACAGGGTAGGGACAAGGCAGGTGAGAAATAACAGTACTTTTGACTCTATCACATTGCTCCTTACATGTCGAAGTACCTAGTATTGAAAAATCAGGTTGTTCTGACAAGAACTGAACCAACTAGTGCCCATTTGCACTGAAGTGAGCCTCAAGTGCCAGGAGATACAAAACATGATATTTTTAAAATTCCCTCTCTATCACTAATTGCATATGAATTATTACGAATTATCTAGCTAGGTTTCAGCTCGGTCCGATGAAAATTGAACCAACCAGCGCTCATTTACACCAAAGTGAGCCTCAAGTGCCAGGAGATATAAAATATGATATTTTTAAAATTCCCTCTCTATCACTAATTGCATATGAATTAGTACGAATTATCTAGCTAGGTTTCAGCTCGATCTGTGTAAAACTCAGAGAGTTATGGGCAAATCGGTCGCAAGGAACGAAATCTGCCCAAAATGGAAATTTCTCTGTTCGCGCCTTCGGTACTGCAATTAGCTGTAATAAATGTCCGATGAATTTGAATTGCACCGATATCGACAGGGGTTGTCACTATCTATAATAAGGTGCTGTACTCCATAACATCCTCTGGTGACTGATCAGTGAGGAAGCAGACATTGGCGTCCAGCAGCGCACATGCATCTGGATTAAACTAATTGAGGATGAGAAAAATTACATTTGTAGGATGTTGTGCTGCCCACCTTTTTGGCCCATCGCAGAAGTTCATTTGCCTAAGAGAGACGCTGTTAGGATATTCCAGGTGGCGAAAGGAAGTTGTACAATCAAAGATTATGTGGTGCACATGCCAACAGTGCTACACACCCCACTGCAAAATCAAGGGGCACGACACACAATGCATAACCATGGTGCTCATGATATTTAACCCAAAATGGGGTGCTCAGAAGAAAGGGCAGGTCACCGTGCCAAGTATGGAAGACGGCATGGGGACTGATAGTACCAGCAGCCTCTGGGTTCGAAATACCTCTGAGAGAAAACTGGATGTACTGTATATAAAGATTGTAGCGCTGTTGATGAAATAAGGATCAATTAAAAAAGGTGGAAGAGAAGAATTGGCTAACCGAATTAAATTTGCATGAAATTTCTTGCATTGCATCGGAAGTCCCGAGTGATAAAGTCAAATTGTGGCACCATACAAGACCGCAGGGGGAAGGCGGTCTTGGGGGTGTACCTGGCTCCGAGCTCTCGTTGACCAGTGTCGTTGGAGAGCTTAGAGCACTTTCATATCTGGGCTGCAAAATTTCAGATACACAAAAAAAAAAGTTATAGACAATTGTACCATTCCCAGTACTACCCCAAAATTCAAGCTTGCGAGTGGACTGCTTGGCAGAGTATATTCGACGTAGGGTTCCATGTCCCCCGGCTGAATTAAGTCATCCAAAAAATTAAAATCACCATGTATCCCAAATTCTGGCGACCATAACTCACATTAATGGGCCGAATAAGACTGTCTTCATTGAAATAATCCTGTGAGAAGAGAGTACAGGCAAGACATGGTACCTGAGGAAGCATGATGGTGGTCGGACTCATTGGAAATAGGTCTTCATGTGGACACTGCAGCCATCATCAGCTTCTTGCAACAAAGAAACCAACCTCGGAGCCTCGAAAAATTCCGCCAGTGGCGCAGACATTGTGGCAGGCAAAGCACCTTGCCTCGCGATCCATAGAGAGAGTGGTCTCCGGTAAAATTACTCTTGGACATTCCTTCGCACTGGCTGATTTGAGTTTTTTCACAGAAATAACTCATCTCAGTGGCGAAAACATTGCTTACATTGCCACAGTGGTTAATATTGCGCTATGAGCACTCCATAGTAACTTGGAAGACCCCAACGAGACGAGTACAGTTGGCGAGGAAAAGAGCCAGAATAGGGGATAGGCACAATAGTGCTCCATTTGGACTGGTGAAAGTTGGAGTGAATATTGTATGAGCCCCAGGATTAAATCCGACAGTGTGCATACCTCAGTATTAGTAGTGAGTACATGCATCTTGAAAAAAAGGGCGGGGGGTTTTGATGAAAGAACAAGTCAGTTTCGATCAATAGCACATCACCTATTGCACCCATGTGATGGCTAGAATGAATCAAAGATCAGTGTGACCGGTTGGTTGGTTGATAAGAGAAATAGTACCTGGTCTTGTCTCTAACCTGAACCCCCATGTCCCAGCCCCCCACAGCAAATTTCACTACCTCCGCTCCCACTCCCTCTCCTGAGGACATGGCCAAGGCATCTGAGGCAGCTGAGGCAGAACTTCAGCGTACTCTGCTGGAGTGGGTCCAGACTAACATTACCTGCTCAGTGGTCAATGGTGGTGGCAAGAAGAGAAGGTGATATTGCCGTTCCTGACGTGACTGACTGACTGTTTGTTGTTGTTTACTAGGGCCCCCAGCAGCGAAAACACTCCACCCAACAACAACCACAATGGTCCCGCCAACTCCACTACCTATCACTGGTACAGTTGCAATCTCATCCGAAATTGCAGGCCCTTCATCCAGATTGCAAACATTGTTGAGGATGGGGTGCACTGAGCACTTTTAGCTTTCGCCACTTTGCCGCCAGCTGCCAGCCATGCCCCAGCCATGCCTGCCAAGGAACCCACCGTTGAGTAAGATTCATTCCCTGCATCCCAGAGCATCTAACTTGAGCAACTTACAGGCTCATAGAGAGCTGGAAGATCCTCCAGAATATCATGCCCCAGTTTGTGGCAGATATGATTGAGCTGGGAGATTCTTGCAATCTGTGAAAGGTGGCCTATGTAGAGGTAAGTGAGGTGTCATGCCCAATGCTGAGACTGACCCATCATAGATTCAGAAAGGCATGGTGGGAGCTCGGAGTGACGACACCGCAGCACTCAAGTGGACCATTGTGGAATTTCTAACCTCCCCTGCTCTCACAACCCCCATCGAGCCCGCCATGCCTCTTCCTGGCCCCACCGCACTGCTTGCCATGCCTGCCCCCACTGCACTGCCTGCAATGCCGGCCAAGACAGGAACCACCAACACACTGGTACCTGCTGCCGTCGCCAAGCTTCCACTTCCTCCCTGCGGCTTGAAGGCTGGCTGTGGCTTCAATCACAGCAAGACTGCAGAGCAGCTGTGCCCCATACATATTGAGGCCATGACTGAGTACAGTGCATGTCACCAGCCACTCTGAGCGCTGACCTTTCTTTTTAGAAACTACCAACACATTCTTAAGGGAGAGCTCACCATCAAGGCCAAGGATATGCTCTGCTTTTTGTATGCCCATCTGATTAGAAAAAATCATCTCATTCTCCACTGAAACTGCGCCGATTCACTCAAACCTTGTAGCCAAGGAGCATCCCCATAGTCTGAAAAAAAAAATCCAGGCAAAGATCTGTCTTAATGGCAGAGAAATTGACCTCACTGTCTGAGCAACGATTAATTACTGTAGCTATCAATCAAAATCAAAATACAAACAACCTGTGACTCTGTGACATTGTCCTCCTTCTTCCTCCCCTCTTCTCCTGCCCACCAGCCACTCAAGAATATCACTCCCCATCATGTAGGTTCCTCATAATGCTACAGCAGCCTGCATTTCAGACTTTCTAGGACGGCTCCCCAACAACACCTTTGCTGGTGATATGATGACACCTTTCAGACATCACTCACGCAACATAACCGAAGATTCCACCACCAGAGCACCAGACTCACATACCCTGACAATGTCTCAGTGGTAGCTTGGTGAAACCCAGACACAGGCCTCTATTCTTGCATTCATTGTCCACTGCAGCAAATTGATGGTCTCACGCTCACTGCAAGTATCAAGCACTTCCCCCATCTACAGTTGTCTTACTTATTTTCTATAGCGCCATGCATGTGTCTGTCTTGGGCCTCCTGCCACCTCATAAAGCTGTCATTCCATGAATGCATGTATGTCAGCGACGGTCCTTAGGTCAGCCAAAGTAATTGCAAAACGAGCTCTCTGGGACTAATATAAACCACGACCTTGCATGCAGTGGGATCGTATCCTGCTTAGCCCGTAATACCGATGTAGACCGATAATGCTTCACTATGCTGAGTGAAAGAGTGATGTCGGAGTCGAAAAGCAGGATAGGGAATGCGGAATATGGATCGGGCAATCCCGCAGCAAGGGAGAATCAAGATGTAAGTCTATAAAGCAGCACCCAGGTCGAAGCAAGACCGGAGTATATATGAGATAGAATCTACTGTATATGATTCTATCTACTGGCTTTTATACATCTCTCTTATGATCGGTTCATCTGGAAACTGATTGTTCCTGTCTGTTTCAAGACAAATAGCCTTCTCCTTTATGTCCCTTTGCCTGTTGTCGTCGTTATTGTCACCCACTGATATATTTTGGGGTTGCCAAAATATATCCTGCAAATTGGAAAAAACAAACAGGGGTCGTGAACTTGTTTCATGACAATGTACCCGCTGTCACATCTTTTTTCCCCATGATCTGCCAACTGCCCAGTCCCTTTCATTTTGCCTTGTACCAAATGGTTCTCATTACCTACCTGTTCTTTGCTTTATTGAGTTCTCTTCCATATAATACATGGCTGTGCCAATCTTCCTATTACCCTAAAAGGCTATAATATCTGTTGTGTTCAGGCCATTGCTTTCCATAGCATTCACATCGTTGTTCCTCAAGGCTTGTTTGTCCCCTGTGTATTTTATTCTTCGGATGGGGGGGCCATCCGTTTATTTTGAGGGCTAGGTAGATGAGTGAAAGCGACTGCAGAAAAACTGTCCAAAAGCAAGTCGAAAGTCGGTTCCCCAATGAATAACCAGATAGACTTTGTCCACGGCAGCATAAAGCAATTTCGAGCGGAAAACATTGCACTCAACAATAATGCTCCGGATTGACCATGTAGTACAGGATTTGATTTCTTCCGTCAGGTCTCACTTCTTGCAACGAGTATTGGCAACTGTTTCCTGAGTGTATGCGAGAGCTTTGATCCCGAAACTCTCCACTTTTCTCACCTGCTGCCCGGGTCAACACAGAGTCGTGCTGGGACATGAATTACGCACAATGTTATGAGCCAGCCCCTTTGTTGGTGTTATCACCACTCAAACCGGAGCTGGCTTCGTCGGAAGACCGCGCGGGTAAAGCTCAGGATGGGCATTGTACTCATTGAGAACCAGGATGGGAACGTAGAATGCTGCTGATTTTCCGTCTCCTGTAACTGTGCAGCAGAGAATGTCATCGCCGTCCAGAATCGGGGCAACGAGGTCTTCTTGGACCGGGCACAGCCCACCCTTCCACTGTGGGATTACTTTCTGCACAATTTTCTTGATAGTTTCACGTCCAACAGAGCTCTGCCAGCAGAGCTTATGAGTAGCCATGCAGGGGTATAGTCATTAGGGTATACAGGAGAGCAGAAGAGGCGGACGTCGCGTCCAATTGGACCCACGGTGATAACAGGACTAGCACCCATCTGCCTCACCCAGGATACAGTCCCCCTCCCCCCGCATTGTCTGCTCCTCCACTTGACTCCTGGCTTAATTTTATTATTCATTTTTCGGTGCAGGAGATAGTGAATATGGACGGTATTTTCACCTTGGTGCCCAGCGTGCTTCAAAATCGCATTTCTTATATGCTTGATTATCTCGCAATTTCTTTGATATGTACAGGCAAGCGATTGCTCCGTGGCATTAGTTGGAGCAGCTGAGATTAACCGAGAGTCAGTTTAACTCACCCATATTTAATTTTTGTGTGTTAACATTTATTTCAAGAGTTGGAGAATGGCAGAACTATGCCATGGGCAGAGTTCTGAGTCCAGAAGGGAAGACGAAACCATTTGACTCTGGTGCAGATTGGTACATGAACTGGAACAATCACTTTCGAACAGATTTAATTTACATCAATAGGTTTGGAGGTGGAGAAGCTGTTTGCGTGATAGTTCTCGAGTTGTTCAATGATGCTTTGAGAGAGAATGGCCACATATATTCTGTAGTGAGGTCAAATTTGGGCAATAACCCCACAAACTTAAGCCTAACTTCGCGTTTTGTAGATCCAGGGATCGGCGATCAATTCCAGGGGTCTCAGATGCCTCTCAATGTCCCAAGCGCTGTGGTTCAGAAAGACTGCATCGAGACAGCTTTCACCTGCGCTGGAAGGAAGATTGATGCTGAAGGTGTCAAGTTCCATATCCTGGGTAAGCATTACATTGCGCACATAATCTTGCGCAATTGCCACGCAACCACCACCACTCACAAAAGCTTGTTCACAGGAACTGCTAGAGGCGACCCCATTGAGGCAAATGCTGCGGGCGAAATATTCCCACCTGGTACTGTCGTTGGGAGTATCAAGGGCAACATCGGGTCAGTACTTTTAACGCCTCTTTGCGCTTTTTTCAGCATCTGAAATATTCTTTTTTTGTTCAAGTTATTTGAAGGCTGCTGCCTTTCTTGCATTGCTTTTGAAAACATGTCTCATCTTAGAGAAGTAGGTTATACCTCCCGTTGCCAATCTCTCTGTGCCTGCGCCTTCAATCTATTGGGACATCCACCAACTGTGCGTCCCAACTGAATCGATACCACTTGGGGAGTCGTCCACTGGTGTATCTCTCATCACGCTCTCTGGGGCAGGTATTGGTGGATCTTCGGGTCATGTTGTTCTCCAATCTTTACTGCCTTGGAACGTTCTCACTGCAATGCATTTTTCTGGAAGTGCTTCAGTGATGCTAATGGTGGGTGGTCTATCGCCATAAATGGAAGCCTGTAGTTGAATGCTCTGGCTTGCAAGAAAAAGGACACAGTTAAAAATGTCTATTTGTATGAGATGCTTGAGGTGAAAATATTATTTTGAACGTACACGGGTGCTAATACACATCAATCCACTAGAGGGCATGGGGTCTCTTATTTAAAATGTGTCTCCCATCCAGTTATCATTGAAATCTGTACAGCTATGCAAATTACTCATTGCGCAAGAGAAAATGTGTGGTGAATCCCCATTGAATTTAATTATCCGATGATCAAGCGGTATTTTATGAGCAATGCGGGAACACTGTCTGTACACCAGTTTTAATCTCAATTTTGTCAGAAGATAAGTATACAAGGCCATAGAGAGTTGATATTTTGATTTAGACACAAACCATTGGTGCAAAAGAGAAATGCTCGGCGGTGGGTGACTCAACCCAAAAGGATCCAGAAACCAAATGTTTGCACAGCCTCGTGCTCCTGGCTCTCACCATCACGGGTTACCTTCTAGGGTTGCCGCCATCTGTTGTGCATCTTCGCCGTGCTCGCAGTACTGGGGTAATTTCTGATTTGTGGCTCATAAGCCGGGATTATTGGTGACATTTGTGAAACCTAATGGTGGGGTTACGAGAAAATCCCGTCGCTTTGGCCGCAAATGAAAAATTGAATGTTGAAGTTGGCCCATGAGCTAAACTTTGAGTTTGTATGAATTTCAACAACCAATGATGCGTGCGGGTTGAAAACGTTGGCATAAAAACTTGACTGATGGAGATATTGGGAAAGAATGGATGTGAATTTATGAGAAAGGGTGGGTAGTGGTGGTCCCAAGGGTTGGGAAAACGGAGTGAATAAGGGGGTCATGATTGGGAAATTTTTGTGCCGACTGCCGTGGGTGGGAATGATGTTAAAAATGAGCTGATTGACAGGATTCACTTTCTTAAATCCATACTGCATTGCCTTGACTTGGTGGTTGACCTTAGTTGGCTTGTTCAAGTTGTGGACTGATAGTTTCCGTTTACTTTGGGCAAAGAACTGGCCATGCCAAAATACTACAATAACATATACATGAATTTTACGCTTCTTGCAGATTTTTCGCAGAGATCAACTAACCCTAACACATCCAGGGACTTCCCCAGAAGTTTGATACAAGCCGAGCGAGATCAGGGCAGAAAACATGAAGTGGTGTAATAGAATTGGGGGGATTCATGTATCAGGTTGCCTTGATGTGGCTTTAGGGTGAATACAAATGAGCAATGATCCCTGGCACGGAGGCTGAAATTGGACTGAGGACCAAGCACCGGGATTATTGGTGAAGAATCAGAAGGTCATGTCCCCACCATTAACCCTATAACCTGTTAAGAATTACGCATGGAATATAGGTGTACTGATTTTGCCAACCAAAAGCCGACGACCCCGACAGGCCTGCACATGATTGCCTTTGTTTTGTTGGGTGTATGTTTTTTTGTATTTGCCCAGGGAATTCCATGGGAGATGGGGCTTGCGCAGATATATTTTTTGACAAGATTTGTGGTGGATACATGCATAGTATTGTACTGGGCTTGCACAATAATGTGGGCCAGACACGCAGCTTGAGAAGGCCCATTATTAATAATACAATGGCTTCCTGGGCCATGAGGCTTATCTGTGGCGGTATAAATATGATGTGGCCGCAATCCCTCTCCCACTGAAACCGTCAGCATGCCTGGAATTTTTTTCAAAAACCAGTACGCTTCATTTCTTGTGATATGCTACATTCCTGATTGTTATTGGAAAAGCTGCAGTGTTCAGCGCCAACATCAGGGAAGACATCGTCCTCCAATACTGTTTGTGTGAAGATTAACTTGGGTGCATTGCAGTACTGAGAATTTTAGGATTCAACGGAGGAAAGGTTGTGGTGGCTGACATGGCCACAACATGGTTTGTTGCTGCTTCCTCAGAGGATAAGGAGTTTATAGAAAGGTATTAATTACCGACGATAGAGACTGGCTTTCTGACACAATGGTTTAGGTGTAGTCATAATAATCTGCAGGTGTGCTTTTCCTCAGCGATCCATAACTGGCCTGGTCTAACTTTTTGGCCGGAGGTCGTGACTGCGGATTACATTTTCAAAGTGTTGTGCGAACAGGGATTCGTGTATGGTCCGAATTATGCACTCACACATAGGTAGCGATAGACTGGGGGAACCAATATGTATCTGACATCAGTTCTAGTTGATTCGGCGGGAGAGATTGTGCCGGCCTCTGTGGTGTACAATTTTGAACACCCGGGCTTTAGCCACGACAACTTGATTTGCCGTGTGGAGGAGGAACCAGCACCATATAGTTCCAGGTACAACACCGGGAAATTCCTCAAAAAAAGGAGAGCGTATTGAAAAGCGTAAACGTGGTGATGATAAAAAGGGGAAAGAAGTACAGATTGATTTTGAGAAAATTGAGCCTAAGAACAAGACAGTTCGGATCTAAAGTATCTAGGCACCGTGTAAAATAATCACTGTGACGGATTTTTTGACGGTTCCGCTAAAAAGTTTCAGTCAAGACATGCAGGAAAAAAAGTGCAACAGCATACTGGACAGCTGGAGGTGTTGGCCAAGAGCATGGAACAAAACATGGATATTCAGTGGGCGTCGAAAGAGTGTTTCATGCAACACAGCCAAATTTTGCCCCAGGAGCCTTGTTGAATCTCTGGAGGCACAATGTCAAAGGTTTCCAGAGAAGAGATGTTGGTGGGTGCCACTGCGATGGCAAATATTGCCCGGGCTATGGTATTGTTGTAAACACAGTCCCTGGTAGACTGGAGCCACTCATGTCTACCCCCCTTCTAAATTGATTTTGAGCCGATGCTGTATTGAACAAAAGAGATGCTCAAAAGTACCTGTACGTGGCCACATGTCCAGCAATGGCCTTGGACCCTTATTTTGTTGTTGCAGCTGACCCATTGTTCGTCTTGTGAATTGGCTGTGTTCTCCAGGCAGGCATCGACGCAGTGCTCTTTCCAGTCTGGGTAGCCGCAAGCCCAGCATGGTGAGCAGTTCTGGTAGAGGTGGTGGAAGTATGCAGTAATGTTTTCGAGCATCGCCTTATCCATGGCCACGGCTTTCTGAAATCTTTTACTCCGAATTCTGGTTGCAATGCCTGCAGCAGGAGCGGGAGTCACATCCGCCATGTGAATAGGATGACATAATGGCCCAGGCGCAGAGTTGGGTGTGCTGGTGTTCGGATGAGCAATGGAAGAGTGGAAAATGAAACACATATGTGAAGGAGGAGGCGGCGGGTTGGTGGGGGAGGCTGAGTAGCTGTCAGTGACCTGAACATGCACTTAGCTTGCCACTTACCGTCGTGGTTGTGGGTGGGTAGACAGGCCGGCGGCGGGGGAAGGCTGAATAAAGTTCAATGATGAAATCAACAGTGTCAATGGCAGCTTACCTTTGGGGCTGTGTGTTGGCTGAGGGGATTGTGTGACTTTATCGGTGTGAATAAGAGAAAAATAGCAACCGATTGTCAAACATACATTGTTTTCGCTCATTGCAGCCTAGAGATCATTAGAATTGTAGATGTGCACAAGTGTGACAGGGCCTACCTGGACAATTGGTGCTGCAGGGCTGCCGCCAACATGGGGTCCCAGTCAAATGCAGGTGGCGTAAGTGGCCGGCTATACAAAGAAAATGAAATTTCATCTAGACATTTGAAAAATTGCACACACTGAGGGAGAGAAGATGGCCGAAACAATGGCTGCACTCCGGAAATGTCCGGTTCTTCAGAGGAGGAACTGGGGGAAAAGGTTAGTGTGGTGGAGGAAGAAGCGTAGGGTTGGAATATACCTTGGGTCGTTTGGCACTGCCCCTTGTGCGCTGAATGCAGATGAACTTGTGTGCACCGAACTTGAATAAAAAAATGTACCTCACTTCGGCAAATACATTGTTACCATGTGGACGTTCTTTACCCTTGTCGACGGGCGTGAATTTGAGAAGCTTTGGCTTAATTTTGGACACCGGCAGATCATCAATTATGGAACGAACTGGGGTGGGAAGAGGGACTGTGGGTGGCTTGGATGTGGTGTCATAGAGCATTCTGAGACAGATGTCACAGAGCTCGGCATTTTCCAAGGTCATGCAAGTGACGGCAACACCATCCAAGAAGAGAGAGGGGACCAACCGCCGACACTACTCTTCGTCCAAAGCCCAGGGGACGAGGAGAAGGGAACCAAACCGCTCAAGGTCAGGTGAGTTTTGTGCAGGCTTTCCCTCGGGGAGGAAATAAATGACTCAAGCTTTTGCGTTGTTGCGGCCGGCGTGGTTGTCTTCCTGGACCTGATCGATGAAGTTCCAGGCAACGTCACAGTGTATGATGAAACGGTGCACCTGAGTATAGTCATGAAAATCACAATCCAATAGATGTGTATGAGACACACAAATCGAACCACAACCAACACACAACCAACAAACAACTACACAAAGTGCTCTTCTATATTTAACGTACTTGGGTCCTGTCAATCAGAATTGACTGCAGATACACCGTTGACAATTGTGCAATGAAGGAAGATAAATCAAACTGTATCTCAAGACTATCGCGAGTAGAACTCGTGAGTAACAACTAAAGCTTCTCGTGAGAGAAACACTAATCGTGGGGGTTTGGAAATGAAACAAAACTCAGTTGCGAACGCATGTAAGCTAATTCCGACAACTTGAAGCCACACTGGACTTGAACTGGAGGTCTCACAGGACTCTCTTGTAACGCGGGACTGCGATCGAACTCACGGGAACGATTCTAACAGTGACTACGACAGCCTCACTGGACTGATTCCAATAGTACTTTTAGACGTGGGACTGCGACCGAACTCACGGGAACGATTCCAACAGTGACTACAATCTTAGTAGTACCTTTGATTGAAAGCTTTGACATGTACATTGTTGCGACTTCAAACTGGATTACAAAACTTATCACAAGAGCTTCTCACGAGAGACTTTCTGGTTCAGCACTTAAGCTCATGACTTTGGGTTATCAATCACAACGTGTATTAGGGACAGTCAGAATAGGATTCTGACGGCGATTCTCAGGCGATTCTGATCGGCGATTCTGAGATGATTCTTGATTTAAAAAAGCGTGGGAGAATCTCCGTAAATCAGAATCGCTTCGAATTGCAGAAGCTCCTCTGGAGGAGCTTCGACAACGATTCTGAGGCGATTCTCAATTCTCATCCACTGATCCCTTCCTTTATGAGACTAAATAAATTAGTTTAACATATCTTTAAATTTATTTATTTTATTGCGCAGCTGACACATCGTCAGGTCCTCGCTCACCATCGCCATCGCCATCGCCGCCACCACTGAGCTCGGTCCTATCCTCTCATGACTCCCTGGGCTGCTACTACCTCCAGTAGAGCTAAGCAAGCTGCTGCCATAGCTGCTGCCGAAGCTCGCGAGGAAGAAGAACCTGTCACCATGAAAAAAAAGCGCGGGCGCCCTAAAAAAAAAGCGACATGGGAACCAGCCATCGAGGTGGATGATGATGCCAAGGATGAGGAAGGTCCTGTTGGGGAAGAAGAGGACATAAATAAGATTGTCATAGAGTGCGTAGCCGTTGGATGCCAGACTTCTGTGTTGCTCACTGCTCGCACATGCAGCTGGAGTGCAGATATCACTCTCACCTGGACTCTGATCACCGCCATCGAGACAGATGAGGAAATCTCAGCCAGTATATTCCCAGGTCTTGGCGCTATTACCAGGAAGGGCGGGAAGCCCAAGACACACTTCTATTACGAGCTTGCACGGCTTTGTTTTGGTGTCCACGAGAAGTACCAAGATGCATTTGCGAAGGCCACCAGTGCAAAGGGGAAGAAGGCGTGGTTCACCAAGATAAAGAATCGTGTCGTCAAGTACGTTTATGGCCTGGCGTCGTCATCCACATAGTTTTTGGAAGCTGAGACGAGTTATGTTAGCCTCGTAAAGACCACCAAGGAGTATATGGACGAGATGGGTGCAACGGGTGCTGGGATTGCCAACGAAGACGAAATTCAGCCTGGGACTGCTCTGATAACCAAGTGGGGTGAGCTTTGAATGCTTGTACGTCGGGTATTGACACTGACATTTCGACAGATGTCATCAAAGCAGATGCACCTTGGTTCTTTCACGTTCGGACTCTAATTGCGTCTCGCCCGAACCTCCAGCCGGTTGGCCTTGGGAATAACGACATGCCTATAGATACCTCCTTACTCTTTCCCACCGATGACGACCAATCAAGCGCCCCCGACGACACACAAGATCCACTGGACCTCGACGCCCTCAGTTCGGATAGCGACGACAATGCTCTCGGTGGTCCTGTTCAGCTCGTAGATGCTGTCAAGCGAAAGTGCCAGGACGATGACAAGGCACCAAAGGCTGCCAAGAAGACAAGAGGGCCACTGCCCACCACATCGGTCCCCACCGCTCCCAGTCTTCCCACAAAAAAGGCGGCAACTGTGACGGCCAAAGATCGATTTGCCGCGACGATATTGGCGGAGGAGGAGACAGCACGGGAGGCCTTGGCAGTGAAGAAGAACAAGGATACTGTGCGGATGGAGGTGACGCTTGCCAAGATTCGGATGGAGGGAGATGCACGTGCAGACCGGGAAGAGTCTAAGAGAAAGGCGAGGGCGGACAAGATGGATTTGGTGCGCCTCAAGATGGAGCAGCAGCACGAGATCCGCAAGCAAGAGCACGAGCTCGCCATGGCACAGGTCCATCAACGGGGATCTCAATCATATGCCGGCAGCTCCTCCGGCTATCGTCAGCAAGCCAACGACCACCGCGGGGAGCAGGGTGGGAGCCAGGGCAGAGGATCGAGTTCTCAATTTTCCAGCAGCTCATCTCACCATGGTAGCCCTTTCACCGGCTACAGCGAGCTCCCCCACCCTCAGGATCCCTCATCGAACAGTTCAGTAGATATGTATGGTGGTATACACGGTCTATCAGGCCCGTCCCACTTCCGATTAAATTAGTAGAGACTATTGGTAGATTCACGTAGTAGAATTGTTATGCTCAATCATATTGTGATTTGTGGGCCCCTCTCTAATCAATTCCGTTCCAAGAATACTGCACAATGTTATGTATTCTGTGTAGTTAGCCTCGGAGGCCTCTTTCCTCCGCTCGCCTCGTAGCATTCCGGGTCCTCCTCCTTTCCTTAGCACGGAACAACTTTCCCTTTAGGACTTCTCGAAACCGTTTCCCGTCGATATTGCGACCCCGAATGGGAGCTGCTCCGACAGCGGCATCCAAATCTGAGTTGTCTGTGCTCGAAAGTCCCTCTGCAATAAAAGGATCCGGGTCATCGGAGTCAGGATCTCCGCCGCGTTCTTCCTCTTCACATTCCATAGCAAATGAATGGATTCCAATACAGGCAGAAACCCAATACGTCGCAATCTTGTGGGTTGTCTTGTCTTTAATATTGACCCGTAGATGTTTCAGGGAGTGGAAACGGCCCTTTAAAAAGCCGATGGCATGTTCAGATCGAATGCGTAAGATAGAGACATGATTGTTGAACGTGTCGTTATCTGGCAGAAGGCTGTCGGGTTTCTTGTAGGGAGCCGTTAGCCAATCATTGATCTATCAGGACATCTTATGAGAATTCCGCAGAACTGGCGAGAGGGGAAAGAAGCCACCGTGTAAGCAGAGTCTGCCCAAATCCATTCTCCATCTGGGAACAGTGTCTCATGCTCTCGAAACATGCGTGTATCTTTAAAGGCCAACGAATCGTGTGTGCTGCCAGTTCGCCCATAGCTGAAATCGATGATTTTTAGGTTCGGGAGGTTCACAACCTGCATAAAAGATCAGAGCTCAAGCCAGCGAAGCGTAATTAGAGAACAGACCTGAATATTTAATGAGTAGTTGCATTTCCTGTCAAAATAACTCTCACCGTACCAGTGAGGGCGCTCATCAAGCAGGACCAAAGTGCCGTCAACAAAACACCATCCATCCCTCCACCCTTTACATGAATGTTTGTGTACCCACTGCTTCGCCTGTTCCTTCTCTGCATCTGTAGGCATGTGTACTGCATTCTGCATGAATTCGGGGCACAGTACAGCCGTCATAACACGGCGTGTAATAAGGTGGACAGTGCCCTTCCCAAGACCAGCCCAGTTGGCGACACCCTGAATGCTCGCTGCATTGCCATCATGTCCAAATCTGTAAAGGACGACAGCAAGTTGCAGCTCCACAGCGAGCTGAGGGTAATTGGAATTGCTGAAGAATATGGGGTCATCTTGAAGGGCAGCCACAAGTGTGTCGAAGGTGAGTGGGCTAACTCGGAGATTTTGTCGAAAGTGATCTGGGCGCCCATCTTTGAGTGCTGTGAGGACGTGGTGGAGGTAGGAAGGACCACGGGGAAGGTTGTTGCGAGGCTGTTCATACCGATGTTTATACATCTCATCAATTTCGTGGCGAATCCACTGGTGGAGGAGTGGTGCAGGGTGATCACCGTCCGAGTCGGAGTCATCATTTGATTCCTCGTCATCTGCCTCTGCCCCAGAAGACCAATGCCCACCGAAGTCGAGCTCAGAATCTGAGTCTGAAGAGTCCAAGCTGCTAGAGAAAATATCGGATACCTCCCGGGAGGATTGCGAAGAGTCGGTCGTAGTTGACAAGCCATCTATGTCCATGATCGAAGACTCGCTAACAAGCATTTCGTCAACGAAGCACCAATGAGGACCCAGAATATCACTCCATCGTGATTCGCCGCTGGCACTTGAGTCATTTGAGATACTGTCTGACTCAGAGGTACTAGAAATGTCGGAATCACTGGACAGTAGGTCCAAGTGGATGTCGACGTCGAAAGTGCGGCTCCTTGTGGGATTTGCGTGGCGAGCACGTATAGCAGCACGCCAGCGCATCATTGCGCGACGCTGCCGCCCTTTGTGGTTGCGAATATATGCTTTCAAAAGTGCTCCAGCGTGTTGGTCGCGTCGATTGGCAGAAGGCATGATCAGAGCGCCAAGTGTATAGCCACAAGAATTAATTGTCATAAATAATAATAATTAACACACAACTTGACCATGCTAGTACTTTACCATGGTCAGAATCGTGGTGAGAATCGCCTTGAAAACGGGACAGTCAGAATTCAGGACGATTCTGGGTGATTATCACACGATTCTGATCAATATCATTTATGAGAATCGCATGAGAATCGCCGTCAGAATCGCCTGAGAATCGCCGCCAAGAATCCTATTCTGACTGTCCCTATTGACTATCTAACTGAGTTGGGGCTAAGTACAAACTTTGAAATGTATAAAACAAATCTCCACGTATAAATAGAACTCCAGACATGCACTAAACTCGTGAGAAATCACTGCTGTGACCAAAAATAGTCACAGCAATAATAACTATGAGGGAAAATGCAGTCCAGAATGCGTTAAAACTACTCTGCTTTTATACTACTTTACAGTCCATTTTAGTACATGCTATATAAGGAAATTGAATAATAGGAATTATGTACAAGGCCATGAAAACAGCCGGCATTCTATTTTAAGGACTTTAAACCCATTTGCAACATGCCGTAGCAGTCGTGTCTCTTCAGCGTGAGCCTTATTACTGTTTTAGCCTTAGTCACAAGAGGTCTAGAGTGTTTTGGACCTATCACGACACAATGACGCCTTATCGTGACATCGCAGGTGACTGACTATTTCGATCAATCGGAGTTTTGGGTGACATCGGAGTCATCGGACATTTCCGGGATTGACTTTCAAGTCACTTGTCTGTGCACGTGGCTGTGATCAGTCTCGGAGATCGACAGGATGTAATCGCGAGTTGTTCTGACTATCGTGACTTGTCTCGGCATATCCCTGAGAAGTTCTTCTTGTCGTGACTGTCTTGTCATGACTAGATATTGTTGTCGCGACAAGGACCTTTTGGGCACAAATCCCTGCCATTGAGGTTTGTATTCGTGTAGCAGTGTCTAAATAAATATGGATATTTGTACACTCTCCTTGGTATGGACTCTAGCAATCCTGCGTGATACCGCCCTCACACATGAGTTATGGCCACTACCAGACGAGTTCTCGCAACAAGCTCTCGGGACACTATATTGACCTCACATTGTTTAAAGTATTGTATATAGTCACCGTATGGCTTATCATTTGTACTCCATCACATCTCTGAGACTCAGCCAGTAGCTTGGAGCTCACTCTGGCCCTAATTATATACCACCAAGCAGTGAGATGATCGGTTTAGACTGAATTAGCATAATTGTAAGCTTGTTTTTATTTCAGCTATCTCAACAACATCGAGGATTTGTTTATTGAGGCCGGCGCCAAGGATGGACGTGGCGGGGAGGGCACAAATTACGCTGGCATTGTAATCTGTCATTATCTTTTCGCATTCTTTAGGGGGGACTTTGGAGTGGTACGTGAGAACACCCAGGAGTGCAGCGACACTATCCACAACATCGACGGTACGGCAGAAGATCAGGGCGTGATCCTTTTCTGTGTAGACATACTTGAGGCAGTTCTTGACGTAGTTGACTGCTTCGTGGAGATAGGTTTCAAAGGGATGAACTTGGACAGCATAAGTGATGTTGGCTCAGGCGGAGGGCATCTGAATGATGTCCCAGTCATTGATGCCCATGAGCTCGGAGAGCGCCTTGACAAGTTTCGCCATTGGCTCACGGTAATGTTTGGCAGTGAGTGGGAGCTCGCCTCGTCGAGAACAAACCAGGCCAACCACCGATCTCTTGCTAGACCTCTCGTGAAGCTATAAGATATCAGTGGTGTCATAGTATATGTTTATGGTACATACTCTCTGAATTCGTCCCAGATCGCATGCTTGACAGAAACATAAATGAGAGAAACCGCCGTGTTGAAGGCGTTTTGGCCTGGAAGCCACTGAGCAGCAGATATTTTGTGTTGATTTGTGCATGTACGGAGGTCATGGTGGAGGCCGCTGAGAGGAAGGACCACTACTGTGACTAAATGCTCGTTGTACATTTTTATCTGCATCAGTATCAAGGTCGTTTTGCCATAGTCACAAGCAATAATAGACTCGAGCCAGTAGTTATTTGACCAGTGATGACAATCGATCATTGGAATAGCGACTGGAACCAAATCACGTGTTTTAGTACAGTCGGAGATTGCCGGCACTTCTATCAAGACTTCGTCAGATTTTCGTAGTAGCAACGGACAAAGTTTCTTCATGCAAAATTTTGAAGAGACAGTATTGTTACCACACAAATTCTAAGGCTCTGTATGTTTTCCAAATTCCTCTAATCCAAGAACTGGTTGTAGAAAACCGTGATTTGTATTTATAGGGGCTTGCACGTGGTTTCGTGCCTTTTGCCGTTTCTCACTCGCAGGAAGTTCAGAGGATGGAAATGAGTTTACTAATCCATTCTTGAAGTTTAAACTCCAGTTTCTGCCTTTCACTTGGTCACCAAGTAGAGAAAATAAGTGACCTGGTGAAGTATCTTCTTTGGATGTCCTGGCACCAATTTGGCCCATTAGACAAAGGTTCAAGGTGGAATTTAGACTTCCACAGGGGTCAGATATATATTTATAGTACAATAGGTGAAGAGAATCCCCGGAATTCGGGTGAAAGCAGGGCGAGAGTCGGAATTGATGCAAGCCCCTGTAAGTACAAATCAGAGTTTTTGACAGCAAGCTTTTGGATTATAAAGATTTGGAAAACATACAGAGCCTTAGAATTTGCGTAGCTACAAGACTGTCTCTTCAGAATTTTGAACAAAAAAACTTTGTCCATTCGTACTAGGAAAATCTGACGAAGTCTTGATAGAACGGCCGGCAATCTCCGACTGTACTAAAACACGTGATTAAGTTCCAGTCCTTAATCAGCATTGATCAAACGACTGTCTTTGATCTTGCGAAAAGGTACTGGTTCGAGTCTAAAGCAATAATGGCCAACAGGTGTTTCCGACGGGCTTGCATTAGTTTGATTACTTCTCCTTGTTTGGGAGAACACCAAATGGCACCAGGTAAATTGAGGAAGGTACAAAGGTCTGCAAGGTGTGACAGGTGGATGAGAACGGAGGTTGCCGGGAGCAGCGCGCTGCAATTGTTGTGGGAGGGATTGGGGGGAAATACATTGATGTGAGATCAACCATATGTTCGCAGGTATCGCACTTCCGAACCTGTTCTCCAAGGGTGAACTTGGTGCAGAGGAGCCCTGCTAGGGCTTGGACAATTTCCTCAGTATTTGCTGCAAGAGAGAATAAATACAGGGCTACAATGAAGGCGGAATGCAAGTCACTGTTATTGTTACCGCTGGGGACCGCATCCTCTGGCAGGGGAATGTGCGCAGGAGCAGAGTCGACGACGAGGGAGAGGGGCTTGTCTCCCTCCAACCCTGTCAACAACTGCCATTTCCTGGAGGCGTTAATACAGCCGACAACAATCCAAGGATCGGTGTTGGTGAGGGTGCTGTGGTCGACACCGTAACGTCGGTTGGACGTGCCTGTGCTGTGGTTTTGGGCCATGTCGTAGTTCTCATCTTGTGATAGCAGGAGGGTGGTGGGGTCTTTGTGCCAATGGAGGAATGCGGAAATAATGTGACACCAGTCCAGGAGGGTGAGCTGGACCTGCATATAGTCCTCTGTTGCGTCGCAGAGGGCTTGGCTTATCTCATTGCCGGTGGTATTGGCCTTGATGTCTGGCCACAGGTACAGGTGGTAGCACTCTGCTTCTGCCGTGCTAAAGAAGTATAGGATGAGCTGTGTTTCAAAAGCACGGAAGTTGACGAGCAAATTGATGGTGTCATTTGGGCCCATGGAGTCACTCGAAGTCGACTCAAGTCGACTCAAGTCGATGAAGTCGACTCAAGTCGATGAAGTCGGAGTTTTTTGAACATGTTTTGAGACCGATGGGAAGACAAGGTGCATAGTTAAATAGCTAAGTGGTATACAATGAGGACTACGTGAGAAAATGAGCCACATATTTGCCTCCTCCGGCATGTGGGCCACGGTATCCCCCATCTCAAAACTTTCCATAAGTGCTGCCATCGCCTCCCGTTCCTCAACTTCATCGCTCGCAGCGGCCAGGTTGCGAAGCCAGTCCTCGTCATCATCGGCAAACGGGGCTGACTGCCACTCTGACATGAAATTCAACCGAAATTTCTTGAAATGGGACTTGAGCATTTGAAGGGCCTCCATTAAATGCGGACCGATGCGATTTCGCCGCTTTGTATCTGTTTCTGCTGAAGATGAAAACACTCGCTCCGATGGCACAGCTGTTGCTTGAATGGGTGCATAATCAACGAAGAGGCGATATATTGTAGGCCATGTACCCATTCCATGATTCTAGTTGTGTGCTCAGTGACTCAAAACCAGGGACACAAATTGAATCGCACCGTCCAATAGCCAATCATATCAGTTGTTTTCGGTGAAGGAATTGGACTTTGAACATAGCTATTCATCTCCTCCTCTGCTGACCAAAAATCATCCGGCTCTGTTGGCGCTCCAGAGGAGAAGTCCAATGCTTGTTGCACATTGCGGTACTGGTGTGCTGCCTGCACGATCATAGTCGGTGCTGCTGCCGGAGTTCGAGGCCAGGATGGTGGGTGAGAACCTTGATTGCGGGAACGGGACGAGTTGCGGGAGCCCTGAGACCCGCCTGGACTACTAGAGCCAGACACCGGGCTCTCCGCATCCTGGTTCCGATAGACTTGAAGCTGGAAAATTGTATTAGCAAAGGGTGGGGAGAATCAGGTGCTCCAGTCTTGACCTTGCACAAAATAACTTGTTTGGCATCCTCCTGCTGGTCAGCAGACCAGTTCTTCTTAATCCATTCCAAACGAATTGAGGGATTTATAACTATGGTCGACATGGGCGGGGAAATAATATACAACTTATGTGGACTCACACATCGCAATGATATAGGCGTCCATGTCATCAAACTTGTCGTAGTATTTCTTTGCAATTTCTAGACCGGGTGAGATGATATTCTCAACATCCGCATTCTCCAAGTCGGAGTCGGCTACCATGGACTCCCAAGAGGATATAAACAACTCAAAGGCAGGAATTGTTGCCGCGAGGATTGGTGTATTTTCAGAAGACATGATGGTTTGCACGGTATGTGGTTGCTGGTTCAAGTAAGTTGGTGAGTATACATGTGGAAATGCTCGTGAATTTACGCACCTGTAAAATCAACTCGAGAATTTCGAGCCGAGTCCAATGCCTATTTTCCAGCGGATGTCTGAAGGTTTGCGCATCACGATTCATCGCAAAGAATCGGGGTGACAGGCTGGATGCAAAATGAGTGTAGAATTGAGAGGCATCACACCACAATTTAACTCACCTGCTGCAGGTATTGAAGGCATCACAGCATGTAAAATACAGAGTCCCAACGGGTCTTGACATCGGGCAAGACAGTGACTTCTGCAAGCAGAGTAATCACTCTTTCGGCAGCCCCCGTTGACACGAACTTCGGTCCACAGCTTGTTGTTGTTCCCTGTTTTAATAATGGTCAAGAGCTCGTCACGTCTCTGCCCTGACTTCCTGATGAAGGCAACTGTTTTCCGGGAATGGCGAATAGGACCGGCACGGCGACGTGCCCATACAGCGCGCCCAGTGGCCTCATCCGACTCTGTTTCAGTCTCTGTCTCAGGGTAATCGTGGAGGCTGTCCTGCTGCTCCATGGCTCGTATAACTGCCTGAGAGCACAGGCTGATGATATGGGCAAAGCAACGGATATAATTTTGATCAGCATCAAAGTCGATACCCTTCTCGGCGAGAAGGATGGAGAGATGGGTCATGAACATGGTATTGTTTGAAGTGTTATCCATGGTAAAGTGACCCATCTAAAAAGCGAAGTTAAGTATGGCATGTGATAACGATGAATGAACTCTGTCCACCTTCTCCGATATTCCGGCTTGGTCACAAATCTGGAATATAATACGAGCAAGTCTCTCACCACTGTGAGAACCCCGACCCGCCGAAATGCAAGGAGGGCTTGGCACAAGACCACCTGGTCTCCTTTTCGTCCGAGCCAATGGGCAGTGATTGCCAAATACGGGTGTAACCCTTTACTGCTCCACATATCAGCGGTGAATGAGATTTTCCCCAACGAATCCTAAGATAATAAATTCGCTCTCAGATTAGTAATTTTGGCATTGCGTGCGTGGGGGGTGCACTAACCTTAAGTTCTTTCTTGAGACTGTGGTAGTATTTCAACCACGCCTCGAGAATCAAAGAGCAAAGCTTTGTTCGGTGCGGGATATCCTCATCTTGTAAAGACTCGCACAGCAGGAGGAATAAGTCCCGAAATTCATGGTTCTCAATCAAGTTAATCGACTGGCAATGAATTATCAGTAGTGAACCAAAATATAAAGTTCCACTAACCAAATCATTCGAGACAATGACTTGCACTAATTTCTCCTCGAAGGCAGCAATAGAGAAGGATGTGCGTCCCATTGCCTTGGCGTGCCACTCTTCCCTCTCCTTCTGCAAAGCCTCGGGAAGTTTGTTTGGCAATTTGTGATCCGCAATGAGCTGGATATATTGAGGTTGGTGGTCTTTTCCAAGGTGCTTCCGGTGAGTGGTAAGACTACTGCCGGAAGAATAAACTTGCCTGGAAGAATTCAGCACAGTGTTTGTTTATATCGCGTGGCAGCACTCACCGGCATAGGCTACACTTGTAGCCATGATGTTCGATGTGTTGGCCAAAAAATGCTTGGCAGTCTGCAGAGACCGCATTTGCCTCGAGCGTAGCATTGTCTGCCCATGCATACTGGTCTTGATCGATTCAATGTCCTTGCCAGGCATCACGCTCACTGCCTTGAGACGCATGGCCCGATGCTGGGGGGGCAGGCTGCTGCCTTGGACGAGTAGCCCTGGAACGAGTGCGGGAGGGCCGCAGGTCAGGTGAGGATTCTTCATCGGAGTCAGGTCGCAGAGCCGTGAGAGGCTGTATATGCGAACGAGGAGCTCGCAGTCGAGGAACAGGCTGATCCGATTCGGAAGATGAGGAGTTGTCACTGAAATTTCGGCGAGGGGGGCCTGGGCTGGCCATCTGAGTTTGCTGGGTTAATTGGGCCAAAAGTCGGTTGGCTGCAGTGTGCCCAGGGGTCTGAGGTGGTAATATCAGGGGAGTGTTTGCAGGCGACCGGACAGGCTGTACACAAAGTCAGAATGTGATAAATTAGAACAGGACAGAAATTACTGTCCGAAGAACTTGTTGACCAGAAGGGGAGGCAGCTGGAACATTGGAGAGATCTACACCGAATGAGCGAGAGCTGTAACTGAGAAGAGAAAAATAAAATTACCACAGCTTCGGGATCCTTGATTCGGGGGTAACATTAATTTATACGTCAAAATCATATTCAAGACGGAGGTGAACTGAGATGTACCAGTCAACGGAGCAAAGCCACGAGCTTGATTTGGGGCACCCGGCTCTCATCTTGTTGCGCGAGCCGCCCCGCCCGCGTCGGGTTCTTGTCCCGGCCTGAGGAGCTGCGGCGACGGTGTCGGCAGCCAAGGCAGCCTGGCGTCGAGTTGTTGTGCGGTTGGAATCCTCAGCTGCAGGAGGTTGTGTGGATGGAGGTGCCTGTCGAGGACCCATTGTGCGGCTGCTGCAAGTTAAGGATGGATGCTGAGTTGTCGAGACACTCTCTTTAAACTAGTAAGTCACTGCAGAAGGTCAGAGAGTAGATGAACGTAATTCACATATCATCAAAGATTGTTTGTCACTCGCCCCCTGAAAAGATATGAAATGTCAATGCCAGGGATATTAAATGTCACTTCAAGGGGAATATCGTCTTTGGGAAATTAAATCAGCCATTGAGGTTCGCAAGAAGCTGATTGAACGAGCTAACTCGGTCATCTCGGAGACAGAGCTGAGAGCATTGCTGAGGACTCCACACATTGTGGTGTCTTTTATTGTGCCTTTGAGCGCTTCTAGGAACCGGCGGGCCTGCTCCAACCATGTGGTTCAAGTTCTCCTGGCTCAAGGAAAAACCATCAGTCTGTCTGTTAATCAAACTGATAACTATCAAGGAACTATTGAGGAGTAGAATACTGATGTGGTGGAAGATGGTAAGGAAATGAAATCACCGCCAGTCAGTGCCATTCGCTGCGGTGCGTGGAGTTGCACCATGGAATGCTGTCTTAAAATGTATAAGGTTCCCCATGCCTCTATAGTCAGACTGGTCAGACAATTTTCCTGAGGCCTATATACCCTCAGGAATGAGCTCAAATTTTTCCAGGAGTTTAAAGTCACCGAGTCCACGAAAGGGCTAATTTCTTTGCAGCTGATGGTCTGCTCATGCGATCACAAGACGGTGAGTCACAGTGACCACAAGGCGGTGAGTCGCATGGCTTTGTTACAGTGGTGGCCGAAGCATCTATACACGTCCTGCCCTTGGTCTCAGTGTACAATATTTAACAGCATTCCCTGTGTCGTCTCAGCTTCAGAAAAAAATGATTGACCTGTTTTATCCCACAGATGCGCTTCTCAAGTGCAGATATTGCTCACAAATCTTGGCTTCCAGCTGTCAACTAGATGCCCTGTGTGCAAACCATCCTCTCGGGTTCTTTGAGGCTCTATGAACTGTACGTTGTTGTTGATTTCTCCACTTTCAAATCGGATCATCAGAGTTCTACCATGCACGGTCAAAACTTTAAAAAAGACCGGGAACTAGATGGCAATAACAGACAATGCCTGAAGAAAATCCACCCTGAAGCACTACCGTTGCCCGCTTCGAGCGAGTTCCCCGCCCATTGTCTAATCCATCCGTAAACTTGACATATGATGCATGGAACAACCGTTTATTTTCGGTACCCATTGCCAGTGGGATGACTTGATTTCCGACTGGCATTAATTTTCTTCCACAGATGGCGTTGGTTGTCCTGAAGATACCCCGGGTGTGTAGTGCTGCATCCTACCACAGAGAAATTGCTTATATATTTTTCTTTTCCTCCCCCCGTTAGTACCCTGCCGGGCTTTTAGTTCGGGCTACTATTTCCGACAGTGCTAGCAACCATGGGGCTGCTCAAGGACTTATTGGAGATCATACATTCCAAAACACCTGCCGGATCGATAACCTCATTTGTCTCGTGCACTTGCGCAATCTCCTGGCCCAAACTCCGCACTGATCAATGTACATATTTAATTTTGAGATTTGGTTCAAATTGACTGTTGTTCTCTCACATTAGATGTCCAATAGGGGACTGGGAACCGCTATTCAAGCCAGGCAAGCATTAAAGTTACTCTTAACTTACCCAAATCTCACACTGAAGTCCTGTAAAGGCTGTAACAAGGCTGTCAAGTTCGGAGCAGCGCCTGTATAAATAAATTGCTTTCAGTTTGTACTTGCAATGGGATTTCTCGATGTCCTATCAATTCTCTGAGCAGTGGACGATGAAAGGCACTAAATTCACTTTTGAGACCGACTCGAAGTCACTCGAAGTCAGGCCAAGTCGACTTTGTTTGACTTGCGAGTCACACGGAGTCACACTTGTGACTTGACTCGACTCGACTTAAAGCCGACTCATGGAGTTGACTTGGGGTCTCGGAGTCGCGAGTCGCGGCAACATTAACGTGTAGCCACCTGGTAAGTTTCTGAGTAGTTGGCGCACAAGTTCTGTCTCTCGAATGGATGGTCCACCAGAGACGATTTTGCGAAGGTGGAGGACCATGCGGAGTTTCAAGAAGCTTCGCAAGAGGGTGGAACATGGGGTGCTCTTCCAAGCGATGGATTTACTGCCGGGAAAATATGTGAAGATGTGGGCGAAGCACGGGTTGGCCAAGAGCCATGCAGTGAATTTGGCACGGAATCCATTACGGGGGTCGTCTAGGAATGAATGACCAGCAGATTTGTTATGCGGGCCATCAAACAGTGTTGCAATATCGATCTCAGGGAAGAATTCAGGAAGTATGGGCTCCTCAAAAAATATTTCATCTTGGATTATTTTGCAGTAATCTAGGGTGAGTTTGTTGTACACTTCCTGGATGCCATGCAATGTGATGAGTTCTGAGTGGAATGCGAGTTTGTGGCCCTGGGCATCGGTCATCTGGGACGTTGAGTCGGTAAATTCCTCCCCATGAATGGATTGGAGAAGGGTGCTCATATTATATAGATAAGCCATGGGGGTATCCTGGCTGTCAGTCAGAAAGGCCTTGCAGTGGTCGTACACCTTTGAGGGTTGTATCAGCGAAGGCTGTTGATGGATAAAGTATTGTACTTACACCATGGTTGATATGTGTTCCGTTTGCATTAAATGTTCCATCTCGAAAAGGACTGTGCCGCGTGTAAGTCACATGAGCTTGGCGACAAGTCTCCCGATTTCGGCAGCCCTGATCCACTCGGTTTTGGCCATGGAGCACGCGACCAAGTAGGTGACAACGGGGATTTCGAAATTTGAAATCCCGCTGTGTGCTTTTTGAGGACATTGCGGAGGGAGGTGAGACAAGCTATCTGGACATCCTTGAGGGGATAGTACCCTGTGGAGGTGGTGTCGGAGAGTTGTATGATTGAGTTGTATAGAAGGCGGACAAGTTCGCCCGCGTATTCTTGGAGGGTCTTGGGTTGTAGGAAGCGGAACTCTTCCACGCTTGCAGCCCTGCAAGAGGGTTGAAAACTTGAATTTGAGATATTAACTTGGGGGACTTATGTTCCAACTTGAGCAATTCGCCTCAAAAGGCCCTGCGACTGGTGCTTCTGGATGAAAGTCTGCACAGCATTGAGATAGCCATGGACATGCTTCATCAGCAGCTCAAGAAGTGGGTGTAGGTGGGCATCCAGCGGAGCAGTGACGAGATTGAGCTTGGAGGGCATCCACTCCTTTATGTGGCTCATCCAGCCTTCACACTGATAGAATAGGTCGAGGTCCTGCGAGTCATGGGGGATGGAGAGCAGCTCGACCAAGTAATCTTTAGAAGGGGGGAGGTTTTGGTGGTACACGCTGGCAGGATTGAACTCTGGGGGCATGCAGGGAAGCTTGGAGACACCGACAGAGAACAGAGCTCTCCCTGTACATGTATTTTAATGTAACCTGGTTTAACCAGAGGGGCATGTTCCAATGTGACCATGTACTTCCCAGGCATGGGGCACATTTTAATGCCACCCAATTAATTAAAAAAAAGAAAATGCACCAAATTCAATGTTTATTGGCAGGGTTGAACCTCTGACCTCCAGCAGGCACCATCATTTCTGTTGGCACCAACACTGCCACTTTGTCAAAGCCCACCACCCCATCCCACCACCAAACAAGGTTTGTCCTACCCTTGCACACACAGCCACAAGCACCGCACTTTTTCCCAGTTAGGGTATGGCTTGCAAGCAAGCCTTTCACCCTAACGGGGAAAAGCTTATACCCAGACCTAGGGCAGGCAAGCCGCCCTAGGGTCTTTGACATAATTACTATATGTGGATATGTCACGTGATTTTGATGTGCCATCAATTTTGATGGCATCGAATCTAACCTCCCTAACCTCTAACCACCTAACCACCTAACCTTTTTTCTTTGACATCCTTGCTAACCCTAACACCCTAACCCCTAACCGAGACCCCCTAACCAAGGCCCCCTAACCCTAACCCCTAACCAACCTAACCACCTAACCTGACCCCTAGCGGGGTCATCGTAGGGTAGTGCACATTAAAATGCACCCCATGCCTGGGAAGCACATGGTCACATTGGAACGTGCCCCTCTGGTTAGACCAGGTCACATTAAAATGCATGCCCATACACTGGTGCACAATCGAGCTTTTGGTGCCCACGGAGCAAGTATTCATCCTTATATCCATACCCACATCGGGTACAGAATAGGAATGGCTGGGGGTGGATGGATAATCCATAGATGAGCAGCTGCAGGGCCTTGGGGAAGGTCAACTGTTCGTATGGGAGCAAATCAAACTCCTCCACCAGCGCGTCAGCCATTCCCGGGGGAACTTTTAGCTCAGGGAAGTGGAGCTGGATATGAGCGGCGAGGCTCTTGGCGGTGATGGTGCAGTCACAGTTCAGGCAGCCAAGGAGTTTGTGGAAGATATCGACGAAGATCCTGTACGATGCCAGGGGATAGCTGTCATGGGACGTGACAGTGAACAGGGTTGGTTCGCAGAGGTATTGAGACTCAACAAATGGCTCCAGAGCTTTGGGAGTAGGCTTGTCTTGACGCATGGGGCTTTTGGGGTGGAATGAGGCAACGCGCAGAGTGGGGGGATGTTAGACGGGGGAACGCAGGCAGTCGGTGGGGGCAGCGGTGGTTCTCGTTCAGTTGGGGGTAGAAGCTGAGGATCTGGTGCCGTACATTGGCATACATGTGGCTGTGGAATGTATAGATGTGAGTTGGAAAGGTGCAGCAATAAAGGAGCATGTACCCCAAATTTTCCAGGATCCTGGTGCGTGAAATTGCATCTGAGACAAGTGAAGATGCCGGACTGGTGGGAAAAGGTTTTGGGCTGTGATTCATTGGGATAGGCCATGGTGGTCTGTCCCTGGTGGACCAAACGCTGGTGGTAGGTCATAGTGCTCTTGATGTGGGTGGTGCATTTTGTGCAGTACTTGCCCTGCAGCTGGTTAGGCCCTGCGTCTTCAGGTGAGGGGTCAGTGGGGGATTTGGGATCTTGGTTGTCCATGGGGAGGAAAAAGAGGGATGGTGGAGAAGGGAAGGAAGAAAGGAAGGTTGTCGGAGTTTAAATGATGTAAAATTTTGATGATTGATTGAGTGATTAATTGGAATGCCTGACTCGCCAAATTATTACTGAGATTGCTGTACATGTTCAAAGGCAAAATCTTGGCTGTAGGCTGCGGGAAAAGGAGACATTTTGCAAGACATGTCGGGATTTCCCAATTTGGATGACTTTCAGCAAGAGCCGAGCCTGCTGGGCACACATGTGATCGGTTGGTAGTAATTTTTTGTCAAATCGGGCCAGGGAGTCTCTGGAAGACGGGTTTGCTTGTTGTAAGTATTATTTGACGGATGTATGCTATGGGGGACGTCCAGGGATTTCTGTGAATGGTGGTACTGATGAAGAAAGAGAGAAATATCTGAACGGAAGAGACGACTGCATGGAGTGGCTTTTGGAGGGCTCGAAATTGGGTGGGAACGGATACTGGACATATATTTAAGATGAGGTTATTAAAGTTATTTTGTGCTCAAGATTTTATTCAACCATCTGCATTGAACGGTATATACATATTTAAAGTCGGGGTGGTGCTCAAAGGTGCCGTCTACGACAGGTTGTTTTCAAACAGGACGGTCTGTGGGGGGGGGGGGGGGGGGGGGGGGGTTTGTGGGGGGAAGCAGTCAACTCCGTGGGGGGCACCACAAGGTTTAATACCACCCATCCCTGATGAGCGGGCGATATCGCAATTATAGAAACAAGGACCTATTTAGTGTAACACTGTTCAACTCGGGCAAGTAATGAACCGGATGGTCGGGCTTTTTTTTTGGTTCTAGGCTGGGTTGCCGAAGGGGTTGATATTATTTCGACTTTAAACAGCTGACGCTGCGAAATGTGATGCTGATTATTTGTGCTGATATTCAGGAATGTGGGAAGGGAGAAGGCAACAGTGTTGACCGGGAGGTATATCAGGAGCGATAAGCGACAGGGAAGGACCATAGACTGTGCATTCAAGTTTGAATGTTGAATGGTTTGAGTGAATATAATTATTTGAGGCGATGATTTCGTAGCCGGTGGATGATTATACCCCAGTGCAATTGGAGTTGGAACCCAAAATGGGCAAAGCATTCAAAGTGATGAATAGGTGTCCGCGATATCATAATACATGTATATTATAGAGTTTCATCCTCCATATCTGGGATATCATTTTTCAGTGTCATTGATGATTTTGGGTATCATAATTATGGAAGTCAAAAAGAGATAGTGAGCATGGGAATTAGGGGAGTGAGACCGAACTTGCGGTTCTCCAGAGTCATATACGGGTAGAGGTGTGATACCCCAAACCATTCTGCTCATTCCTGCAAAAAAAATCAAGTCATCGTTCACAGTGCAGTAATGGTACGGGCTTATATCCCAGTGTTATATTTGATGGTCAATAGAACCATTCAATAGTGCTGCATACCAAATGTGTTCAAATATGCCAATTCCCTTTCAAGTAATTCATGGCACAAGAACATATGCAGTGGCTCCATAGCATGATGAATCCGACATGGGGAAATTCGTGAATAAGCAAGTAGGCTGGGTCATTTACAATTGCCATGCACTAAGCCAAACACATTCCATCTTCCACTCACGCTCCACGCACAATGTATTTTCATTTTATCCTTGACTTGGGCCAACTCGGTCCTTCCTATCATTTCCTTCATCCACCGCACTGCCGCCTCTCCAACAGGCCCCGAAATGCACCCAAGTCTACGACAGGAACAACATGAGCAAGGGACTCCTGCAGGGGCATGTTTTGCAATCCATAAGTGTAGCTGCGCATTTGCTTATCCATCTAACCATTTGTGCAGGCCGTGAAGCAGATTTACCAGCGACCAGCAGCCGCATTGCAAGGCGCTGGCTTCCGTCAAGGCAAAGCCGGGAACACCGCATTGAATGGGATCACAGTGCTGGCTGTGCATGATATTGCATACATGGCGTGCCAGGTATTTATCCAGTTTGACTACCGACTGATTCTCATCCATCTCCTTCTAGGTTCGCTTCTGCTTGTCCTCCATGGAGAACTGGAACGCGATGGACGACGACTTCAGCTACCCGGATTTCTACTGGTGCATCATCAAGCTCCTCGATGGCGACGACGGCCAAGAAGTCCTCAGCAAATTCAACTAGTATGTGACCTCCATTCCCTTGGCCTTCACTGACATTGTGTTAGTAATGTTTTTGGTACCTGTCCATCCACATCATCCCAACCTGCTTCAGCGGACAATGACGATAGCGACGACTTCCAGATCTTAGAAGCCCAACAAGCTTCTAAGCAGGTGAGGTTGGTGGCCGAGGCTGCTGCTGTAATCTCCGCTTCATCGACGACCCCGGCACCCACCATGGGTAGTTGGGTGTACCTTTTCCTTCTTCTAGTATAGACTTGAGAAGTACAAGGGAACTCAGTAGTGAAGTTTTAGTAATAAGTGTGCCCACTTTTATATGTTTTCCCCTACTGTGTAGGAATTCCGAGCTGTCGGGTTGCGAAGGGCTCGCATGCCTTTCCGCAGCCTGCTGTACCCTGCTTCCCAGCCCTCAAAGTCCCTACCAGCTCTTTTCCTGCCTTTTCCTTTCTCGAACCTATCCGGAATTTGTATTACCTATCTTGTCCCACTTTCCTACCCCTATTCTGGTGTCGAGTGCGTAAACTGTTGGGGTAAAAGTAGGTTTTTGGTGGGCTGGTTTGTAGAATTCTTTGAAGCTAGTTTGCTTGGTGGGCTTTTCCCGACTGTGGGAAATATTTGTTCGTAGGCGTAAATTGAACTCCAGAAAGTGCAACATGTCCGGCATGATGAAATCAGGCAATTCAGGTATATTTGTGCATAGAGCAACCAATCAGATAGTGCTGAGGGTCAACCTACTCGGATGGCTATTGCAGAGGCTTGCTTGATATTCATATTGTTGTGCATAGAGCAACCAATCAGACTGCGCTGAGGGTCTTTCGTAAACCTACTCGGATGGCAGTTGCAGAGGCTTGCTTGTAATTCGTGTTCTCATGCATAAAGCAACAAATCAGACAGCGCTGAGGGTTTGTAGTAAAACCTACTCGGATGGCTGCTGCAGAGGCTTGCTCAATAATTCGTGTGTAAAGCAACCAGTCAGATAGCGCTGAGGGTTTGTCGTAAAACCTACTCGGATGGCTATTGCAAAGGCTTGCTCAATAGATCGTGTTTGGCTGCATAAAGAAACCAGTCAGATAGCGCTGAGGGTTTGTCGTGAAACCTACTTGGATGGCTATTGCAAAGGCTTGCTCAATAAATTGTGTTCGTAGAATGAAATCCTGACAGTGCAACACGTCCGGCATGATGAAATCAGGCAATTCACTCGGTTCTTAGCGTAAGCATGTGTAGAGCGGCCAATCAAACAGCGCGGAGGGCTAGCGTAAGCCTACTCAACTTGGCTGAAGCAGAGGCTTGCTCGGTTTCGGAGTCAGAAGTTACCGGTGGATAGACGAGTCGAACTAAAATTAGAAACTCGAGGATACGTATGAAAATCGAATTTAAATTCAGATGCGTGGCTACTACAGGTGGGTGGTTGTCTACTTTGGGAGGCCTGAAGCTCCTTCTTATATACTACTGGCATGGGAATTTGATCTGAGTCAAAGTGAGTCATTCCGACTGTGCAAAGCTATGCACAGAGCCACATTGCTGTGTTTTGGCTATGCGAGGGAGTCATTGTGAGTCATTGTGGCAGTGTTGCTGTGCAACTGTGCATTGCTGTGCGAGCGTGCTGTGGCCCTGAGGTACTATTCCCTCCTCCAGGTGGATTATTGCATAGTATGAGACAAACTGATTGAATATGATTGATTTCCTAGTTGGTTACAGTCATTTGCAGGGAGTGCAGGTGTTGGGAACATATTCCGGGTGAAATATTGAAGGAATGTCGCCCTAATAGATGTTCTGTGACCAAAGTAAGGCAATTCCAGGTGGGTTATCGAGCTGTATGAGTGGAAATGAGGTGGTAGGAATGATTTCCTCGACGTTAGGTATCATATTCATCGAACTTTGATGCCTAGGAATATAATCCTGGTCGAATATCGAGAAAATACCACCAAATAGCCATTCTGTGGGCAAAGCAAGATGATTCCTGATGGATTATCGAGCTGTACAAGTGGAAATGAGGTGGTATGAATGATTTCCAAGTCATATGGTATCGTATTCATTGAACTTTGATAGTTTTTAATGAAACAGATATGCTGGAAAGCATGGAAAATGTGTATAGGGGTCATTGCTGTGGGTATCTGAGGAAAGGAGAGCTGGTGGTGTATTGTATATGGTGTGTCGTATACTGGGCTGAATCTCTGTCAGTTGGTGGGTTGAGCAAAGTGAGAGCCCACAACATCTATGTGCCACCCAAGCAATGAGTCGCCACAAGAGTCAGCCATTTTTTTGTCAGTTGGGCACAAGACGAAAAGAATGGGAGTAAGACACGATTAAATTGAATACATCAATGGAAACACCCTATGGTGTACCTCCGAATATTACTGTCAGGTATAGTAGTCAAGGCAGGGATTAACAGGCTATAGCATACATGAAATAATCATTGCCAAAATTGCTGTCATGAGTTTTTTGTGATTTCCTCAGTCCGAAACCTGCAGCATCCATTTTCATTTATTTTTATTCCCATTGTACATTTTCCCTTGTGTCCAGATGTAGAATTCTCAACTCACTGGATTTCTTCTTCTATTTTGGAAACTCCTCGCCATTATTGGCTTGGTGGCGCATGGTGCACATCTGCATGCAGTGTCCAAGTTTTCTTGTTTGGCACATGCCACCTGTTTGACTCAGGCCCAAGTGAATCACTAAGTAATCAACCCATTTTTTAGAATTTTTACTGATGGGTAAATCTCCCTTAGAGGATGATTTTCTTTTCACCTGATATTCAACCCAGGGATATGGCACTTGGTGGCATGTGGTGCACATCTGTGTCTATTGCGCAGAGGGCATGGAATGGTGTCCGCAGACCCCACCCATTTGATTTGGGCACAAGCCATGTCGCCCTTATTTGAGAACCTTTTTCAAAGCTTTATGACTTCTTCTGAACCTGCCTCGGTCTAAAAGAATGGGAATAAGACCCGGTGGTGCAATGCAACACTGCAGCTCAAAGTTGGATTCACATCTGACATCTTTCTTGCTCACCATTATATTCCCCTGCAGGTATACCACATACCCACTGTGGGGCTGCCACATGCACTGTGTCCGCCCCAGCGAATACAACGACACGGCCACAACACCCAGATTCACCACCCACGCTCACCATGCCCCGCATTCCCCACATCTACACATTTCAGACACCGTTCTTGCATCTCGCATCGCGGACGGCGCACCTCCAACAACATCTGGCAGATGGGAGCGCCTTCGTCCATAACAGGACCGACTGCCGGAGTGCCTTCGTCCATAACAGGATCGACTGCCAGAGCGCACAGCACTTCCAACACACTCATGCCGACATATCGCACACATTTCACCCCTTTTCAGCCTCTGGACATCGTATCCACACCAACTTTGGATGGATTAGGAAGGTAGCAGTTCGTCGGGCATCGCATCCCAACAACTTTTGGGCCCGAAAAGGCAACTTCTTCCGACGAGCACCATAACTCGGTTGGATGAAACACAGCGCAAGCACACTGCCATGGGGCTAGAACATTATGGAATGCCGAGGGAGCGGACTGTGGACATGTAGAGAAGGCCTAAAAGGGTTATTGGTGGAGTATAAAAGGATCTGGGTCTCAAAGCAGTAGACAGTCATTTCCGGAGCGGTTTTTCCCCCACTAGTTTCTAGTGCAAACCAATTCCCCCCAATATACTGCTGACCCACACACACACACCATTAACCCACTAACTTGTCGAAAGACACTTGACCACAAATCCTCTAGACGGTTCATACTGAACGTCTAACCACACTAACCCGTCCCCTTGACCTCGCAAACCGCTGCTCACGCAGGAAGGAACGAATCAAGGCATCCCACACCAAATCGTGGATACCTTGGACAACGACCAGCACACTCACATCCTTTGCGAGCCGTACCCATGTTGAGCCGTTAGGCCCTCGTCAAGCCATTTGCGGTTATCCCACCTTCGGGAAAGCCAGTCGAATCAACTATCACCCGGTTCAAAGGGGAAAGGCGGTAGAAGAGAGACAAAGCAGAGACTTGGATATTGTCTCGGAGTAGTGCACACAGTGTGCACATCTGAACAAGGTATTTTTCACATTATCCCCCATTTTTGACCCCCAACAGATCCCCACAGGCAAACGCTGCTCAACTATTTTCTCTCACCAAATCTATACGAACCCGACTTAAACGAAAAGGCCCCCCAGAGGGAGAACAAGTCACTTTTGGAACCTCATTTTCCAAAGCGATGCTACAGTCCCCCTCACACCGCTTGGTAGTGCATGGTGTGTATCTGAGCACACTGCATCACATGCTGCCTCAGAGCCTGCCTGTTCGACTCAGGCCCAAGTGAATCACCAAGTAATCAACCAATTTTTTTCACTAGTACTGTAATGCAACACTCCAGCTCCCAGTTGGATTCGCTGCTGCCGGTGTCCTGTTCAAATCTGGGCCAGGTCATTTTTTTTGTTGATTTTCCTTTTTCATGGGTGTTGGTTTTTATTCAAGTTCGTTTGAGGCTCTGTCTGCAAAATATTCTTGAGATGGACAGTGGAAACAGTCGAATACATACCCTCGAGGTTTTAAGGAATGCCGATGAGAAAGGGTGGTGCTATCAAATTTAAAACCTTGCATATTAGTTTTTCTGCATGCTTTGAGTGAGACTTGCATGCAACAGCTTGGCCTGCAGAGGTGCACATGGCCACAGTGCAGTACCCCATAAATGATTTGATCCCAGAGTGACTCAAAACCACCATTGGAATACAGATCCACCCCAGCCATGCAAAGTCTTACTAGAAAAGCAGATCTCACATCCGTTGGGCCGCGGTTCAGGACCCAATCAATGATTTGATGCCAGACTGACTCAAAACCACAATTGGAATACATATCCACCTCAGATTCACCCAGTCGCACCAGGTCTTATTCCTACAACCACAGCATTGTATGAGAAAGGCAGATCTCACATCTGTTGGCCTGCAGAGGTGCATACCCAATCAGTGATTTGATCCCAGACTGACTCAGCACCATAATTGGAATACAGATCTGCCTTTACATTTTTCACCTCAATTCTTGCCCTCCAAGGTGTATGAATTATTGGTGTTTCCCTTGAAACAAAAGTCACCACATTATATTCACATTTTTCACCTCATTTTTGAGCCAAAAAGGTGGTGAAAATAGTTTTGCATTTTTCACCCCTTTTTTTGCTGAAAAATAGGTGAAAAAAAATCAAGTCTTTCACCAATTTTTTCACTGAAAAACTCAAAATGCTCAACCAGTGCCACCACAACTTAAACTTGCTTTCTATATGGCTTCCAGAGGGTGGTTTAAACCATGGCTATCATTGGAGACATTGTGATTTAAACTGAAACCATCCTACAGTACCTTTTGTTCTTACCTTCTCAAGAATATCCTCCTCCAACTCAATCCAAGGACCTTGACAACAAGTTCTCAGACTTCACTGATCTTGAGCCCATTCATCAACACAACAATGGCAAGTGTTTTTATTTCCTGGCCATTCCTTGATGTCCATAAAAATTATATGTGATATTTTCCTTGGTCATTGTTCTACATGTGCCCATGTCCTATGATGACGGACCATTACAAGACCTTCTTGCTGATCCTGGAGGTATATCATTTCCCTCAGATGGTGGTGTGCCCACTCTCTCTCTCTGTGCAAAATCTGCCACTTGTCTCTGAAAAATAAAATAAAATCCACCATTATCTTTGGCAAACAAAACATATCTCAGTCCTGTGCCTGAAAATCTGAAGAATATTACCGTTATCGAGGAAGCAATGATTGCCTGGTGCCAATCCAAATTCTGGATTGTTCAGTTAAAAGACAGAAACCAGGATCTTGTGGTTCCTTCTGCCCAACATGGAATCAAAGGTCATATTATTATTTATTCTCAGCAACCATCGAAACTGGCAGAAATACTCCCACCTCCTGTTGAAAAGATTGTGTCACCTGTCTGTGTTTTATTCATTGGATCTTCCCTGCCCACAATTGAATGGCTGCATGGACATGCAAAACAAAAAACCCTTAGCTGTCAATGCAAATTGAGTACATACAGCACTGAAATGGCTGAAAATACACAACACGCTCTATAAAGATATTACAGTGAATGAAGAATATCTTCAAGCAACTAGAAATCAATCCTGTACTGCCATTCTCAATTGAACATATTCCACCAAATGCTGCAAATGAGAATGCAACCTCATGATATGACTCTACACCATTACCAAACCAAACTACCCCACCATTGACCCCAAATGCTACTTTTCCCTTTCAAAATATTATTATCTGATATGCATTGTCAAATGAAGCTGCCTCAATTCAAAGCTTTCTGATTCCCAACTAATATCACAAATGAAATTGTCCCCAAAGGTACCGGCCTTACCTGTTATTAGGCCAATAAACCGGATATTTAACATGGCCATCTGGCGAAATGGCATCGTGTCTGACCACGACCACGTGAGTGATTACGTCATCAGGGACATTGTCCCAAAATCTGGGATGAATAAATGGCGGCCGCTCATGTTACCCAAAATATTTGAAGAGCAATCTCTCATCCGAGAAAAAAGGATGAAAAAAACAGGTGGCCCTCCCCAAGACCCACCCACCCTTCAATCCATCTCCTGATACCGCAATATCCTCAACGGGCCATTCATCCTTTTTTCCGGGATGAAAAAGAGTGGCCTCTATGAGGGGGGGGTGTTATATCCATGCACCTTGTGCGACCAGCCGGCTCGACCGGTACTTCCGGTGACCAGTTTGACCAGTCAGCCCGGTAAACCGGCTGGACTTCTGCACCTCGGGACCATCGGGTTTTTATGCAATGAAGGATTACTGAGCGTTTCCCGTTTATCTGCTGGCCTCTATTGTCTTCAATGTCGGACTCGTCCTTCCCCGACATTTCCGATCCTCCTTCCCTTTTGGGAAATTAATTATTATTGTCTTTGTTGTTTCACTTTATGCCACATTCCCTTTAGGATATTAATTAAAGCTACATCTTAAATACTTGTCTTGTACGATTTGTACTTCAGTTTGATTATAAACGTTTCCTACGCATTATCCTGTCTAGGACACTCAACGGGTTCTCTCCGTCTTGTCGGTTCTCCCTTGGACTTGTCTTGAATCAGCCCAGCTAGTACGCTCACCCTTATCCTCTGTGGTGTTGTGTTCGCTATACCTTCCAGTCATCGTTGGTCAGCTCCGACCTCAACGTCGGGGAAGGACAAGTCCGACATTGAGAACAATAGAGGCCAGCGGATAAACAGGAAACACTCAGTAATCCTTCATTGTGTAAAAACCCGATGGTCCTGAGGTGTGGAAGTCCAGCCGGTCGGTACCGGGTTGACCGGTCAAATCGGTTACCGGAAATACCGGTTGGTCCAGCTGGTCGCACAAGGTGCATGGATATAACACAAACCTAGAGTCTCCATCGATGCGGGTGTCCAATACCTGGGCATAGCCCAGGGGGCCATTTCGCCAGACAGCCGTCTTAATACTATTATTTTGTGCCTTTTTGCCAGACGGCCTGGGGGGGGGCAGGTTGGCGGGCAGGGTGCTTTTTGCCAGACGGCCCAGGGTGTCTGCAATTGGCTAGATGACCTGGCTCAGGATGACTTTTTGGGGCCCATGCAGGGGTCCGATACCTGGGTGCAGCCCAGGGACCACTTCGCCAGACGGCCTCCCCATGTATCTTATCTTATCTTACATACTGTTTGAACAATAGGGTCCAGAGAACGAGAGGATTTTCGGCATTTACAGCTAATGGCAGTACTGAGGGCACGAACCAAAAAATTACTGTTTTGGGCAATTCTTGATCCCTGTGACCGATTCATGAATATCTCGGTGAGTTTTGCAGGGATTGAGATGAAACATAGATAGTTAATTTGTACTAATTCATGCACAATTAGTAATAGAAAGAAATCCGAAACAATATCATATCTTGACTTGCCTGGCATTTGAGGCTTGTCGGCTCATAGATTCGCATAAGGAGTCTAATTCTTGTCGGAAGGAGTTGATTTTTTGGGAGTGTGTCTTTCAATACGTATAGAACAATGTAATAGAATCAAAAAATACACATACTTGCTCTCCTTCCTTTGTATCCTGCTCAACAGTATTTTGTACTGCCAACATAGAATTCCCTCATACAAAGGAAGGAGAGCAAGTATGTGTATTTTTTGATTCTATTACATTGTTCTATACATATTGAAGGACACACTGCCAGAAAACCAGAAAATCAACTCCTTCCAACAAGAATTAGACTCCTTAGTGCAAATCTATGAGCCAACAAGCCTCAAATGCCAGGCAAGTCAAGATATGATACTTTTTCGGATTTCTTTCTATTACTAATTGCGCATGAATTAGTACGAATTATCTATCTATGTTTCATCTCAATCCCTGAAAAACTCACCGAGATATTCATGAATCGGTTGCAGGGATCAAGATTTGCCCAAAACGGTAATTTTTTGGTTTGCGCCTTCGGTACTGCCATTAGCTGTAATACTATTATTTTGGGGGGGAGGGGGGCATTTTACCAGACACCCAGGGAGCGTTGTGAAACCTTTTTTTTTTTGGGGGGGGGGATTTACCAGATGCCCAAGGGTGTTTCTTAGGTGTCCGCAATTTGCCAGACGACATGGGTCAGGATGACCTTTTTTTTGGGGCCAATTCCAAACATTCCTCGGCAGTTGTGTACTACTACTAAATTGCTACTAAATGCTGGACCACACCCACTGCAGTTGCTGGATCATGTGTTTTCTTTTTATCTAGATCTTTATTTCTTAAAATGCATACCCTTTATGGCCGTGTAGCGAAATGGCATCGCGTCTGACTACAATCTGCACGTGCGCTTTGGCACTCACAAGGATGAACTCACTCAATATATTGTGTTCCCGGGCGCCTAAACAAAGCCGATGCGACAACGACTCTGGGTTCGAGTACGAATCCTGCCCAGGTGATACAACCAACGACCGCGGCTTCTACGTCTCCCAGGATCGACGCCGCACTCTCCAGATGCAGCAAAATGCCTCAGTTAGGTCAAGGGCCGTATGCCCCACTGACCTCAAGGATAGCTTTGTGTCCTGGATGCCAGTGCCCAGCGGGGATGACAGTCTCGAGGGCACCTTCCAGAGCGAAGGGGAGGAGGAGGAGGAGGAGGTGGATGAGAATGGGAAGCGCCGGCGATATTACAGCTTGGTATGTACCATCTCTCGCTGCTGGTATAAAGGGATAAACTAATCATACCGCTACGCGCATAGGATGAACCTGCCTGTCTTTGGCGTCCACTCCAGCAGATTTTCATCGACGAGAACCTGCGCGCTGATGGTTTAGGTGACAACGCGGCCAATCCCACATGCGCCCACTGTACAAAGTGTTTCGATGTGGCGGGAGCACGGATTTTCCGCTGCGTCGACTGTGGCATGTTCTTGCAGTGCGAGTCCTGCCTTCTTGAGTGTCATGCTTTGTTCCCCCTTCACACTGTAAAGGAAAGTGTGTCGGCTTGCACTTTTATTATTATTCACTAATGGAGCACGCGACAGGAATGGAACACGAGCTATTGGACAAATATCAGCCTTGCGTCACTCGGGTCGATTTATCAGTTGGGCCATGGGGGGCACCCCTGCCCGCATCCCGCAAAGGCGGTGCACCCCTTAGTGGTCATGGGCACTGAATATATCCACTTGATCCGCTTTCGGTATTGCGTGTGCGATAGGTCGGACCACGCGAACAATCTAGAGCAACTAATGCGCAACGCGTGGTATCCCGCCACTACGGTCGACCCCGGAACCTGCGCAATGTATGCGGCACTCAGCCTCTACCGCCTTCTCAATGTCGTCGGGAACATCAATGTCCATGATTTTGTGGGGACCCTAGAGCGGAATACAGATCCCCTGGGTGTCAATAAAGTGCCAGTGAGTCCCAGCCTTGTTTCGAGTCTGGTATATGTTGCTTACCATTATCACCAGGATCGTTGTAAGGCTTTTGGGCATGTGGTGCACCAGTATGCCTTCCTGCTATGTGTTAAGTGGGTGGGGCAGGGGCATGATCCAGCAGGTCTTGCAAAGACGAAGAATGGTGCTTGTGCAGCTCTCTGTTGGGCCTGCCCTCACAACGAGATTAATCTGCCCGATGGGTGGCGTGGTGTGTCTGCTGAGTTTCGGTGAGTCGCCTGCATGGTTGTGCTTTGTGCAGAGTAGGCTAATAATGCGGTGCATCTAATTTCTTGTACATGCTGATATAAGCGATGGATGCGAACTTTCGCTTAAAAAATCAGATCCGAAAGAATGAACGCTACGACCTGCCGATGGGTTCAGGATGGGGCCACCTGGTGGAGGAGGAGCCATACAAGACGCACCTTAAAGATTATGTTGCCAAGAAGGATGTACGTGGTGATTTTTGATCTATGACAAGATATTGATAAGCGCACCCAGGTCAGTACATGTGTTGCGTTTGCGGCACTGTTGCAGAAGGACACATGCATGACCACCGGGCTGTGTTGCTCTGGTGTCGGCAGTGTCGTCTGCGCCCGTCATGAGTGCATGTGCATGGAGGGTGTGGGAGATTTACAGAAGGGTGAACGGTTTGTCGATCACACTGTTGATAAGCCGGATTTTAGGCCATGCCTGTAAACACGCATTTTGCGAAATCCTACATCTAGCACAATCATCCATGACTAGATGGCTAGCGCTAGGATTGAGTGCGTAGATGGTGTTAGTGCCTAGATAAGGGCTACGAGGCGATACTCTGCTAGCGATGCTTCATATGAGGTTGCTAGCTCAGTTTTGACCGGTTAAAGCTAAGTCTATGGGAGAAGCCTAGCCTAGGCGACTTTACACTATGATACATAACAAGATCTAGGGGGAAACCAATGCAGTAGCCAATGAGTACAAAGCTAGCGACTTTGTTAGGTGTTGATATGAACTAGCCGAGCGACGCGATGAGACATGTGATGTTTCAGTAGCGCAATATGACGGAATCAGGACCCACCGGAGTAGGCGGGGCCATTGGGTACTACGGGCTGGGAGTTATGACTCAGCAATTGCAGCTGTGATTGGCAATTGCAGCCGCAGATCTAGCACCAGTGATATCCGGACTTTGACAGTAGGAATACAAATCGGACCTAGTAAACGCTGGTGGATGTGCAACATTGCTAGGGCACTGTATCTCAAAGCTTATAGCTAGGGGACGAATACTCCTTGAGCTAGCTAAGGGATATAGGTCTCGGAAATGGCGGAAGCACTCTCTTATTGCGGAAGAATGGATTTCTCGGTGGCTGCTGATGGAGCAACCATATGGGTCAGGCTGGGGTTTCGTGGATTGGACCAATTATATTCATTTTATTTATATTCTGTTTTGCTTGGCATGTATACCCAAGGCCTAGGCTGCCGTACTTTCATGTGATTATGTATGTAGTTAGTAGTATAAAAGCAAGGGGAGAAGTGGGAGGAGGGCAGCAGATCGTACCCCGGTTAGTGGAGGCAGTAGCTATTCATATAGTGACCCCCTACATTCTAAAGGCACGCATCTAGCCCACCGTCCATTTGTCCTTCAATAGAAGTTCATTTGTACAACAACACGCACAGAGTGCACTGAGGGATTGAGGGATTGAGGGTTTCAAGGTTTCATACTTGTTGAGAGTGGCTGATACTCGTTGAGAGTCGGTTTCTACCCATTGAGGGGCGTGTTGAGCGTTTGGATTCATACTTGTTGAGAGTTGGTTTCATACTCGTTGAGAGTCCATGTGCAGCATCACAGAACGCATACACGACACAGAGCAGAGTGGTTAAAAGGACAAGGAGTCGAGGTTGGACTTGATTGGAAGGATACAAGTGCGAGCTAGCACAATAAACACGCCGGTTAACAGCCGTAAAACACACATACACGTTCAAGAACATTGGTTAAGAACCTTGTGAAGGTCCATCTGTTCACAGATAGGAATTCTATAGGAGGTTATATCGCAGAGAGCTATTAAGCACGACTAGCTAGGCTAGCATGTTTCTAGTGTACCACGATCCGAAGTCAAGAGAGGATTGAAGCAGAGAAGAGATTACATTCACGGAAGGACTATCATAAAAGCGGCCTAATACTTGGTCCCTACCCCGAACTTTCGATCTTACGGCGTACAAGCCGTTCTTTAGGGAGATAGCCAGGAAGTTAGCATTGGACGCTTCTAGCCGAGCTAGCTATATTTGGTTGTTGGTTTTGTGGAGTAGTAGTAGGTTTGACGGTTGTACCCGACAAGTTGCCTCATACGCTCTGGTTGCAGACAGTGTTCCACTAGGGCACCAGTAGAGCACACCTTCCATCTTATACATTACACTCGGCCCCCGCGGCACATGTATCACCGTTTTTGCAGAAAATTCACTAATTGATTTATAGCAATTCCAATATGGATTACATACTGCTCTCGGCCATAGCAGGCATCACCCTCCTCTATCTCGCCATCTCGTACGACATAGCGTGCCAATGGAAGATACATCTCTGGGACCGCATGGAGAAGATGCCGCCCCACTTGCGACTTGAGAAGGAGCAGATTGCGCTAGAGTTCGGGCTGGCCCACGAGAAGAAATGTCAGGGGCAGAACTCACTGAGTTACGTCAAGGGCGTGGGGTGGACAGATGGAGAGGGGATAGAGCAAACGTCGGCTGGTTTTAATCTGCTTGCATGGGCAACGGTGGAGATGGGACTTGGTGCAAGACACGACGCGCTCGAGGACAAGATTAATCACCATAATTTTGAGAAAAACATCGGCGAAGGTGGGTTTTTTGTCGCCTGCTGTGATCTGTGCGGATACTCACCATATGGCTAGGGGACACATTGCCGTGGAAACTTATCCTCGCAATCAGCGAGCGGGATCAGCAGGCTGCGGAGTTTGAGGAGGTGGATAGGACCTTGACTGACAACCTATGGGACAAGTGGCAAGCTCAGGTCAATGCCTGGATACTGAACCACATGGCGCCTAGTCCATATGAGCTCAGTGCGGAGAGCAGCAAGGGTGAGTAAAGATCGCTCAGTTTAGCTTGATGAATGGACTGTGAGGCTTATATGCTTAACAGCGGTTCCGACCGAGGCCAGCGTACAGCTCGAGCTAACGAAGGAGGATGTGAAGGCCGCTGCGGCGGGAGGAACGGTGCACGGCTCGAGCGTGAGTGCCTTTCTAACGGCCGGCATGCAGCTTGAGGACTCACAGTAAGTTTTGAGGTCCGTTGTGGGTAGAGTGTGAGCTAATGCAGAAGCTTAGACATTGTATTCGTCTGGAAGCCAAGGGGCGGGTCCTGCTCACGTTGGGCCGAGAGGAGAGGGTGGAGGAAATGCGTATGGCTTTCACAAGAAAGTCGTGCAAGTTCTGGAACCTGCAGCAGGTGCATATGCTGGGCGCCATTGCCGAAATCGAGGCTGAGGATGACAAGCAGGATCCAGACCTGCCGCCGCTGCTAGCTGAGGACGTAAAACTGTGGCTGCCGTCGGAGCTGCATGGGATGATGAGAGTAGCAGGGTGTACTCCAGAGCTGCATGAGCGCGAGGCAAAGCTTCACAAAGCGCAATGCGGCAACATGCTGACACTCTTGCATCAGCGGCTGCACACAAAGCGCCACCTTCTCAACCACCGCGAGGATGGGAACGTGGTGGGCCAGCGAGCAGCGACGTGCTTGTATACACTCATCGGGACGCTTGGGGAACGCATCACAACCATCGCGGAGAAGTATTGTCGCGCCCACCACACGCTGATATGGCTGAGGGGGGCGGAGGTGTGTGTACACATTAAAGAGCTGAAGGCTAAGGATATCATGTTGGACGAGGATCAAGAGAGAGATGCGGTGGTGTGGCAGAAGCTGAGTCTGCTGGGGTCGGGATATCGAAAGAAGAAGGGGGGCGGGACACTCTTGTCGAAGAAGAGGGTGTTTTTGTGGATTTGGATGGAGGGTGAGGGACCAGGAGAAGATGAGGCCGCTCTGCATGACTGTAAGTTGTTGGGCTATCAAGCTGCATGCGCGCTAACACCAGGATTTTCAGCAGTACAAGTGGAATGGTCGAAGGCATTAGTGTGTAAAACGCGGTGGGAGGAGGAGGTGCAGCTCCTGTGTGAGGAGATGAGACAGGTACTGCGGTTTTTGTGGTGGCCGGTACTATGGTGGGAGGGGCGGCAGCAGGCGCAGGTAGATGGGATATCGCCGGAATTGAGAGGGGAGCTGGACGCCTACGCTTCGCGTCAGGCAGCTCTTGTGGGCCAGATTGCGCGCCACTTCAAGACCGAGTGGGACAAGTCTGTCGCGACGTGGTTGGAAGTGGCGATACGCGAGGATAGGGAGTTGATAGAGGCAATAATGGGTGCAGACAGAATGGATGCGAGCGAGGTGGCCGGCGACCACGCATTGGAGGGGGCTGGTGCGAACGGCGCTGTTGGGGAAGGTGGTAATGGCACGCCGGCCACGGAAGCAATGACTGTGAGTGGTGTGTGGGATGACAGTGGTGCAGCAGTGGTGTTCGCGGAGAGAACTCCTGCGGTGGCGGTGGCAGTCTCGAACCGCATCGGTACGACAGGCGCGGACGGGGCAGGGCATGTAGCATAGGCAGGAATTTCGAATTTGGTCTTGGGGAGGTTATGGGCCTATTTTTAATAATTAGTAATATTATTTGTATTGCTCATTATTATATTACATTTAATTTCGTCATTGGCTTCATTGGGACTAAGAGGCTCCATGGGAACTCTCTCCGCCAACTGCTGACCGGCTGCAGCATTAAAATAATAGCTGTTGGAGGGCTTGGCTACAGCCACCTAGAAAGACATCCTACATTATGGCTGCAGCCATGCAGTAAGGCTTCACCCTACACCTAGGGGTGGTCTGGGTGTCGCTCCCCAAGGGTTCTGTCAATGCCACATGGGTGGCTAGGTTTAACGGATGGACTCTAACCGGGTGAATGATCGATGCTGGAGATCTACTAGGCACCCCAAATGTGGGGACTATGGTAATTGCCATGGGATGGCCACCTATGGGATTGCTCGATACCCTGGTGGCGGCGGCAGCCAAATCTGCGGTCTGCTCGAACACTGCTGTTCAAGCACGTACTAGGCGGTCTGTTTCCATCCGTTGAGATGGTGCACCTGAGTATAGTCGTGAAAATCACAATCCAATAGATGTGTACAAGACACACAAATCGAACCACAACCAACACACAACCAACAAACAAACTACACAAAGTGCTCTTCGATATTTAATGTACTTGGGTCCTGTCAATCAGAATTGACTGCAGATACACCGTTGACAATTGTGCAAATGAAGGAAAATAAATCAAACTGTATCTCCAGACTATCGCGAGTAGAACTCGTGAGTACAACTAAGGCTTCTCGTGAGAGAAACACTAATCGCGGGGGTTTTGAAATGAAACGAAACTCAGTTGCGAACGCACGTAAGCTAATTCCGACAACTTGAAGCCACACTGGACTTGAACTTAGAGGTCTCACGGGACTCTCTTGTAACGTGGGACTGCGACCGAACTCACGGGAACAATTCCAACAGTGACTATGATCAGCCTCACTGGACTGATTCCAATAGTACCTTTAGATGTGGGACTGTGACCGAACTCACTGGAACAATTCCAACAGTGACTACAATCTTAGTAGTACCTTTGATTTAAAGTTTTGACACTTTGTCACGACTTCAAACTGGATTACAAACTTATCGCGAGATGCTTTTCACGAGACACTTTCTGGTTCAGCACTTAAGCTTATGACTTTGGGTTATCAATCACAATGTGTATTGACTATCTAACTGAGTTGGGGCTAAGTACAAACTTTGAAATGTATAAACAAATCTCTGCATATAAATAGAACTCCAGATGTGCACTAAACTCGTGAGAAATCACTACTGTGACTAAAAATAGTCACAGCAATAATAAATATGAGGGAAATGCAGTCCAGAACACGTTAAAACTACTCTGCTTTTATACTACTTTACAGTCCATTTTAGTACATGCTATATATGGAAATTGAATAATAGGAATTATGTACAAGGCCACGAAAACAGCCGGCATTCTATTTTAAGGACTTTAAACCCATTTGCAACATGCCGTAGCAGTCGCGTCTCTTCAGCGTGAGCCTTATTACTGGTTTAGCCTTAGTCACAAGAGGTCTAGAGTGTTTTTGACCTATCATGACACAATGACGCCTTATCGCGACATCGCATGTGACTGACTATTCCGATCAATCGGAGTTTCGGGCGACATCGGAGTCAGCGGACATTTCCGGGATTGACTTTCGAGTCACTTGTCTGTGCACATGGCTGTGATCGGTCTCGGAGATCGACGTGATGTAGTCGCGAGTCGTTCCGACTATCGTGACTTGTCTCGGCATATTCCTGAGAAGTTCTTCTTGTTGCCACTGTCTTGTCGCGACTAGATATCGTTGTTGCGACTGTAACTATTGTCGCGACAAGGACCTTTTGGGCACAAATCCCCGCTATTGAGGTTTGTCTTTGTGTAGCAGTGTTTAAATAAATATGGATATTCGTACACTCTCCTTGGTATGGACTCTAGCAATCCTGCGTGATACTGCCCTCACATATGAGTTATGGCCACTATCAGACGAGTTCTCGCGACAAGCTCTCGGGACACTATATTGACCTCACATTGTTTAAAGTATCGTATATAGTCACCGTATGGCTTATCGTGTGTACTCCATTGCATCTCTGAGACTCAGCCAGTAGTTCGGAGCTCACTCTGGCCCTAATTGTATACCACCGAGCAGTGAGATGATCGGTTTAGACTGATTTAGCATAATTGTAAGCTTGTTTTTATTTCAGCCATCTCACCGTAACCACTCAAGGTCAGATCCCAGTTGGAATCGATTCTCGGCATTTAGCTCCTTGGCTTTATAACATGACTTGCGCTCCTCTGCATCCATTTTGCCCTTGTCATCCCAGGCATGGAAAATGACATTTATCCTTATAACTGACGCCCAGGATTGGTGCCTTAACGTAACTGCCTGCCCTTTTCTATAGGCAATCTCTAGACTCAGGGCATGGGCACGGTTGTTTGCAAGATCATGGAGTGTGGGTTCTACCTGGAATGGTACATCTGGGCCTCGAGTACCAAGGCACTCGAGGGTATCTCTCACTTCTTCCTCATCCTGGAGTGCGGTCAGACCGCAAAATCTACGTCCTTCCTCCAGATCATCGTGCAGACTCTGGTTTACCTTGGCTTCATGCCAGGCTATATGTTCTTCGTCCCTCTTGGCGAGCGTGGGCATGAATCACCGTACCCACCAAATGTTGGTATCATACTCTAGGGCAGTGTATGTGGGTAGTCCCACGTCGACGCAGAGTCTGTCGCGATGCAAGACTTCCACCTTGGCAGTCTCTTCGGTGAACCCTTGGTTGAATGGGGTGAGTACCCCAGGCGAGAGATCCAGTTCATCTTCCCATTCCATTGTCCTGGTGTTTATGATGCTGGGGGCAGTCACAGTGGGTGACGATGGGGGTTCGACATATTCAGGGTCTATTCCGAGGTGTGCAAGATGCTCGCACACCGTGTAATCTCAGTTGACACCTAGCCCGTTCTCTGCAGTAGCCATCAGCTGACGGATGACTAGCGCGCAGCCTTCACATATGACACAGATGGGCCCAGGGTTGTAATTCCAAATGCTGGGAGCAGGTTCAGCATAGTCGGTGAGTCCAGTGCTTCCCCAGAACTGTCTGTTAATGAAGTCTCTGTTCCTCTGGCCTTGGTGAGGGTCTCTGAGTCATCCACGATACGCATCAAGTAATAGTGAGCCCGGTGGCCACACATTGCGTTCAGTCTCGGTTTGTGGGTGGTCATCATCAACTCCTCCAAGTCAGGAGCTACGTTGGGTCATCATCTCCATCCGAATGGATGGTGGGCTCCTGATAATCATAACCCTGGTCCTACTCCAGATACTCATCTTCCTTGTCTGAGTGACTTTCTAAGACTCATTGGGCAGCCACCCTCGCTCACGGGGGGGGGGGGGGGCGCACTCCGAATAGTTCAGGCATTCCTTATCCTGGGCATAGTGGCCCTTGTTGCCACAAGAGTAATAGTTCTTCTCGTTGTTGCCTGAAGTGCACTGTCCCTCAGCCTCTTTGGCATGATTGTCTCGTGGGCAAGGGTCCTCTCTGGGTCGGTCGTGGGGAGGTGTCTCTCGTGCACCTTGTACCGGTGGTCCTCGCACGCTCGTTCTCAGGACCTGTTGCACGGCAAGTTCTGCCTCTCTTTCTGCACATATACTCAACTCAATTTCCCAGACTTGGCGAGCATGAGTGCGCAACGTTTTGAGGTCGCCAAACTCGGCAATCATCCCTCGTCGCATCTTCAGTTCAGTTTTGATCCAACTGGGTAGCACCTTCATAAATCTATCTCACAACATGAATTGCAAGGGCGCCTCAATCATTCTGTCCCCGGCTTGTGTGAGGTCGGTATATAGGCCCTCCAGCCCTTCATCAACTTTCCACTGGACGTTCTCAAACGTGCAGGTCGCACGCTGAGCTGTGGACAACTTGATGTATCTTCGATGCAGTAAACAAACTACATCCGCAAACTCAAGGGGCCCCCCTCCATTCTTGCAGGGGTTATCTACCTCATGAATCACTTTAGAGCCTCCTCGTCTAGGTAATTTTGGAGGAGCATAATGCAGTAAGCATCTAAGTCCGCCCCACCACAATTATTGGCTTTCATCCATCCTAGTAGACGTTCTAGGAACATCATGAAGGCATTGTGGTCATCCACACTGCAATATCGCAGTGGGTTATCCACCTTAGCAACACGTACCCCTGAGGGTAAGCGACCCGATGCCCCACACAATATTCAATTGTGGTTCTAATGACATTTTCCATTTCCGCCACTAAATCTGTGACTACATCTCATAGCTGGTTCCCAGTTACCAAGTGATAGCCTGAAGGGTTGTTGTGTATCCCTGGCGCCACAGAGCGTTGAGCGGTGGACACACTTTTGTTATTAAAGGTAGTGTCTTCACCTCTGAAGGGTTGCAGACCCTGGACCATATTAGCACCTTGCTGGTGTCTATACTGCGTGCTAGGGTGCTCTCACAGGTGGTAGGCCAAGTTCATGCAACCATCAGTGTGAGCCTGATTCAACAACGCAAACGTCGGGGCCTGCCCCAGTGCTGGGGATACCCCGCCTACAAAAGCCATGTGGGCCCTGTCTTTGGTTCGCAACACCGCCTGAGCACACTTGTTGAATGCCTCTGCGCTCTCGGCTGGGTGTCGCAGTGCTATTACTGCATCGGCGGTTACCCTGATTTCCTCAGGGATCTATCTGATCTGAACATTTCCAGATTCCATTACGGGCTCCACAGCCCGTGGGCAACGGTGCCCTCCTCCGTTCCAAGTCATAATGCTCAAAACCTCGCCAATTTGGACAGCAGAAGCCCCGGTCTCTCTTACGATCCGGAGATTGTCATCAAGACATCAGTTCAGGCATGGCCTTTGTGAGTTAACTTCGTCACGCACACTTACTCCTCTCAAATTGGAGCAACTGAATGCCATATGGGGTGTCATCAGGACAGCGTCTACATGACTGTTCGCCACCATGGCTATTGTAGCCGAACAGCAGACTGCGATGGAGGACATGCATGATGCCCTTCAAAGCATGAGGCTGGAATTCATCAGCTGTATTGAATCAATGTCTGGATCCAGGTCCAGGGCTAACTCCGGCAATCTGTCAGCAGCGATATGCTGCGATTCAGATAGTGTAGATTCCACCGAGGATGCGGTGTTGTTATATCCTGAGCCAGAGGAAGACTGGAATAGTCCTTTGGGATTCCGAAGGCAGAATCAGTGCAGAATGTGGCGGAATAAATGTGGACTGTGGAAAAGGACAGGAGGTAGGTCAGCTGTTTTCGCAAGCACCACACTCAGCAGGGTGTGCGACTGTCTGGCTATTGAGCCGGGACAAGATGAGACCTGTTCCAAGGATGGAAACAGACCCTAAGGTGGAAAGAAGGTGAAGTATGGAATGAAGTCGGAATGTGGAATGAAGTCAGAATGTGAAGTATAGTAGGAATATGGAATGAAGTAGGAATGCAGAATGAAGTAGGTAAAGTCGAAATTCAGAATAAGACACCCAGAGGAACACTGGATGTGAAGTCGAAACATAAGAATGAAGAGAAAGATGGTAGAAAGACAAGGTGAATCTGGGTGATCCAGCGAAGCCTATTGTCCCGCTTCCGACATAGAGCGGAAGGCAGAAGACAGGGTTTGTCGGTAAGCAGAAGGCAACACCACAAGAGGATTATGGGCGAGCACTCTGCCTAGGCCGGCAGGAATTATTAGGAAGAGTATTGTTTGAAGGAAGACATCCAGAGTTTCTAGGATATAAACCCGGAGTCGAGACAAGGAGTGAAAGGATTAAAAGATGGTCTCAGTCCATGAGTGGAAACATGGAATAACATTAATTTTCCAGATGAAGCACAGGAAGTATCTAGAGCGCATATATACTAAGTAGTTAATTGTAATCACTAATGCGGTTAAGTATTGAGTGCTCTGATGAAAGACAATAAGGACAATAAGGTGGTACTTCTAAATGGAGGAGGGGAAGTGATAAGTATCTCAAGACAATAAGAACAATAAGAAGAAGACGGATAAACGGGAAACACTCAGTAAGCCTTCATTGCATGAAAACCCTGATGATAGGTAAGAGGATGCAATGAGCGGAGGTGTATGAGTGGCAGAGCGGAGGAGCGGAGGAGTGGAGGAGCAGAAGAACAGAAGGTGGTGAAGTGACTAGAAGTAAATGTGAAGTGTAAGAATGTATGGGTGGATGAAAGATTGGTACAAAATGAAAAAAGGGTTGAAATGCCTAGAAAATGGAGGACACCCATAGCTGGAGTGCATGGATATAACAGGTGTCACCATCCCGACGTCCTCCGAACAGGTCGGAGGGGTGCATCGGGACTCCTGGAGGCCCCCCTGACAGCGACGACGTGCTGCACTGGGTTTCTACCACCAGGTCTTGCTGTACGCCGGATGCATTGACTAGGAAAGGCACTCCCAGCTCATCCCGGCATAACGTGAATCACAGTACTGCAGGAGCTGGCGGTGTTGACGGCAACATGGCATTCGCTGTTGGCGTTCCGGTTGCGGGACCAAGCCCAGACTGGTCGGTGGCTGAAAGAAATTCAGTACTGGCCGCTGATGAGGCCTCAGCAGGTTTTTGGGTAGTCCACCAATCATCTTGTAGAGAGAGGTGGTAGGATAGTATATATTTTGTCAAAAAAATATTGCTTCGCTCCATTTACACGGAGCCAATAGAGCTTAAAAAAGTGTTAGGTGAAGTTAAGGGCTCTTACACAGCACCTAAGGCTAAGCTGTCCTAAGTTCTTATATTCCAAGACTGAGGAACGCTAGCATCTGGGTGGGTAAAAAATGCCCATCACATGCCAGCGGATTCCTCATATATACTACATGTGTTACAAAGTGGTGCTACAGCTGATATCCCAAAGGGGTAAGGCACATGGGCGTCGGCCCACGTGCTGTCCTCTTAATAAAACACGATATTGGAAGAGCCTACCTTTCTTTCTGCCAAGAGCCTTGCCCTTGGCTGATGATGAACTTGTTTTTTTTTTTTTTTTTCCTGATCCACAATGTGAGCCCCCAGCAAAATGCCCAGGCTTGTTTTTGATGCAAGGTGGCCGGCCACAGGCCATCTTTATTGGTGTTGACTTGATTGAGGAGAATGGAAAAAAAAGCGCGGGTTTTGACATGCTGGTCACAGATGTGACATACTCACAAAGAGCGCAAAAGAAATTTTATTCTGACTTCTATTTTTCTGTACCTACCAAGAATAAATGCCTGTATTCTTTTAGATGATGTGGTAGGGAGAACCAAGCATTGACAATGAAATCACAGAGCAGTGACAAGATACACACATTTGCATTTGGTGTGTCACCTCTTGACACAAGTAGGTAGAGTGGTAGAGCATACACATCCAGCTGCAAAAGCCACCAGTGGGAAATTGCAGGGCCTTGAACGTATGGGAGACCTGGCAAGCACTTCAATGATTTGTATGAAGCCAGTGTGGGAGGCAGCAACACGGGTGTTGGTTCAATTAGGCAAGCCACACACTTCTTCAGATGGGCCAACATTGAGTACCATGGGGGATCTGCTTCCGGCATCAATGCACCGCAGCTCAGCCTTGTCCAGGCCCTCCCTGGCTGCAACAAGCTGGCGGCAGATGGTGACGAGGCACTCATGGATGGGGAAGAGCTTTATGGAGAGCATGGTGAGCAAGTCGGAGGGCATTTGGAGGGTGGTGTCTGGTGTGTGTGTTGGTACAAAGTGTCGTACAATAAACAGGAGAGTCCTGTTCACCACATTGATTCAGCTGGCACTCCAGCAGTTTCATGAGTGCATTCATGTGCTTGCCCTGCGCCTTGTGCTGCACAATCTGGTGCAGCTCTACAAGGCACTGGCGGAAGGGCACAAGGTCCACCTGGTTGTACACCATGGATTCGTCCATGTGGCACAGGATTTGCTGGGGGTGTGCGCATGAGTATACAATATAGAGTATGATAGAAAGAGACGCACTCACAGGCATGGACACAATCTGTGAATACGTTGCAGGGACATTGCACGTGCTGATGGTCAGATAAAACAGTGACAGCAGATTGAACATGTCCACAAGCGATGTGTGTCATTTGTCATCATTTTTCCCAGATCATATTTGATGGGACAATTCCATCTTGACTCCAAACACTTTGGGGTCATGAAATTGCCTACCCCATATCAATTTCAGGGGGAACAGCTGCTGGGAACAGTTTGCATTTGGCTTGTAAGTTGTCTGGCAAATGGGCCTAAATTCAAGTGATGTAGTTGAAATTCTGTGTAGCTCCATACCTGGGTTGCACAACATATTCTACAAATATCCATGGGCTGTGCAAGAGCAGGTGAAGATGGAGGAGGAAGGAGCATCTTTCTCACTCATGTAAAGGAGGGTGGAGGGGGCAAATAGGAGAATGCAACCAAGCAGTTTGAGCAGGAGGAGTGTGAGTGGCTCAACACCAGTCATGATGTAGTTACATAGTCTCAGACAGAGAAGGTGTGTGGAGATTGCTGAAAGACAATTGGTTTGCCTGGCTACAAGTTTGTAATAGAGGTTGAATCCAACTTGAATCTGGTGTGTGTCTTGTTATCATGCCAATAAATTGCTTATTCAATATGGCCGTCTGGCGAAATGGCATCGCGTCTGACTACGATTGTTTGTCTTACGTAATTTCGTCCGCCGTGCCGACGTGCCCGAAGGACCTGTACCACTCCGGCGCTTAAATGATCAGTGGCGGCGGCGAGCGCACTTGGACGCTGTGGCGGAGGCGAGCACGATCGGCAGAGTGGTGTGGGGCGAGCGCACCGGGCGCTGTAGCGGGAGCGAACGCAGTCGGGTGTTGTGGCAATGGCAGGCCGATTCTGAGTGATGATCCAGTCAATTCAGGGAAGGAGTCGCCTGAGATAGGAGAGACAAGATCACGAAATAGCATCTGGACATCGGGACGAAAGCAAGAGCAACGGATGAGGTGGAAGTTTGATGTAGTCAAGCCTAGAAGACTGCAGATGTTGTCGAATGGGGGGCCATCTCAAATGGCCACAGACATGAGGATCCATGGATTGTGCTTCTCGGTCATTTGTGATTTTACATGGCCCATCTGCAAAAAGTCTTTCCGGGAGCTTTTGCCCCAGGAATTTAGTAGATGCACTTCATCAAAGCCTGTTCTGCAAACTCTACCGAAAAATGCATCGTCTTGGAGGGTCTTTTCGAATTCTGCACACTTGAGCTGCTCTAGTCTGGTCAGAATAACACTGGGTTTTGTATGAGCAGTTTGCCAAAGTTCTTCTTGTCAGATGCATAGGACTTCGGACTGAGTCTGAGAATTTATAGCGAGGACAGTGATGCCAAGAAGCTTCATGTTTGCAGCCTATTCATCGATAGGGTGCCTGTGGGCATTCCATATGGGGGAAATGCACATACCATCTCGAGTTGTGACGGAATTGTAGGGCATATGACTAGCAGACATGGATTGCTCGGAAATGTCACAGATGGGCACAAAGTGGGGTCTTTCACAACAGCAAGAATTATGAGGATATATATGATATAGTAGCCGGTTTTCCTGCTACCAGTCAGAGTGATAGCAAACAGATGCACTCTGTCAAGAGATTTACATACACCTTCTAGCTGGTCATCGTGTGAAGTATATGGAAGGGGGGTTGGCTCCAAAATGTGTTGGACAAGGTCACAGCCTTCTTTGGAGCTCCAGAGAAATAAGTCGGACATGATAGATGCACTGTGGAGAGGCAGAGAAGGAGCCGACACGACACAAGGAAAGGCAAAGAGGTGATGTCATGGGCATGTGTCATCTTTGTCCCCATTTGGGTGTGGGAAAATGCACGTGTGGTCACGAGAATCAAGGTCCAGCAAGCGACCTGCCAACAGATTTAGACTACATCCAAATATGGAATGGATTCTCCAACACCAACATCAGTTTCTGTGGTGTTACTCAGTATAGTTGTGTCAAAAATCCATTGCACAATCAAATTTGCACCCAAGATGATTGGGAGACCCTCATTCTTGATGACATGGCAGGCTTCAGCAACTGTCAAATCCAAAAAGTACTCAGCACCAACACAAGCGCCAATGCTAGGTGTGGTGTGTTCAGTGTATGATAGAGGGTTTGAATCTCCAAAATTATATGAATGACCATTTTCTGTGTGTGCTTTCAAACAGTTCAATTTAAACTCAACATTGCAGGTCTTAAACACACCTGAACTTGCACCTCCATGAACATTAACTCTGACATGGAGGTGAGACAAGGGACCAAGTTGCAAGGACTGCATGTGGTCGCTTCAAGCAAGTTGTTTGCCCCTAGAAGTGAAGTACAAGTTCCCAGGCCCGCTAGTAGGCACAAGACACAGCAGTAACAACTTGTTGTATATGTCTTGAATGGTCGTTTGAATGGTGACAACTGTAACAGTATGAGATGAGTTCTAAGGGTGCAACCAAATTTACTCACCTAGAGGAAGAGAACAAGCATTTAATCCAACAATAAAAATAGTAAATTGCTCATCCCTGCAGACCTGCAGCAAATGCGGCAGGTCACCTGCTGCATTCGCCACTGAGACATGAAGGGAAAATGTGAATGGTGGCAGGGGTGACCAATGAATAAGCTGGTGATAAGATGATAACAGAAAAACCAGTGATATATTGTTGATGCTGAATGTGAGAAATGAGGAACAAATATATGTGATTCTCGCAAAATGAATTGATTTACTGACCAATGAACAGCAGGCTGCAACTGGTGCAAAATGAGAAATATGCAAATGCATGCATCACATTGTAAGGAGAAAGTGATCCCTGCACTGTAATATGTGAACCAGCAGTGAACAATCCAATAAGACCAGTGAGGAAAGGGGAAATAAATAGGACAATGCTGAGGATGCTCCAGTTGAAGATGTTAAATCCAACCACTTCCCAATGGGATTTGGAGAGGGTACCACACTCTGGAAAGATTTTAAATATCAACTACAGCATATGGGGAAAAACCTCACTTGGCAGTAGTTTTTTAGGTGGATGGTCAGCATAGCTAACCAGGATGTGAATACAAGTGGGTTGCAATAAATAAAGGGAATTGCCCCAGTTAAATAATAGCTGTGGACAGCCTCAGGCCATCATTCCAGAGTCAATGGAAATTTTGATATTGGAGGCTGTAAAAAAGGCAGTGAGCACAGCATCTCAAGCACATGCACTCTTGCCTTGTACACAGCTCTGTAAATTAGCGAATATGAAGAAAAAACCTATGACAACATAACCTCCATGAGCTGGGGTGTATGGTTTGCCAGACTCAGATGACATCACAATGTGGCCAGGAAGATTGGGTATAAAATGAAATGGCACATGGATTGTGGGATTCTGGTTGAACAACACTGACATGCATTCACTCACAAGCCGTTAAGACAGGGGATCACACATCACTTCTGGACCAAGCATGGAATTGTTTGCTGTGACAGAGCTACAGACATGGGCATACAGATAACTTTTTAAATTCACTCTTTTACATATCATCTATGTTCCCAAATATTTTTCGCTCATCACAGATTTTTATTTCCTGAGAATTAATTCTCCCATTCCCCATATGCCGATTTTCACTTCAACATGACACTTGCATTTATCTTTCCAGGCTTAGTAGTTAGGTACAGTGCAACCACATATATTCCTTGGTCCTTGCTTGGACCATTATTCTCTTCTTGAGTGCCAATGAGAGCATGCCACAACACTTGCTCCGCACCACACCTTTGGACTGCACCCGATCAGATGATCATGCTGAAACCAGTGTCTTCCAAAGCTTGCACCCAATTCAATGCAAAGCTTCAAACACGCTGGAGTCCCAATACATACATACATACATACATGTATACCGAAACCATGTAAGTATATAGCAGACCCCTTCAACCAGTAAGATCTAAATTTAAATTTACAGATGGGAAAAATCACATCAAACCGTAGGGGCTGGGATGGCGGCAATCAACGGCACATTCACGGATCAGTTGTCGGAGTTTGAGTTTTATTATTGGGGGTTGCTGATTAGAATTATCCCTCAAGTCCTCCTCCACTCTACTCCTTACCTACCGAAAACAATGTACATATGACATAACAAAAATAATTTGAGATTTCAAGCAAGGTTGTTGCCGACAAAGTCGGTGCTTCTTTGTTTGTGATAGGGGTTGAATCCAACTCGAATCTGGTGTGTTTCTTGTTATCATGCGAATAAACAGGAGATTGTATAGGTATTTGATATGGGTCAAGAAATGCCGACTGGGTTTTATTTTGGAACACAGAGAAGAAGGGATGAAAAACAAATGGGGACATTGTCCCAAAACCTGGGATGAATAAATGGCAGCCACTCATGTTACCCAAAATATTTGAAGAGCAATCTCTCATCCAAGAAAAAAGGATGAAAAAACAGGTGGCCCTCCCCAAGACCCATCCCTTTCCCTGCACCCCACCCCCCTTCAATCCATCTCCCGATACTTCAATATCCTCAATGGGCTGTTCATCCTTTTTTCCGGGATGAAAAAGTGTGGGCCTCTATGAGGGGGGGAAAAAAAATCTCCCAGTGGCTGCTCATCCTTTTTTCCGGGATGAAAAAGAGTGGGCCTCTATGAGGGGGAAAAGAAAATCTCCATGTGGCCCCTCATCCTTTTTCCGGGATGAAAAAAAAGTGGACCTCTGAGGGAAAAAAAAATTCTGCAGGAAAAACAAAAAGCCAAAAGATTGACCGAGCTAGGGGTCGAACCTAGAGTCTCCTGATTACAGAATCATCCACGTGATCGTAGTCAGACGCGATGCCATTTCGCCACACGGCCATAAAGGGTAGGCATTTTAAGAAATAAAGGTCTAGATAAAAAAAAAAACGCCTGGTCCGGCAACTGCAGCAAGTGTGGTCCTGGCGCGCCCCCTTGAAAAGACAGCCCGTTGAAACCCTACGTAACCATGAGAATCCACGCATCGTAGTCAGACGCGATGCCATTTCGCCAGACAGCCATAAAGGGCAAGCATTTGAGCTAAATCAAAGAAAACACCTGCCTCCGCCAAAAGATTTAAAGAAAAGACCCACCGCCAAAAAAGGTCACTTTCAAATTGCGGGCACCCAAAGAAAAAGGTCGGCCGCTCATCCTTTTTTCCGGGATGAAAAAAAGTGGGCCTAAATGGAAAAGCTCCCAAAAAAAGGCCATCCTAGGGGTCGAACCTAGAGCCTCCTGATTACAGCGGGATATATAGACGCGATACCATTTCGCCAGACGGCCATAAAGCTCTAGATGAAAGAAAACACGTGACCCGGTTGGCCACACCCCAAAAAAAAACCAACCTGCCCCACCGAGGCCGTCTGGCAAAAAGGCGTCCCCCCCCCCAAAACCTGCCCCACCCAGGGCGTCTGGCAAATAGGATTGAGGTTCGACCCCTACGTCGGTCATTTTTTTCTCTTTTTGCACTAAATCAAAGAGATTGTCGCTTTTTTCTACTTTTTTGGGGCGACTGTTATTCTCTTCTGGGAGCATTTTACTGAATGAAACCATGTCTGCACAACTTGGGACATATTTTAGGTCAAGAGGTTGAGTCGCAAATGATCAATCATCTGTTATTAGGTCTCAAATTACAGGGTATGCATACAAAAATTATCCGTGTAAATGAAAAGAAGAGCAGTGACAATGACGACGGGAGAACTATGTCTATATCGCATATGTGTGGGTATATGTAGTAAAAGCAGATCAAGAAGGGTACGTATGCGGCAGGGTAGCGATACAAAAAGAGGGAGATGAAAGGAAAGAACAGCAACCTACGCCGTGAGCTTCGGAATGACCTTTACCATCTGGTCGATGTTGATAAACTGCACCCAGCTCTCGAGGTCCTTGGCCGTCTCGTGCCACACGAAGCTGCTCTCCTTCGTCCCGCGGAAGAACGCGCACACGCACTGGTATTGCTCCTCGACGAGCATCTCCTTGCGCGCAACACCGAGGTTCGCTTTGAAAATGCAGAATTCCTAGTGAAATTGAGTACCGTGTGCGCAATCTTGTTAACAGGGAGCACGCACCCAGCCCTGCAACGGATGCCCGTCGCCGCGCGCGGTCTCGGCAGGGATGTCGAATTCGAGACGCGACCAATCGAAGCCCGCGGGCTGCCCGATGGCTTTGATGTATGCTTGTTTCAAGGCGAGGATGATGCAGAGCCGCCGGAGGACGACGTCCTCGCCGAGCTCGGGCGCAATGAGTTGTAGTTCTGTGGCCGTTAGCTGTTTTAAAAAAAAATCGCATGTCAGTTGTTAATCGACAGTGGATTTGGGAAGGAACGGAATATTACTTCATTTGAATGAAAGCGCCCACCTTGTGCGACATAGACTCTGTGTACGTCTTCACAGAGACACCACGCGGCTCGACCGCGACCTGCTTTATCCCGAGGCCGATATTTATGACTTTACGCTGGATGCCCTGTGTCATCGCCATGCCGCACAGAGACGTCTCGTACGCCAGGTGGTACCCGATCATCGAGTGCAGGAATTTTTCGGGCGGCATGTCGTCTGGTGTCTAGGTGTTAAAAAAATATGAGTATGGGACAAGCGCAAAGTGACTGCACGCACCTGCTCGATCCAGTGCTTCCCGTTGGGCGTGATGCAGTCGCGCCACTTTGCGCGCGGTATCCGGCGGTGTCGCATCATGAGCAGCGGGAGCATGTTCGTCATGACCTGCCCTGCAACAGGGTGTCAGGATTAGAGTAGAATTAGCGGCCGCACGCACGAAAGCTGTCGGCGTTGGGGGGGTCGTGGGGTATCTTGATGTGCGGCACGCAGTCGTCGACGACCTTGTGGCACGCATTGTACTCCTGTTATGAATCCACGTCGGTACGAGTATGCGCAGCAGGCAGGGCGCGGCGACGCACATCTCTTGTGTACTCCCGGTTCAGAGACAACATCCAGACGAGGATGGGGCAATCCGTGGACATCGCTGTCCAAAACGAAGAGGCCTGAGCCAGCAGGCAAGAATGCCCGTGGGAAAGATGCTGGGAATGATTTCCGCCTTGCACTCCGAGTCCGACATGAGCGCTGAGCTCGCCCAATCATGGTCTCGAGGAAGCAGGCGAGCTCTACCGCCCTCCACGCCCGTCGATGTGTCCTAGATGACCGTGTTGCCACGCCAGGAAATCGACTCGCTGTCTGCGCTGAAAATCCGTCTCTGCCGTTGGCTCACTCCCCTCCTCGCCGAGCACCGCCGCCCACGCCTCCCTGAGCCTCGTCGTCGGCCATACCACTGGCCCCAGATCCAGACGCGATCTCACGAATCAGACCCTCTTCGCAAGCTCCGCCGCAAAACCCGCCGCCAGCGCTTCCTCGTCCGCCTCCACGGCGCCCCCCCAATCCCCTCCCCGGCAGCGCGTCGACGCGCGCGTTCGTGCGCGGGCGTGTACCAGCAAAACTCGTCGCGGTCGCCGTCGACGGAGGCGGCGGGGGCGACGTCAACGGCGACAGCGGGGCCCTGCGCCGACGTATCCGGCGCACGCGAAAGCTGGTCGAGCACGTCGTCAAGGTCACCCAAGTCATCCTGTTCCAGCGTAAGAGGCGGAACCATGTGGCGTGCGAACTGCACTCGGTCCGTTCAATGCCGCCATCCATCCTCATAAACAAAAAATTCCCTACACACGCATTTCTACCTTCTTTCATTGCGCACCAAGTAAATACGTACGTAGTAGTACATCACTCATCATGATCACAACATCGCTACAGTACGAGAAAAAAAAGGCGAAGAAATCGTGAACGCGTGAGCAGCAGCAGCGAAAAAAAAATAGTGGAAGTGAGTGCAGAGATAGAGAAATAAAATATATATGTACCAGCGTCGTCGTCGGGGGAGTGAGGGGTGGGATGTGTGTGAGTGTACTATACATACATGGTGGCGGGGCGGTAAGGGGAAGGGAGGGGAGGAGGCGCATAATCACGACTTGTTCTTGAACCGTAACAGCGGCGCAAGCCCCGCCAGCGCACAAGCCTTCTTCAAAAACTCGTGCTGCACCCTCGTCAGAATAAGGCAAAGGTCGAAAGCACAAAAACTCACATCCAACAACTCATTCGCCGTCGCCCGACTAGTCACATCCACACACAGACACACCGCCAGGAAGCTCTTCAGCTCCCGACTGAGCGCCTCGGGCTTCTTCAGCGTCGGCGTCCCATTCGTCGCAATCAGATACAGCGCCTTGAGCGGCTCCTCGTCGAGGTACGGTGGCTCGTTCTCGATCATCTCGATCGCCATGATCCCGAGCGACCATATATCCACCTTGGCGCCGTACTCTTTCTGCTTGACGACCTCGGGCGCCATCCAGTACGGCGTGCCCACCATCGTCGCGCGCTTCGACTTTTGGTCCGTCAGCTTGGCGCAGAAGCCAAAGTCCGCTGTAGGGACGTTAGTCGAGGACGCCAGGAAAGGAAAGAGACGGCACGTACTGATCTTGACGCGCCCCAGCCCGTCGAGCAGGACGTTGTCCGACTTGATGTCCCGGTGAATAATACTCTGGCTATGCAGGTGCCCAAGGCCCTTGCACGTCTGTCCCTCGTCAGCAATCCGCGTCCCGTACCACCAAAAAAAGGCACCCACCTCAAAGCAAATACTGCTAATCTGGTCCTCCTCCATCGTGTTGTTTTCAATAATATCCGTGAGGGCGCCGCCCTCCATATACTCCATGACGACCCACAGCTCGTTGCTCTTGACGAGGTAGCTCTCCAGGAAATTGACGATATTCGGGTGCTGGCTCTCCTTCATCACCAGAATCTCGTTCACGATGAGCTCCTTCCTCGGCTGGTGCGACAAATCCATCTCCTTGATCGCCACCTTCTTCCCCGTCGCCAGCGTCTTGGCCACATACACGTGTCCCGACGCACTGCAACCCCAATAAGCGGATAAAAAAGAGCACAAAAACAAAAAACCACTCACCCCTGCCCCACCTTCTTAATCTTGCTATACAGCGCCTTCGGATCGTCGTCGCTCACCACCTGCCTCAGCTTCTCCATAATCTGCACCTCCGTCATCGTGCTAATCCGCTTCTCCTTCATCCCATCCCCCCCGGGCTTCTTCTCCAGCGCCGCCGCCGCTGCCGCAACCCCCTGCCCCCCCGCCGGCTTCTCCCCCGCCTTCTCGTCGAACTGTATAACTGGCTTCTTCGCCGGCGCCAACGGCTTCACCGGGGGCGCACCCACCACCGCCCCCGCCGCCGTCCCAGCCGCCGCGCCCCCCGTCGGCGCAGTCTTTGACGGCGGGCCCAGCGGCGGCCGAGTTTCCTCAGCCCTCTCCCTCTCCCTCTCCCTCCGCTCCCTCTCCTCCCTCTCCCTCCTCTCCCTCTCCTCCCGCTCCCTTTCCCTCTCCCGCTTCGCCTGCTCCGCCCGCTGGTCCTGCCGCTGCGCCTGCGGAACCGCGCCTCCCGTCGTCGCCAACGAGTCTTTCCGCAGCGGCACAGTCCCCGCCGCGCCCGCGCCCGCCCCAGTCGACCCCGCGCCCCCCGGCGTCGGCGGTCCCTGCGCCTTCTGCCTCGCCCGCAAATCCGCCGACGACGGCAGCTCGGGTTTCCCCGGCACATCCGGTGCGGGCCGCGTGCCCGTCAGCAGCGGCCGTGGCGGCGCGGGCCTTGACGATTGCAGCTGCGGCGCCTTGTTGTTGTTCATGTTGTTGCTGTTACTGCTACTGTATGCGGTGGTGGTGGTGTTGTTTGAGGAGGACGCGGAGGAGTAGACGGATGAGCCGGATGTGGAGGGCTGGTCGAGCCCCGGGGGCGCGCTCTCCTGGCGCTTGGCGGGCGGGCGGCCGTCGAGCGACGTGGACGGCGAGGCACCCGCGAGCTTGCCCATGCCGCCAAGGCCGGTGCCGGCGTTGAAGCGAGCTGGGGCGCCTGGTGGGATTTAGTTGGATTTTTCTAAAGGAGAGGAAGACGCCGCACCCATGTCCGTCTCGCGCTCCAGCTCGCGCTTCTGGTGGTCCGTGTAGAACTCGAGCACGTCGAGCACAGCCTGCGGATCCTTCGCGTAGTCCTCACGCGTGATCGCCGACTTTGTGAGCAGCTTGCTCCATTGGTCGGGCATGCCCTAACATTCAAAGTGTCGGCGTAATGCGGGGTGCACAATAGGAAAGGCGCTCACGGTAAACGCCCCGCTGACGGGGTCAAAGCCCACATGAACCTTGTGGACAAAATTCGTCGGGTTGCTGACGCCCATGAGCGGGGAGCGCGAGTAGACGTCGTCCTGCCAGCCTGGGGGTAAGCGCGGGTGAGTCAGCAGGTCAGACATGCACGGTGGGCCACAAACCATAGAGCTCTTCGTCATTCTTGAGGCTCAAGTAGTAGCGCTTCCTGTCCTGCGTCTCGAGCAAGAGACAGTACGGCTTGAGGTCTGTGCGCTCGATGTTGGCGATGTCGCGGAGCAGGATAACCGATTGCTGGGGCGAGTTCTGCTCGAGATGAGACCTAGCCCGAGTACACCAGATAGACATTGCCCACCTCCGATTTGTGCAGACTGAGAGACAGCTCCTTGAGGACGAGCCACTTGTACTTCCACAGCCAGCTTGCAAATGTGCCGTCCTCCTTGACGCTGACAGGGCCCTGGCGCACCACACCGCTAATACCCGTGGTGCTGCCGTTCATCGCCGACGGCGACCCGCCAATGCCCGAATAGGACGCCGAGTACGACGAGCTCGAGGGCGAGCTGGGGCTGAATGCGAATGCCGAGTTGTAGCCATTAGATGCGAGACTTGATTTTTGTGAGTGCGAGAGGGTGGACTGGTACGACGGGGACGGGGCTGGCCGCGACGGGGTCAGCGACGTTGGGGTGTAGGACGCCATATCAGCTAGTCCAACAACGACCAAGGCGGCGACCAGAATGATGCCGATGCCCAATTGCGTCCTTTGTTTGGCTACATCCTCTTTCTGACATACCGACTAGGGGCTAAAAATGCTAGGCTCCTCAGGGAACCAGTAACTGGGCTACCTAGACTGGACGTCGACGGCTATGTACGAATACAGCACCCAAGCCAACCCCGGGGCATGGACTTGCTCAGTTTCCCCTCGTTCCAATGCTTAGACGGCGCTGGTGATCAAGGTGTCCCGCTCGGTCTCGTCCTCGACACATGCGCCATCCTCACACACAACCGACCCGGCCAGCTGCGCCTCCTCGACCCGCCCGACACCGTTTTTGTCGACGCCACCGCAGACCCCGACTTGTTCATCCACAAGGGCTACTATATCTCTACATCGTGCACGACGAGAACGGGGCCCGCGACGACGACTATCCTGTCTGCGCCTCCTTCCGCGACTGGGTCCTGCCACACGCATTGCCCCCCCGCTGAAGAGGACCAGAATCGAATACAAGATACTATCCTCCTATGACACCTTCTGAAGCGAGCTTTGCCGTGAAAATGGATGACAATTTCCACTGCATCGTTACGGGTTCCTTCGGATGCCTTGATTCTAGTCATCTGGTCCCAAGTGTTGAAGCTGACTGGGTATGCATACATTTCGAGAGGCTTGTTCGTTCGACAGTCGAGCTGATCGTCGAACGCTAGTTTCGTGGCAATTTAGCGGCAATTCAACACCTCGGGGGAAGCGCGCGCGATCTCGACTCAGTGTACAACGAGGTGTCACTGAGGGCAGACCTCAGCAAACCGGGGCTCGACTCCGGGTTGTTCGTATTTGCACCCTATGCGGGGGAGATGCTCACCATCTTCACCGATGCCACAGCGGCCCCCACTCTTGCTTACGAACACCACCTGAGGCCTATCAATGTGCCCACCCGCATCCGTTGGGTCTACTGGTACAGTCGCTTTGCGTATAACATCTTCATGTTGGCCAAGGATAGACTCGCCTTTTTGGGTCGGGCGATGGAGGAAGCCAAGGAGCGTCATCATGGGCAACACCTCTATGCCGACGATCCGGGCCCACTCAAGCATCCAAGGATTGCGGGCCCTGAAGGGAGCGGGAATCCTCACGATGGCGGCGGGGGTGGCTCGGGACGAGACAACGGTCGGCGTCATAGCGGTCGGACTCAGCCGCGAGAAGCAGCAGGCCGCATCCGCGCCCGCCGCGCGCGCAGACCCGAACCCCCACCCTACTCACTTGAATATCGTCAGCGGCTACTCGCCTTGGCCAAGGCCACAGACACAAAGCTCACAGGTGAGTAACAGTTCTCTTACCTGACCCACTCACGAGCCGTCCTCTCAGACAAGCTCACTGTCAACGATGTGCAATGCGGGCGCTACCCTGGCTACTCCGCCATGAAGCAGCTCGCGTTCGACTGGTTCGTCGAGAACCCCCAGATCTCCGCCGTGCGCGGCGCGGACGAGCGGTCTGTGGCCGACGGCGACAGCGACATGCGCGCGGAGAGAGTTCGAGGACTTCTCCGCAGCGTACGACGATGCCTCTCCCCTCGTGCGCGCAGCCATGGCCACCCACGCCGACGCCCCCTTCCTCCGAGCCATCCGTCTCTCGTGCCCTATTGGTTATCGCCACAGCGCATCTGCGGCATCACCATGAGCTTAGGCAGCGTGCTCTCTGTGTGTTGGGCTGGGGCTGCCAGGCGCTGAGTGGGCGGAACGCACCCCACCGACGGCTCCGTGCACCCCATTCACGAATACAAATTGCGCCCGCAGACGGACGGACAGCGCGCGCCTAGTCTATATACATGGCGTCCCACTGGCACTAGCCTATTCTCCACTGCGCCAAACCCGCCCGCGCCCGCCCGCAATCCGCTGTCGCATCCCGTGACATGTGTCCGATTCAAAGATATGCATGAAGGTCGGGATTGCGGGGACCGGGAGAACCCGAGACCCGACTCGACGCAAACGTGGGTGCTGAGCTCGAAGGACTGGGAACGACATACATAGCGCAGTGGTAGTTATATAATCCTGCTGCAACTTGAGTTGTTCTAGTCTGTGCACAGTTCGTCGGCGCTAGGCGCGACGGCGAATTTTAATTTTTTAATTTACTTACAAACGCGCCGTGCGGCAATACCCGAACATTGAGCATCAGCAGCCAAACATGACCCTTGCTTAGCGCTTGACCCTTACCTTTATCGCTCGATTCCACTCAACTACAGCTTTCTTTGACTCAAAAAGTGCGTCTGCGATGGAACCTGTTCTAACTCTGCGTGTTCCGCTTGCTTCTTGGGTCCACCGTTCCCTAGATCAAGATACAACTTACATTGTTCATTCAAGTCCTGCGTGTTCCGCGCTGGCATTCGACTCGGACGCAATTCTCGGTTCAAATTTGCTGGTCCAGCTCTGTCGGGATTGCGGGGAACTCGACGCAGCACGATGCGCAGAGCTTGTAGAGGCCGAGGGACTGAGCGGCGGGCCACCCATACCTCATCCTCATCGCTGTCCGCCTCAAATGCCAATTTGCGCTTTGCTTTCTTAGCTGGCGTTGGATAAAACCAGGATAAATCTATTATACTCAGCTATGTCCCCTTTTTTGACACAAGTTTCGTGACCTAAGGCGGCGGCGACGACAATGAAAGATGAGATTCCCAGAAGAGTTCCAGGTTCGCCCCCTACAAAGTCTGCGCGCATGGATTCTTCGGTCAAGTGTTGCCGCTGGGCTCATTTGCGTTTCTATGTAAACTCGTCACCGCGTCTGGATAACGCGTCGCGTGCTTGGAGCGCCGACGAACTGTGCACAGACGAGAACCAATTATTTAACGCAGAATTAACGGGATGAGAAATATGCAGAACAGCGGAACTTGAGAGTGTAAGTAATTGGTTGGTATTTGGTGTATGTGTTGAGTGTAAGTCTGAAATTGCTCACGGGGATCCAATAAAGAGGATAACTTATTCCAAACACAATTTCATGATTGAGAGCTCAGTTTCTCAGAAGGTGTAACTCCTCCCAGTCCAGCGCGCAACATTTAAATCTTGTTTCCTCAAAATGTGACCTTCCCCGTAGTGCTTGCTGTCTGATAACATAATATCGAATAATATGAAATTAATATATTGGGAATAATACGGGTACGATATTAATACGCAGCTTCATAATATTAGTACGGAATAATATAATAAGATATATGTACCGACTTGCGCCGATGACATGCTCTCCTAGGTAGCACCACCATATTAATGCAGAACATCTGTTAAGATCTAAAGTATTGTTTTAGGCCACGACAGAGCCCCGGTCAAATTCTCGACATGTCCTCGACAACAGTGCCTGCATTATGCCTTACTGCACAATCTCTAGACATGTAATTGTTTACAAAGCCCCAGAGAGTATCAGATATTGAGAGTGGTCGATCAGGTAGCTCGCCGCTCAAAATTTTGAACATGGTGGTACCTTCGGTGAATTTAGCAAACGGTCGCTGGCCGGTATATAACTGGGGAAGTTGAGTGCGGCGAACATGACACTAAGAGTGGCACACTGTCTTACCTCAACGCAGACACATCCGAAGGCATACACGTCTGTTGCGGGTGTCCTCCGAAAAGAAACACCAAACCGGTCGGGAAAAAGCAACTCGGGGGCCATCCAACGAGTGCTCCCTGCTCGCTGAGAGGTGGAATGCGCAGTGGCATCGGTCCAGGTGGTAAGTCCGAAGTCTGCCAAACAAGGCTGCCCGTCATTGGTAATCAGGATGTTCGCCTGTGAGGGGGGTTAACTCGGGATTAACCATTTCAAGCTGCGAAAAGCTCCTACACCGCGCAAGTCACCATGCACTACACTGCGAGAGTGAAGGTACTGCAGACCACGTGCAATTTCAAGAAGCTGTGAATTATGGTTATCACGATTTAGTTGGAACGAACGTAAAGAACCAACCAGTTCATCCACATCTCCCCTTCCATGGTCCTCGAGGTATTTCAAAACAGTACCATTCACCATCCACGGAGAAACCATACAGAGGGACAAGGGGAAGCTCTCTCGGTCGATGCCTATGAAAGGCAGAATATTCGGATGCCGTAGGCCTTGCCATATGAGAGCCTCGCGGCAAAGTTTCTGCGTCCGGGTTCAATATTTGATCGCAGACGTTTCGCGAGGAGGATGCGCACCAAACGAGTGCGATGCTGGTCCGCGCCTCGACAAAATGTCCGCATATGTTTCAGGGCAACAGTCTTTTCGGCATATGTCGCTCGATAAATATCCCCGAAGCTGCCGCCAAATATGGGATTGTCGTCTCGATTATTGACCCCGGAGATAAATAGGGACGACGGCAGGGTGCCATCCGATGCCTTGGAGAGTTTGAACAACAATTTTCGAGCCTTGTTATGATATTCGCGTTCCATCAAGAATCCCTGGTCAAATGCCTAGGAAGATCAGCCGGGCTGAGACTCCGAGGATGAAGTGCATACAACATTTTGAATCAGATTCATGAGATATTGCGCCGAGTCCACATCAAGAACAAGGACAGCCTCTTTGGTGGACTCGGAGGCCAAAGTCCACTGCAGGTGCTTGACAATACTCTCCTGATCTTTACGGTGGGCTTCTTGAAATTTTCGACTGTCGACAACACCGGCATCCGACAAGATCTGGGTAAAGAGGAGCACGCCGTTAATTATTGTTGCAATGGAAAGAAAGATTTCGCTGACCTTGAGCAAGAAACCCTGTGATTCACGGCTTTTTACTAGGGCCGAAAAAGTATCAGTGCCAGACACATCCATGTAGTGCCTTCGCAATCTAGTGTATATTGGAGTCACTGTAGCTTGGGAGTCGACCAGTACCGATACTTACGTCTGTTGGAAAGTATCTTCAGCACTAATCTTGCTGATTAAAGAGTACAGGTTCTGTAAGGCACGTTCATTAGGTATATGGACACTGCCACTCCACGCCACAAGCGAACCTTGTAGATGAATAACTCGGGGATCGGTTTGGCGGGCGTTGGGGGCTTGTCTGCGAGGAATGGGATCGCAGAGACAGATATGTATTCTGGTTTCGCCGGAGGAGGCGCCGCAATCATGTTGGACCCGTAGGCTCTGCCCCGAGGGTAGCACTGCCGCCGGTGGCGAGGCCAGTCCTGAAGTGGCTCAAGAGCTTAGAACGCGCACGCCGGATGCAAAGACATACGCACATCTCGTAAATGTTCAGGCGAGCAGTAGAAGATCCCCTGGCAGCGACTGCACCATAAACTAGTGGCACGGCCACATACAACGCACGGGCGGTTTGGGGCGGATGGGTTCATAGTCGATGGAAGGACGCGACGGTAGGGTGGTGGATACAAGTGGTGGATACAAAGAGGTGGAAATCGGGGGGAATACAGTTGGGTAGAATGAGAGAGAAGAACATCCCTTTTATATGTCGCAGGTAGAGAAAAATATCGTCGAGTCAAACCTGAATCGAAGTAAAAAAAAAATCGCGAGATCGATGTTACAGATGAGAAGGGTGGTAACCATATTAGGAGATGACAGAATGAAGTAGGCCGTCGTCCGTGAGACTCAAAGAGAAGCATGGGAAGCAAGATATGTTTTCTTTTGCCGACGAGTTGCCAAAATCACGTCAGCGATGCTGGCGCGCGTCCCGAGGCCACTAATTGGTAAACGGCACCGTACGCCGCCCCAACGCCACCGGTGATTATAGTTCAATATCTTCGAACGTAAGCTCGAGTCCAGCCTGTCGAATCAAAACAGTTTGTGTCGATTGACGAGTTGCCAAGATCAAGGCCGGAGGTCACGGCACTCCCTGAAGTAACAAGTCGTCCAAATGGAATTGGAGAAAGCCCCGCAGAAAAGCGCAGCGATCGCCAACATTCAAAGCAGCTTCAAGTTGAAGGAGGCCATCAAGCACATGGATGGCGAAATAATAGAGCAAGTAGACGAATTACGAGTCTTAAACTTGTTTTAGGTAATCGTTCGTAGTAGTAATCTTCACAGCAATGGATTTTGTGTCCGTGGGAACGTATTTAGTCATTTAGGCCTTAGGTCACCTTGTTATAATTAGCTCTTATCTTATGTATTGGTGGGAACACTTCGGCAGCTTCGGTAAGCGTTACCCGCGAAGTCTACCGAAGTACTTGTTGAAGTGCTTACCGAAGTATTACCACCGAAGTGTCTGCCGAAGCGCTTGCCACGTTTTTTCGGCATTAGTTACAGACTCTAGCCGGCGGTTGTCCCGGGGTAAAGTCTTTCGCGATCTTTGTCGTCTTCATCTGAATTTAGGGTACTTGCAGCTTTTTCTTTTTCTTTCGGGGCTGCACCGTGTTTCCTTTTGGACAGGATGGGTCGTTCTCCATCGTCGGTCGTTCTGAAGAAGACTATCTTCAATAAGGAGACAATTTGCCGTATTGCCTTCGCAAACGTTTCGTATCTTTTCGAGTCGGCTGTTACGCCGACTGGCGTCCTCACGTCATCCGATGCTCTAATGTCCCAGGCTGCTGTGTGCTGTTGCTGGTATCCAGGTGCACTGCTTAGATCTACAGCCTTAAACGTGGTCAGCTCCTCGAAGGTAAATGGGTATCAGCGTAGTTGAAAGTACGTAGTTGGGCCGCATGTACGTGCCACAATCCGGCAGATTCCGAGAGGGGACCTAGCTGGGCTCACAATTTATCCTGCTTCTTATCCTGATAGCGATTAGCTCAGTTCGTATACGGTCACGAGAGACCACACACACCAGTTGTTTTTTTTGTGCTTTTTCTATTAGCGTGCATACACCCACTAAAAAAGTAATGAGCATTGTATAGCGTCATAAAGACTCGGAGTTACCAGGAATTCTGTATTAATACTGTACAATTTCGACCGAGTGTTCAAGTGACTGGTGACGCCAGCCTCTGAACTGAACACTTTTGGTGGTGACATTCGAGGATTTTGGACCAATTAGGGGCTAAATCTGTCAAAAAACCCGGTCCGGACGTCCCCATATGGCAATTATGCACGTGAAATGAAAAATGTTTGTTGCCAATATTGTTGGTTGCATAAAATTCTCTCTCTGAGCTTCGACTCTTTCAATGATTGTCATGGCCGTAATATTTTGTGTTAAAATAAATGCACCACTGTGCATTGATTTCATGCTATGGAGACATATTTTCGTTCACTTTTGACTGATCAAGTACCCTATCTGAGCCAGAATAAATATTTCCAGACTACTGTCCGAAGATCACACCCCGCATTCAGACATCATCACATGGAATCTGCGCATTTTCTTTGACGCGTCGCAGATAGTCTGACGCGCGAAATCCACGTCCAAGAAGTCAGGGAAAGTGTTAGGCAATGAAAGAATGCCAGTTAAGCGCTCGTTAAGCGCCGATCCAAATGGGGATAGGACTCCGTGACTGTTCTTGACAGCGCTTGCCAACTGTTTCAGCAGAGTATGTCGCTTGTTTCCTACCCATAAATTAAGACTCCAAGTACTTTAACAATGTAAACAAAGACTTCTACCTAGTAGGAACTGCTCAAAATTAGTAATATCAGAGTGTTTCAGATATGGTTTTTTGGGCCCAACTTGACGCCCAACTTGACGCCAACTCGAGTCCCGCATTTTCTCCGGGAGGCCCTGGCAAGGGCGACGGCCGATGGAAATCGGATGGGGGAAGTTGGGGCGTTAGGTTGGGCATGAAGTTGCATGTCAAATCACAGTCCGCATGTCAAATAACACGATTTCGGACGCAACTTCGAACGAATTGCGCATCAAAAGTCGCGTCCGAAAAATCATATCTGAAACACCCTAATGCGAGTGTTTCAGTGACCGGTGGATCACTGTAGATCGTTGCCATTTGAGCTGACTTGAAGCATGCAGCATGACGAAAAACCGTGGACCTTATAGTCTAAGTTAAAATTCTAGCGAACAAAAGTCAGACTTCCCCGCGACGTTTGTGGGATGCACGGGGACTCCTACGGTACCTTTGCCACCATATTTTCATTTTAATTTTTTCCCGAGCGCGTGTCGCGCGTGTCGCGGAGGGCGGCAGATGTCAATATTCTCGAGATCGACGGCTAATAGCTTTGTAGCTTTATTTGTGTCATCCTACAACCACTAATTGGGAAACGGCACAGCAGTCTCCGGATTTTACGCGCCAACGGTGATTGTAGTTCAATCTCCGAACCTGCACTTCAAGCAGCCCGCCAATTTGCACCTTCTCGAGAGGCTCCGCCCGCGGTCAAGCCTCCGCCACCAGCGGAGAGATCCCTCAACACACAAATCGGTGGCGAGGCGGGCATGGCTGGTGTCGGCCACAGAGGTTTCGTGGCTGCCGCCCGCGCAGCTATTTTCACAGCGAATCCGCTTCGGAACCTCGACATCGGCGCTGCAACAAGTAGTGAGTTGTTGTATTCCGCTTTTGGAAATCATTTCATCAAGCAGCCATCCTTATTACGTGATGACGGGCCGCTGCGGATCACCGGAATCCTTTCCGTATGCGCCTCCTGGGTCGTTGGAAAGGACCGCCTCCACGCTGTGGTCAAAGCACCGCTGCATCGTCACAAGCGCCTTGACGCCGCCTTACTGCTCCTTCGTTCGCTACCAACACAGCGCAATCATCTCGACGCCGACCTATCCCCTCTGTGCACAAATCCACACACGGGCTCGACACCGGCCAAACACCGGCCTCTTCCTCTTCGCGCCCTACGCCCACGATATCCTAACCATCTTCACCTCGCCTGCGGCCCCACACATCGCGCACTCCCACCACCTACGCGCCGTCCGCTTCCCGCAGCGCATGCGCCGCCTGTACCTAAGCTTGCGCTCAATGTCTTCAAGCTGTGCCCATTCAGCATGTACGCGCACGGAGAGGGCGATATCGACGCGCCCGCTGGAGAGAACGACATCGACGGGTGCGCGCGCAAAGACGCCGATACCGACGTGCCCCAACGGAAGCAGCAGAAGACGGCCAGCGGCGGTGTCAGAAAGGCTCTCCTCCGCCAACGCAAACCCAAAGACCCAACCCCCGCTCTACTCACGCGAATCCCGTGAACCTTTGGCCACGGCCAAGGACATACTACTCCCGGGTGCGTTCTCTTTCTTCCCACTCACGCTTCACCCATCCCACTCACTCCCATCGTCTTTATCACTATTACACGTACATACCACCCACTCCCCCCTTTAAACTTTTTTACCACACTCACTAACCCACTCGCGACAAACAGACCCCCTCACAGAGGACGACGTCCAATGCGGGCGCTACCTCGGCTACTCCGCCATGAAGCAGCTCGCGTTCGACTGGATGATGGCAAACCCCCAGATCTCCGCCGTGCGCGGCGCGGACGAAAGCTCTGAGGGCGATGCTGACGCGGGAGAGGACTTCACCGCCGGGTACGACGCCCCTTGTGTGCACAGCCACCGACGACCCTGCCTTTCCTGCCGCAAACTACCAAGACCCATACATCCCCAACGTCGAGAATAACAACCCCCTCCTCCGAGTCATCCGTCTCATGCCCTACTGATTATCGTCACAGCGCATCTGCGGCATCACCGTGAGCTCGGGCAGCGTGCTCTCTGTGTGTTGGGCTGGGGCTGCCAGGCGCTGAGTGGGCGAAACACACCACCGGCAGAACGCACTGACGGCTCCGTGCACCCCATTTACGAACACGAATTGCGCCCGCAGACGGACGGACAGTGCACGCCTAGTCTGTGTACATTGCGTCCCACTGGCACTGCTGGCCTATTCTACGCTGTGCCAAACCCGCCTGCGCCCACCCGCAATCCGCTCCCCGCCAGCAATCCGCTGTCGCATCCCGTGGCATGCGCTCGATCCAAAGACGTGCATAAGGGTCGGGATGGCGGGGAACCCGACTCCGCAGCATGAAACGTTGAGCTCAAAGGACTGGGAACGACATATTAGCACAGTGGTAGTTATATAATCCTGCTGCCAGATCAGGAAAATGTTTTCCGTCTGGCGGCTGTGGCGGCATCTGGCTGATCTGGTGATCTGGCGTGATTCTCCGCCACAAACGCCAGATAGGCCAGAATTTAAGAGAAGAAAAAAACTCATATGAAACACGCTAAGCATCTGAATTCATGTCAGCTACCATATGCGCTAGATTGCAAGGTGGTAATAATAGCGAAATCCGTATTTTAAGAGTGGACCAGAGTGGACTCGGAGAAATTTCGCGAAGTCCAATTGAAACTCCGCTCGATCAATCAATCAATGGCGTGATCATTGTTGATCAGTGACTGCCACGTCAACGCCTCTCTTTTCCTCCGCTCACCTCTGCGCACCCCCCCTCTTCGCTGTCCCTCCCTGCTCGACACACACACCTCAACAAGCTCAATTCAAGCTCAAGATACCGATGGGATGCCTTTCTGACCTCAAACCATTCCTCAAGCATCTCTTTTCCCTTGGATGCGCTGTATGGCCGTGCCTCAAGACAACATGCTGCCAATTCTTCAAGATTCTTCGAGAATCAAGACTCTTCAAGCACTTCAAGAGAATCCCCAAGTCTTCAAGTCCTTCAAATCCTTCAAGAGTCTTCCAGTTCTTCTTGTTTTGCTTGTTCTGCGCACCGCTCACTCGACATTCTCGGCTCGGGATTGGACGCCAAGGCATGCGATACATCAGGGTACGTGTGTATCGCTTCGTTCTGAATTTTCACTGATGTACATTCATTCAGCACTCTCTTCCATGCTTCCCCCTTCCAGCACTTGAGGGTTGGTCTGAGGTTCTGTTCGTGCCGAGGTGCTGGTTGTATGTGGACCATGTAAACCTATTTGCACGCATGTATATATCATTCTGACTCAAATACATTCTATTGAGCCATTTACACTGTATGATTGGGTCAAGAGAACGGGTCCCAGAAAATGTTGTGCAGTACCAGATAATGTAATTCTGACGCCAGAACACGTTCTGGCACCTGACATCTTTTTATGTCGCCAGTGCGCATTCTGGCGTTATGGCGGCCTTGACGCGTCTGGTGCCAGACGCACCAGACGGAAAACATTTTCCTGATCAGTGCAACTTGAATTTTTCTAGTCTGTGCACGATTGACTTCGGCAAGACTTCAAGTTCTCAAAGACTTCTGCGCCCCAAGCACGCGACACGTGAATTTACTATGCGGCAATAACCGAACATCATGAGCATCAATCGCATTCAACTTGCATTCAACTTGGTTGTGAATGACAACCACACGGCGGACAATCACGTGTCACTTGCGCTTTGAAGGGCTACAGTCACTTGCACTGTCACTTGCGCCATTGTCTTACTGTCACTTGCAGTTTCCTTTGTTTTACGGCGACCCCCCCGGCAGGCCAGCGGAGCAGGACTTTCTTTGTTCTCACGGTTCCAATCAAGGGGTATTTCTTTTTTCTCAATTTTCGTTCCTTCCACATCGCCTAGGTATTGTTGTTATGTTGTTGTAGTTGTGGTACGTAGAAATAAGTGTGGTAGGTTTAATAAATGCTAATAGCCCTATCGTACATTGCATCGATTCATGCAGGCCATATGATCCAGGAAGTAACGAAGTTCATGGGATAATGGTGATTGGGAGCAGCCGGCACTAGCGCAGGAAGGCGTCCGCAGACAACGTTCCCTATGATGAATAAATGATGAATGATCAGTCGTAAGTTCGACATGAAAAACACACCTTGACTTGGTTAAAATTGGCGATGGCGCGTTCCAAGTTCCATTCATTCCCCACGAGACACTCCAACGCAAACTTCACGTTCAGGCGTGTTCGGCCGCACACCTGTATGACCAGGGGCCGCTGGGCTTCGGGCTGCGTTCCAATTAGTTTTAGTTATTAAAGATAAACACTTGAGACGTACCAAGGAGTTTAGAAGCACCTGTTGGTCGGGTGGCAGATTCGGTGTTGATTGAGCGGGTTTGTTGCTCTCGAGCGTCGCCTGCACGAGCATCGGCCCAGGCGTCCACGCGTCGTGCTTCGAGTATCCACGTACTGTCCACTGGTCAGACAGGATTACGACGTCCCAGCCGTTCACTTTAGCGCTGGAAGGGAAAAGTCAGCGATAGCCACCCGAATACGAACAACAACACTCACCGAGAGCCCTCAGGTGCCGGGGCCAGCATGAACGTCCGATCAAACGAGCGGATGCCCTGAGAAGGGGCTGAAATAATACATAAGCACGCAGTCCGGACAACCATAGGCTGTGTACACATACCTTCGACAAACTGCCCATGTACAATCACTAGCACGCCGACGCCCGCCAGGAATGCATCTACACAGAACTTCTCCGGCGCGCCGAGAATGTCGTGTTGAGTCAGCGGGAGCTTTACAAGCGCCTGCACGATGTCTTGCGACCCAATATGCAACGCCTTTATTGCGCGGTCGCCCGACAGCCGCCGCAGCAGATTGCGCGAGCCGCCGCCGTCGAGCCACACGGTCCAATCCAGCTTGCGCTGATTCGGTGTTTCGCGCGAGGTGGACACGCCCTCGATGCGCGCGCGTTGCGGAATGGACGTGTTGGCGGAGTAGGAGAAAGTGGATGCGGGTGTATAGACGTCCGCGAGGGAGGGGCGCTGCGCGTCGAACGCGGGGAAGAAGCGCGAAAGGAAGGTGCTGACGAGCGAGGGGTCCACGCCGTCGATGAAGGAGGGTCCCATCTCGAACGGAAATGTTGTTGCAGAGGGGGCCGGGACTTCGACCGCCACTGCTGTTGCTCGACACGGGCCGATCTCCCCACGGCGCTCCGATTCCGCGTCCATTGGGGAGGTAGAGAGGAGGCGCGCGCCGGCGCGGAAGGAATCTGGGGGCATCTGTAGTCGGGGGAGAGAGAGTGGGGTTCCTGCGGTGGGGTGTGTGTAGGCGCCGGGCCATTCCAGTGGCGTTGTCGTAGGGTAGGGCTCATACATCTGTACCGAGGGGGTGTTTTGTCCAAGGGCAGAAGATTTGGCTGACGGAGCCATGGGCGAAGGGAAGACGGCATAAGTTCGAGTGACCGACGACTGGGTTGTCCCATTTGCGTCCGAATTTCTGCCTTTCAGTTTGCTGACATGCATGCTGGTGAACGTGCCCGGAGGCACGTCGAGACTTCCAACATGGCGAAGCTCATCAACTGTGCCCAACCAATCAACGGTTGTCTGTGTATAATACGCCGCTGGGCGGATTCAGCAAACAGGGGATGTCGTGACACATCTGAGACATACTCAAGTGCCATTTCCTCCTCCCTTTGTTTGTGTCCACCCAAACTGAATAGGTCTGTTTTGCTAGCTGATCCCAGTCCGCAGGCTCGCTCGTGCTGTTGTTCATGGGGGAATAAGGCAGCACGCCACGACTGTCAAGTAAGAAATTCACTCACTCGGTGCTGTTGGGATCTGGCGGAACATATTTTTCATAGTAGATGAGGAACTCCTGGAGATGGATAATCAGCACACAGATGATTCAGAGGCAAATCACTGACGTCGCGGACGCGCGATGGGCTCCAGCGCCTGCCCTCTGTGAAGTGCTCGATACCAAGCCCAGTTATCTCGGTATTTGGACTACGTTCCTCCCAAGCATATACACAGCCAGTACGCAAGGCGCCCCGTTCGTCTGCGTTGAGGGGCCTGGTGACCATGCGCAACAGACCCTTCCTGACCGCATAGAAGATCTTGTGCGCGTCGTCAGTGGAGCGTATCCTCAGGTTCGTGCAGGTGGGCTGCTGGGTCGGGAGATGCCCAGACGCCACAGAGCTCCTTGTAGAGGTGGCGGATTGCGAAACAGAGGGTGGTGGGCCACCGAAAAGAAGCGATGGTCCGGCATAGTTGTGGGAATGGAGGAGGTCAAATTTCTCCTCTTCCTCGTGGATGTAAAGTTGATTCTCAAACATAGCGACGGCTGGTGTTGGAACGTGCGATGGAGAAGGAGAGAAAGACGGGGATAAATAAGGCTCCAAAGGAGATCCTGAAAAAAGGTCGACAAGGGGACCAAGAATACAAAAGGGATCGCGTACGTTGTTCGTCATCTAAATGTTCGAAGGGCGGCAGTGTTACAGGAGGAGCACTTGTGGGCATCGATGGGGATAGAACTGGGAGTGGAGGGAGAGGCCTGAGATGTAGAGGGTGCAAGTTCACAGGTGCACTTTTCTGCGCCTTCAAGTGTTGAGTCTGACGGTCCGTAAAATTAAGCCCCATTTGTTGGACTACAACATTAGTAGCTGGTCTCGCTGCAGAACTCTCTGTCCAGTACTCATTCATATACTGCCACAGAGCCTCCGGGATGGGTGGATCGCAGGAAGGTTGGGGCGGCCGTTTGCCTTCGATGACTTCAAACATCGCAGCCGTCTCCGATGATATATCTGCGAATGGGGGTCGACCGGTGTACAGCTACCACGAGTAAATTCGAAAGTAATCAGCGACCCGAAAACACTCACTTCCAGGCAGACACATCCGAAAGCGTATACATCGCTCGCGGGTGTCCGAACAAACTGTTGGTGACCAAAACGAGCCGGGGCGTGTAATTCGGGTGCCATCCAGCGAACACTTCCTGCCCGATTTGAAGAATGCGTTGCAGTAGTGGCATCCGACAACGAGGTCAGGCCGAAGTCTGCTAAACAGGCGCTCCACTTGTCGTTAATCAGAATATTCGCCTGTAAATAGTGTTAATCTCGATCAAACATTTCCATATGAAATATTACACCGCGCAAGTCACCGTGGACAATGTTGCGGGAATGAAGATATTCGAGGCCTTGCGCAATTTCGGATAGCTAGAGACCCATATGAGTTGGTAATGGAACAGTGTAAATTCAAATAACCAACCAGTCTGTCCACGTTCGCACCCTTGTGATCCTCGAGGTATCTCAAGACAGTCCCATTCTCCATCCACGGAGAAACCATGCAGAGCGATGGCGAGAATGAATCACGATCAATTCCAATCATGGGCAAGATGTAAGGATGTCGGAGGTGTTGCCAGATGAGCGCCTCTCGGCAAAATTTCTACAGGAAGCGGTTGAACTCGGAGTTTGAACTCTTCACAGAGAAGAGACTTACTAAGCGAATTCGGCGTAAATCAGAATCCCTATGGAAAGTGCGTACGTGCTTGAGGGCGACCGTTTTTCCGGCATAGGTAGCCCGATAAATGTCGCCAAAACCACCACCGAATGTCGCGTGCTCGTCGCGTCTAGTGACTCCAGTTATGAACAAGGACGACGGCAAGTTGTCGCATGCCTCTGAAAGTTTGAGAATTATTCGTCGAGCCTTCGAGCTGTGTTCCCTTTCCAAAAGAAATCCTCTGTCGAGCGCCTAGCGAAGGAGATTAGATGCATGGCTGAAATATCGATAAAAAGAAGGGTAACATTTTGAACAACATCGAGAAAATACTGCGCGGGATCGCCTGTGAGTTTCAGGACAGTTTCCTTGGACGATTCAGACTCGAGAATAGAGAGAATGTGAGTTGCAATTCGCCCCTCATCTTCCTGGAGAGCGTCTCCCAGCCCCGCGTCATCTGCGACGCCAAGATCCGAGGAGAACTGTAATGTTATTAGCCAGGATTCATACTCCTGAGTTCCCGCGAACCTTCAACAAGGTGCTTCGCGATTCGCGGCTTCTCACGAGAGCCGAGATGGAGTCCTCAGCCGACATCGTTTCGTAATGTCCGCGCAGAATTGTGTTCATTCTAGCAGCAATATATTCAAGGTTGTCAACGCCGAGTACAACACGGCGTACCGAGGATTTAGTCTGGACGAGCTGCCCTCGAGAAAAGAGAATACGCTCTTCCCGCCAAATGTGTCGGATCAGAGCACCGAAGAGAACCATGGACTACGAGCATACCTGATATATGAGCATCTTTTCTCTGCGACGCGGGGGTGAAATAGCTGGATCGACCGGTCAACGGTAAGCACCCAAACGCCGACATGCTGTGAGAACTGGACGGGCCTGGTCTGGTAGGCCCCCAAGGCGTCGTGCTGTCGGTTTCTGGAGCACGATCTATTAGGCTCGTCAGCGCTAATGGCGAACTCTGTTTGATGGTCCAGGCGGTCGGAGTGGGAGGATAGATACAGCAATGTAGCTGCCCGGCGACTCGGACCGTGGATCGTAATCAGTGCAAAGAACAGAAGAGTGACAATGAATAGCCGCCCAAGTTGCGACGTCGACAACGGAAATATGGAATTTTGTATGCCGGTACCCGGCTACAGTTGGGGGAAGCTTGCCTAATCAGAGTCGGAGTTTTTGCACATTAAAAATTGTAATGTCAATTATATTTTCGGCCAAAATCAACCTATCGCGACTAGAATCGACTTGTAATCGGTCCTCGGAAATCGCTTTGACTACCCCTAATACACCCTGTATTGTTCCCAAGCATTGCACTTTTGGCGTCTCCGAAACTGACTGAGTGGAATGCAGACGAGGTTTCAACAGTGATCAAAATCCGCAGAGCAAAACCTATCCATAAACCATAATTAGTCAACAGGCGGGTGGGATGGAGTTTGGCAGGTTCCCACGGGGCGACCATCAAACAAATAAGGCCATCGTCAGTCACCGGCACAGCCACTAGCTTTCTGAGGTCACCTGTAGAATTGGGGTCGCAAGCTCCCCCAATTAAAGTTGGGCTGATCGCGTATTCCGAGTCAACGGCCGTTCAAGAATATTGTTGATTCATGGCCAGCTGGATCCGGTTATGCAGTGCAGTCAATGCAAGAAACCCGAGCCCCCAATTCCCCACCAGGCGAAGTCGCCCTAGTCTCTCCAGACGCTTTGACCGATGAAGCTCATACCTCGCTTGTTAAAAAGTCGCCCATAGTCGGTTCACGGAGCAACTGCTTGCCTCATGTTGTTAACGAGCGCGTTACCGATTTTTTTGCACTCTGAGGAATTCGAAGCTCACACCTCGTTTGTTAAAAATCGCCCATAGTCGGTTCACGGAGCAACTGCTTGCCTCATGTTGCTTAACGAGCACGTTACCGTCTATGCAGACTTTCTATATCGTTTCCCGTATCTGCCATGATGGTGCACCGTGCCAGTGCCATCTGGAGGACGATACGACAAGCAACATGAGCAAAAGAAGGAAATAGGCAGGGTTCCAGATGAACAGCTGGGCAGAGAATGAGGTTTCGTGCAGGAGTGGAATCGTTTCAGTTACGGCGAGAGAATTCGCAAGCAAAGAGCAAGAAATTTATTAATTTCGTCCTCCGGGAATAACCGGATACTGATCAAGGCTTTAGCCTTCAGCCAAACTAGTCCTGTTGTCACCGCAGGGGTCTGATCGGGGTAGGATCTTATTACTAATCATCGGACTTTGAAATTTCGTCGCGTCGATTCGGCCATGATTAACTCATAAAAGATTATTTTTTCTCGCATTTGTGGTCTTAAAGCCCGCATAACGCATTCTGTCTCCTTAGATTTTTGACAGTCTACCAAAACATTGAGCCCACGGAACGCGTCGCAAAATGATGGCATCACATGATGGCTCCCACATCCGTTCGCTGAAGCCTCGAAAGTATTCACTGAGCCCGAGAAAAGTACCAGATATTCTTCAATGCACATTATATGACTCTCTGGAGAAGTTTGGGAGCATTACGCGTCGAAACGAGTGCAGAGCGCACTATTGCATTGAGATTTCAAACTCCGACGATTACTAATAAGATCCTGGCCCAATCAGACCCCTGCGATCAATAACAGACTTCATCAAACGAGGTACGAGTTAGAACTGATGAAGTGTCTGTCTAGGAGAGACTACAGCCAAACTAAAGCCAAACACAACCCTTGTTTCACGGGATAACACGTTGCGTGCTTGGAGCGCCGACGAACCGTGCACAGACGAGAACCAATTTCTTAATGCAGGATGAGAAATATGCAGAACAGTGGGTGACTTCCCGCAAGCTTTTTTTCTGGGGGATTATTTTTGCACTTTCCGCCGTGATACCAAGCAACCTGTCAACCCCATCACCCCAAAGTGGAAAAATATATTCCACTATCACTCAAATGTCCTCAAATCTAGATGAGCGGTCCTACCCATTGGGTGACTTCCCATAAGATTTAAATATTCTGGTGCAATTTCTCGGGGTGCCAATGATGGGATTGATGGACAGGATAATCATGTCTATTCATACTACGTGTGCTTCCCGCAAGCAAAATAATATATTTAGTAGGCTAGATGGAGGGAAATCCTTCCCTTCAGTAGGCAATTGACTGCGAGGTTTTTTTCAGACATCATGCGAGGAGAGCTGCAGGACAGGTAAGACCGGTAAGGTGCTCTGCCTGCAGGCTTCTCGCAGGAATCCGATGCAAAAATATTCATTTGAGGTGCTTTAAAGAGTGTGAATATAAGCGGAGGATGGTTGCCTATGTAGTTGAGCTTGATATATTGACCCAGATATGCATTTGAGGCAGTTGAACGCTGACTGGGGGGAGTCCGTAGTGCGATGCTAGAACTCCGAAGATCTCGGAAAGCTAGAATGGCGGCTGTTAGACACTGCCACAGCTCCTTTGAGCGGTGGAGGCCGACGAATACATGGGCAAACTTGTTTTAAAATGGATATTGAGGACGGTGAACTCCAGAAGAAAATATAAACAGACTAAGATCATATATACATATATTCTTTTTCAATGAAAGAATGTGAAATATTAATGTCGTACTTCGCCTTACTTTCCCCACAAATCCCGCAAGGCGACTCTTCTAAATTCGAAGGAGATTTCCTTTTGCAGTACCATGTAGCGCAAGAGGTGAGATCATAACTTGGCAAGGGGCGTTAAGGAAAAATTACTAGGAATATATTTAGATGATACAGTCAAGAGCAAAAAAATAATATGCCAAGTCACGAGCCTACAACAAACATAGGTGTCCCTCTCTTTTAATTTTATTCCGTGTCCCAAAAAAGACTAGTACATAGTGACTATATATCCAAACATTGATATCTTTTCTCTGAACATATCTGCCGGTGCAAAATGGCTGTTTTTTTTCTGTTACAAATTTATTTTCTAGTTCCCTGATTCAGGTATCAACGGTTTTTTTGTAAGATTGGCCTGGATTAAATTTTTCTACAATAGGTTTGGGCTTGTCAAAACAAATATCTTTTTAAAATTGTTCATGCGGAAGCTGCAACATATTGGTGCAGGGGAAAAATACATGGACTGAGGTTTTCCGAGAGAAAAAAAACATATGGTGAATTTTACAGAAATGGGGCATTCTTGGAGAGCCACTTCGCTTATCTGATGAGGTTTTCAACCACCTGTGGATGGGTGCATCGTTTGGGAGGTGGGCCTGTCATCGAATCCAAATGGGGATAGATCTGATGGGAGTTCTAGCAATCGACTCAGCACTCGACTGGGGGCGTTGGAGACTTTGTGATGAGAGTGATCATCAATCAGTTCGTCCCAAACGGATAATCTCCACCGCAAATAATCTATTCGGGGGGTAGGACCCCTCGTCTAGATTTGAGGATATTTGAGTGATAGTAGAATATATTTGGCCCCTTTGAGGTGATGGGGTCCTGACAGGTGCCTCGGCATCACGGCGGAAATTGCGAAAATAATCCCCCAGAATAAAAAAAGCTTATGGGAAGTCACCCATTATTTGAGGTCGAGATTATCTGTTTGGGACAGAAATGATTGATGGCCACTCTTGTCACAAACTCTCCGGGTCCCCCAGTCAGCGGCTAGCCGCTTCAAATGCACATCTGGCTCAATATATCGAGATTGACAACATGGGCAACTATCCTCCAGCTTCATTCGCACTTTCTGACCTTGAACATACCTCAAATAATTATTTTTACATCGGCTTCCTGCAAGAAGCCCGTCGGCAGAGCGCCTTTACCTCTCGAACAGCTCTCCTCGCTTGATGTACAAGAAAAAATCCCTGCATTCAACTCCCTACTGAAGAGATTTGCCTCAATCTGGCCTACTAAAGATATTATGTTGCTTGTGGGAAACACACGCAGTGTGAGTAAACACGATTGTTCTGTCCATCAATCCGATCACTGGCACCCGAAAAATGGCGCCAGAATATTTAAATCTTACCCAGTGGAACGTGAGAGTGTAAATATTTGGAGTGTATGTTGAGTGTCTGCCAGCCTGAAATTGCTCATGGGGATGTAAAAAAAGAGGAGAACTTGTTTCAAACATGACTTCATGATTGAGAGCTCAGCTTCTCAGAAGCCGTAACTCCCAGTTCAGTGCGCAACATTTAAATATTGTTTCCTCAAATGTGATCTTCCCCGTAGTGCTTGCTGTCCAATAATATAATATTGAATAATGGGTGACTTCCCGTAAGATTTAAATAATCTCGCGCCATTTCTTGGGGTGCCAGTGATGGGACTGATGGGCAGTACAATCGCGTTTATTCACACTGCGTATGTTTCCCGCAAGCAAAATAATATATTTAGTTGACCAGATTGAGGAAAATCCCTTGCTTCAGTAGGCAGTCGAATGCGAGGAGTTTTGCTCTTACAATGTGCACAGAGAGCTGTTTGAGAGGTAAGGTGCTCTACCTGCGGACATCTCGCAGGAATCCAATGTAAAAATATACATTTGAGGTCTGTTAAAGGCCAGAAAGGGGCGAATGAGGGCGGAGGACGGTTGCCCGTGTTGTCAAGCTTGATATACTGACTCAGGTGTGTGCATTTGACGCCGTTAGGCGTCGATTGGGGTGGCAGAGAGTTTGTAGCAGGAGTGACCATCAATCATTTCTGTCCCAAACAGATAATCTCGACCTCAAATAATAATCTATTAGGCAGGGTAGACCCCTCGTCTAGATTTAAGGATATTCGAGTGATGGTAGAATATATTTCGCCACTTTGGGGTGATGGGGTCCTGACAGGTTGCTCGGCATCACGGCGGAAAGTGCGAAAATAATCCCCCAGAATAAAAAAAGCTTACGGGAAGTCACCCAATATGATATTAATATATATGGATATGATACGTTTCATAATATTAATATGGAATAATATAATATGATATCTGTACCGACTTGCGCCGATGACATGCTCTGCTATGTAGTACAGTAAACCGGCAGACACACCCTCATTCTAAAGAAATCAACACTAAGTAGCACCACCGTATTACTGCAGAACATCTGTTAAGATCTAAAGTATTGTTTCAGGCCAGGAAAGAGCCCCGGTCAATTCTTGACATGTCCTCGACAACGGCGCTTGCATTATGCCTTACTGCATAATCTCTAGACATGTAATTGTTTACAAAGCCCCAGAGTGTATCAGACATTGAGAGTGGTCGAGCAGGTAGCTCGCCGTTCAAAATTTTGAACATGGTGGTACCATCGGTGAATTTAGTAAACGGTGGCTGGCCGGTATATAACTGGGAAAGTTGAGTGCGGTGAACAGGACACGAAGAGTGGCACACTTTCTTACCTCAACGCAGACACATCCGAAGGCATACACGTCTGTTGCGGGTGTCCTCCGAAAAGAAACACCAAACCGGTCGGGAAAAAGCAACTCGGGGGCCATCCAACGAGTGCTCCCTGCTCGCTGAGAGGTGGAATGCGCAGTAGCATTGGTCCAAGTGGTAAGTCCGAAGTCTGCCAAACAAGGCCGCCCGTCATTGGTAATCAGGATGTTCGCCTGTGAGGGGGTTAACTCGGGATTAACAATTTCAGGCTGTGAAAAGCTCCTACACCGCGCAAGTCACCATGCACTACACTGCGAGAGTGAAGGTACTGCAGACCACGTGCAATTTCAAGAAGCTGTGAATTATGGTTATCATGATTTAGTTGGAACGAACATAAAGAACCAACCAGCTTATCCACATCTTCCCTTCCATGGTCCTCAAGGTATTTTAAAACAGTACCATTCACCATCCACGGAGAAACCATACAGAGGGACAAGGGGAAGCTCTCTCGGTCGATGCCTATGAAAGGCAGAATATTCGGATGCCGCAGGCCTTGCCATATGAGAGCCTCCTGGCAAAGTTTCTGCATCCGAGGTTCAATATTTGATCGGAGACATTTAACGAGGAGGATGCGCACCAAACGAATACGACGTAGGTCCGCGCCTCGACAAAATGTCCGAATATGTTTCAGAGCAACAGTCTTTCCGGCATATGTCGCTCGATAAATATCCCCGAAGCCGCCGCCAAATGTGGGACCTTCGTCTCGATCATTGACCCCGGTGATAAATAGGGACGACGGCAGGTTGCCATCTGATACTTTGGAGAGCTTGAACAACAATTTCCGAGCCTTGTTATTATATTTGCGTTCCATCAAGAATCCACGGTCAAATGCCTACTAGAACGATCAGACGAGCTGAGATTCTGGAGACCAAGAGTATACACACATTTTGAATCAGATTCATGAGATACAGTGCCGAGTCCACATCAAGAATAAGGACAGCCTCTTTGGTGGACTCGGAATCCAAAATCCCCTGCAGGTGCTTGATAAGACCCTCCTGATCTTTACGGTGGGCTTCTTGAAATTTTCGACTGTCGACGACACCGGCATCCGACAAGATCTGGGTAAAGAGGAGTACGCAGTTAATTATTGTTGCAATGGAAAGAAAGATTTCGCTGACCGTGAGCAAGAAACCCTGTGATTCACGGCTTTTTACTAGGGCCCAAAAAGCATCAGGGTCAGACACGTCCATGTAGTGCCTTCGCAATCTAGTGTATATTGGAGTCACTGTAGCTTGGGAGTCGACCAGTACCGATACTTACGTCTGTTGGAAAGTATCTTCAGCACTAATCTTGCTGATTAAAGAGTACAGGTTCTGTAAGGCACGTTCATTAGGCAAATGGACACTGCCACCACGCCACAAGCGAACCTCGTAGATGAATAACCTAGCCGGATAAAGTTGGACCACGTCGGGGATCGGTTTGGCGGGCGTTGGGGGCTCGTCTGCGAGGAACGTGATCGCAGAGCCAGACATGTATTCTGGTTCCGCCGGAAGAGGCGTCGTAATCATATTAGACCCGTAGGCTTTGTCCCGAGGGTAGCACTGCGGCCAGCGGCGAGGCCAGTCCTGGAGTGGTTCAAGAGCTTAGAACGCGCGCGCCGGATGCAAGGAAATACGCACATCTCGTAAATGTTCAGGTGAGCAGTAGAAGATCGCCTGGCAACGACTGCACCATAATCTAGCGGCACGGCCACATACAACGCACAGGCGGTTCGGGGCGGATGGGTTCATAGTTGATGGAAGGACATGACGGCAGGGTGGTGGATACAAAGAGATGGAAATAGGGGGGAATACAGTTGGGTAGAATGAGAGAGAAGACCGTCCCTTTTATATGTAGAGAAAGATATCGTATGAATTGAGGTAAAAAAAGATAGATCGACATTAATGTTACGACGCGTCTACGGTCGGTCTCCCACGGTGTCCCCATTTCAATTATACCTCCGAATGCTGTTCCTGGACCCACCGCCTTTCTTCATTATCTGTACGTAAAAGCCTCAAAGAGAACATGGCAAGCAGCAATCGGGATTGGGCCCTCCAACCAAGATCAAGCCCAGAGATCGCGGCACTCCCCAAATATTAATCGGAATCGGAATGACAAGTCGTCCAAATGTAATTGGAGAAAGCCCCGCAGAAAAGCGCAACGATCGCCAACAGCTTGAAGGAGGCCATCAAGCACATGGAGGAGGAGGAGGAGGATTACCGGCGCGCGGTCCCAAATTGAAACGGCCGGGGCCCGTACGATGGGAAAATAATAAAGCAAGTAGATGAATGGAGCTCACGAGAGATGCGCATCATTTCTTGATGGTTGTTGTTTTATTAGCTATAGCGTGCGCCGGCCACTGAAAAAGCGGTGAAAGTCATAAAGACTCGGAGCCACTAGGCATTCTGTATTAGCAGCGGGCAAAGTGAAAAACAAGATCTAAATCGTTGCCATCTGAGCTGACTTGAAGCAACAGCATGACAAAAGACCGCAGTGAACTGTAAAATTCCGGCGAACAAAAGTCAGACTATCCCGCGACGTTTGCGGGAGGCACGGGAGTTCCCACGGTAGTCCCTTGGAATGAACCCAGTGAAAACGGCTGGGACAAATACTGAGAGAGATACTTCTTAACGCAATGGGGGAAAATGATAGTCCTGTTGCCATCACGGGGGTCCGATCGGGTTTGAAAGTTGTTTCGTAATTGCGGAGTTTGAATTTTGTCGCGATCCATATTCAATGAGAAACGCGTCTTTTCAATTGAATCCTGCGCAGGCAAGAAATTTATATGAGCATACGAGAATCTGCCGCTTTAGATCTTTGGTGCTCGTTCATTGGCTCTCAGCAGCACTGTGGATCGAAAATTTGTGTTGAGGATAGAAGAAAAATGCAGAAACAATCAGACATCATCTACTTTAGAATATAGGTACGATTTGGGCCCTCAGGGTGGCAGAACCTCGAGCGTAAGGCTGCATGATGAAAATTCAAACTCTGCAATTACGTAACGACTTTCTACGTTCGCTAATATTAATAATAATTAAAACCCCTGAACTTTTTTCTTCAAGTTTGCTTCAACTTCAAGCGCGCGGCACTTGAAGCTTGAAGTTCAAGTGCCGAAAATTCTCCGTAAGGGCTGCTGAATTCTTAAAACATGTTGACTTTGTATTTTTCTGATCCGGCACTGAGCAGCAGTCGCATCCGAGTCATCGTCTCTCTACACCCTCCCTCCAAATGCGTGCTTGCAGGGTCAGCGGGGCAAGAGAATGGCAGTCCTTGAGCCGCCTTTGTTTCATTTTCTCCTTGGATCTCAAAAAGGAAATCACGGCGTGTTGCGTGCGTCGCGAGGCCACTACAGTAATTGCACAGCAGTGCGCCACCGGTGATTATGGTTCAATATCTTCGCGATTCCCCGAACCCTGAACCCGCGGCGGATCAACGGAATCCTTTGCCAATCCCATATGTAGTTGCCGTCCGCTTGGTTCTCCGTCCTGGGTCCGCGACGATCCTTTACGATTGGTGTGGTCAGTTTTCCGCTACTAACCCGCGGCCTAGTTCCATCGCCAACACACGGGCTCGACGGCGACCTATCCACACACGGGCTCGACACCGGCCTCTTCCTCTTCGTGCCCAGTGGCGAGCAGATACACCTCGCGCACTCTCACCACCTCCACCGTCCGCTTCCCGCAGCGCATCTGCCGGCGTGTACCTCTTCATCCGCTTTGCGCTCAACGTTTTCAAGCTGTGCCCGTTCAACATGTAACATCGACGTGTCCGCCCACGCAAACCCAGAAGACCCAACCCCCCGCCCCACTCGCGCGGATCCCGTGAACTGCTACTCGCCTAGGCCACGGCCAAGGACGTACGACTCCCAGGTGCGTTCTCTTTCCTCCCACTCACGCTTCTCCCACCCATCCCACTCACTCTCATCGTCTTTATCACTATTGTGTGTACATACCACCCACTCCCCCCTTTTAAAACTTTTTTTCCACTCACTAACCCACTCGCAACGAACAGACCTCCTCACAGAGGACGACGTCCAACGCGAGCGCTACCTCGGCTACTCCGCCATGAAGCAGCTCGCGTTCGACTGGATGATGGGAATCCCCCAGATCTCCGCCGTGCGCGGCGCGGACGAGAGCTCTGAGGGCGATGCTGACGCGGGAGAGGACTTCACCGCCGGGTACGACGCCCCTTGTGTGCACAGCCACCCACGACCCTGCCTTTCCCTCCGCGAACTACCAAGACACTACCAAGACCCACACATCCCCGACGTCGAGAGCACCCCCCCCCTCCGAGTCATCCGTCTCTCGTACCATATACATATCGCCACAGCGCATCTGCGACATCACCGTGAGTTCGGGCAGCATGCTCTCTGTGTGTCGGGCTGCAGTTGGGCTCGGGCCGCCAGGCGCTGAGCGGGCGAAACGCATCACTGGCGCACTGCACGCGATATCGCGTTCGCGCACCCCATATCCACGAATACGAATTGCGCCCTCAGACAGTCGGCTATCTACACTGCGCCCCACCAGCCTAGTATTCTACACTGCGCCTGGCCCCACCGCGCTGCAGTACGCGCCGTCGCCTGCAACCCGCCCGACAGCTCGCTCATCGCACATGCGTTCGATCCAAAGCCGTGGGAACGCGACGCGGAGAGTTGGCATCGCGGGGAACCCGACGCAGCAGAACTTGTTGGCGAAGGGCTGGTCCGCTAGTAACGAGCAATGCCGCATCGAGTGATAGTTTATTTAAATCCTGCAGTAAGTAAGTAATTGGTTCTAGTACAACTCGCATCTGTGCACGGTTTGTCGGCGCTCCAAGCACGCGACGCGGTATCCAGACACGGCGACGAATTTACGACGAATTTATGTGGAGAGAGCCCTACGGCAATATCCGAACATCATGATCAAGCATCAACCGCCTACAATTGGCCTACAACCTTGGCTGCAATTTCAATCTCTTGGGTTCACCGTTCCCGAAACGAATATACAAACATGCGTGTTGAAGTTCTGCGTGTTTTGCGCTGGCATCCGCAATTATCGGTTCAAAATCTGCTGGTAAAGATGGGGTGACATCTTCGTTGGCATTCGGGTGGCGGTGCAGATGTAGATCTCTTCTAATCTAATCTATCCTTGGCCTATTCTCAGTGCTCACCCAATTATTACCGCAGCACCTGCAGCATGGCCGGGTCGGGCGTGGTGTAGACATGGCTCGCGCCGTCTGTGGGCAATTTCCAAATATCTGATACTCGGATGCTGAGAGCAACGCATATTGTGAGCGCAACACCTATTATAACGGGTTCGCCAGCGAGGTGATGTATGAGCGTTCCCGGGCCCAATATGCTGCTGGACACAGAGCACATTGGGGCTGTCGGTCAGAGTATCAATGGCCAGCGGCGAAAGACAAATAGCGGGCCGCTCATGAGTCTCCTTGCGCACAATCTCGGCTTCACGTACCCCATCGCCGCGCGCCCACGCGTCGACCACTGCAACCATGTCGCAAGTTGGTCCACAAATGACCATGGGCGAGTCCAATCAAGGACAATCATCAACCTCCTCAGTTACATCAACATCCGCCTCGCCCCCCACCGCAGAGATTTGCGGATTCTGCAGATGCCACTGCAGGGCCAACTCTCTGATCTTAGAATACCCCCGGTATCGTCCGGCCTGCACATCAGCAAGAGTGAGCTCGTCTGGGAGAAAGGCTCGTGAGTGGGTCAGGCAAGAGAAGTGTTACTCACCCGGGAGCGCTGCATCCGCGGCCTTGTCTAATACGAGCAGGGCTTCGCGAAACTCCCTAGAGTAGGGTTGCAACGGGCGAGGGGCGAGCCGGTTGTAACCTGCTGGTTGTTTCTGGGCCGCACGATGTCGACCGCTGACCCCCCGATCACCACCTGATCCGCCGTCCTTGCCCCGACTCCTGCCCCGGCTCCCACTGGCTTTGTGGCCTTTCCCTCTACCCCTTCCTCCGCCACTAAGCTTTACCCCTTCCTCCGCCACTAAGCTTCCGCTTCTTGTCTGGAGGAGGCATGTCCTCATCAGGCTCTTCCTGATCCTCATCAAGCTGCTCCTCGTCATCCTCGTCAAGCTTCTTCAGATGGTTCTCAAGAGCCGTACGTCCAGCCGCAGACACAAAGAAGGTGTTGAAGGCGAAACGGATGAAGAGATACAGCCATAGGATGCGTTCCGTGATGTTTGCAAGCCGCAACTGATATTCATAAGCGAGTTCCGAGGCGATCGTCGAGGTGCTAGTAAAGATCGTCACAACCTTCCCGGCATAGGGTGTGAAGAGGAAGACGCCGGAATCGATCCCCCGCGCATTGAGGTCTGCGCGGAGGGCCACTTCATTGTAAATTGAGTTAAGATCGCCCGGTTGACCTCCGTGATGTTCAATTAGCAAGTAATTATCGTTAAACTGGACGGATCAGCGTAACTGTGGAAGGGACCACACTCGAAACGTACATACCCAGTCTTTCTCGGCCCTTGGGACCAGATAAGCGGATTCAAGACCCTCGTCGGCACTCGTCACTATGCACCGCTTGTCATCCTGCCTGACCGCCTGACTGACACTTGAGCCAGTGGGGGCGTTGTTTCTGCGCTTGTGTGCAGTCGGTCCTTTCCAACGTTGAGGAATTACGGCCGGAACTTCCCATTCACGGAAAGAGCGACATATGGCGTAATCGTCGTCTTGGGCCCTTAATGAACGTCAGTAGAATCTCAAAGAAAGGAGCTGACATGCGTACCCGTTCTCGTCGAAGACTATGAAGAGATATGAACCTTTGTGGATGAAAGCGTCGGGGTCTGCCGTGGTGTCGGCGAAGACGGCGTCTGGCGACTCGAGTCGGCGCAGCTGGCCTGGTCGGTTGCCTGCCAGGATCGTACAAGCGTCGAGTACGACGCCGACCGGGACGCCTTGACTGCCGCCATCTGGGGATTGGAAGGAGGGGAAACTTAGGAGTGGGATGCCCCGGGGATTTCTTGGATGCGAAATGTGGACATGTCCATTGACGCTTAGCGCCGGCGCCGGAGGGGCTAGCGCTCTCGGTACGCTGGCCGCGCCAAGCGCTGCCATTGGTACAGATCAAACGCGACGTTGCGGCAATAACCGAACATCATGATCGAGCATCAATGATTCAATCGCCTTCATTCAACCACAACCTGCAACTGAGTCTTCAACTACAACACAAGGTGTGTGCGCCTATCGGTCGTGGAACCTGTTCTATCTCTTTGTCTTCTTTCTGCGTTCGTCTCTAGACCAACATGCAAACATGAAATAAACTGTATTCAAGAAGTTCCACTTTTGCGCTCCGGGCATCCGCTTGAATTCTCGGTTTAAAACTGCTAGTAAGTACAACTCTTGTGGTGGCGGCATCTTCGTTCTGGAGCCGCTTCACCTGATCCCTGACTACACATTCGCGGTGCAAGCGACACGCAGTCCCATGTTTATTGTTCCATTGTTTCTCATTCCTATTGTCGTGTCGTCTGTTTCATGCCCCAGCACCACTATATATGAGAACGCCATCCCCGCGCCTCAATTCCCCCCTCCACCATGTCCTCCCGCAGCACCCCCGAACCCAATTTCCCCTGGGGCACGAATTTCCAAGCTGAGAACCGTCCCAAGCTACCTCCCGGCCACGTATTCGCGTCCGTCGAAGCGCTCGCCGCACACTACGGCATCCCCGCCGACCTCCCCCCACCGCCGTCGCTCCAGCCTGGCTCCTCCGCCTCACTTCCCACCCCTCCAGAGTACCACTGGCGCTACTCCTCCAGCATGATGCCCGGCAACGGCCGCCCCGCTGCCCGCGCCAAACTCCCCCACCCACTTCCTCCGGAGGCGTTCGGCCTTCTCTTCGAACAGTCCACACACCTCGCCTACCCGGTGCGCTCACAAATAAATAAATCCCACATTGCGACTCGAAATCCTAACTTGAAGCATTCGCCCCGCAAGACCTGTACTGCCTCCTGTTCAACGCCTCCTCCGAGCTGCGCCCCGAAGCCTTGGTGCGCTACCTGACGGCCACGCCCGACACATTTACTGCGTTATCCACAAGTCGCGAATCACGCGACGCCCTCCTACAGGTGCAGAACACACATTTACTTTCCACACAATCCGTCTCATCTCTTCCAACACAACAGATCGCCTCCGACCTCGGCATCACCGCCTCCGACCCGCGGCTCCGCAGCGCAGTCCAGGCGGACGAGGAGCGCATAACGACGTGGCTCCTACAATTCCTAGACGATACCACACCCGCCGAAATGTCTGGCTTCGAACACTCGGCGCAGTACTTCGCCGAGTTGATTCAAAATGTTCAACCTGTATCCTTCTCGCTTCTGACCCTTTGCTCAATGCGATGTTCACAGACACTCGACAAGGGGCTGCCAATGCCACATGAATATAGATCCAAGGCTCGACGCATACTCCTCGAGCTTTCTGGCAATTCTGGGGGAAAACCAGGGCTGGAAGCATAAACGCGATGAGCAAGGCCGCTCTAAACGGGTTGAGAGGTAGTGAGAACAAGGTCAGAGTTGTAATTGAAGCATTTGTCTAGAGAGTCTACGGGCTAGAAGAGTACTCACGATCAAATTTTCGAGCTGCCACGGTAAAAGCACCCAGAAACACCGAAGAAAAGTAAAACAAGAAAGGAGGAAACAACCGCAGATTGCCGTCATGATCAAAAGAGACACTTCAAGCGAATTCTTATCATTAACTTTCGACAGGCCAGAAATACCATTAACATTTTCATCGGCAATATTAGGAGGGCTCCTGATTATATTACAAGATACCGAGAGAAATGTGCCTTTGCTCATTTGCTCCTGCTCCGATTTCTTGTTACAAACACTTGTAAAGGAAAAACAGAATTCTGAGAATGATCTCCTTGATCCAAAATTCCACCTATTTAAATCGGTGATTGCGAGGTTGAATGAGAGAGTTGCTCGAACACAGTTCATGAAAGTCAGTGAAAATCAAGCTACCAGTAATTTTCCAACTCAGGAACACAACCGTATGGTGCAAGTCGACACAGACATTGATCTCATGTTTGAATGCCCAGGAATCCTCCTATCACAGGGCTCTCAGAGATATTTCACTAAGGTTATAAAAATGCTGCGTACGAAACCGTATCGAAAATCCACATTTACGAACTTAGACCGCATACGATGTTCAGTTGAGGAAGTCTCCAAATATACACCAATGCAACGTTTGACGCGAGAATTCTTCTGGAAGTGTATTCATAATACATTCAGAGTTGGTGATTTTTGGACCCACATCGATACATTAGAAATGAGAGAGAGATGCAATGTTTGCAATATCCCCGAATCATTAGAGCATACTGCTTTGGAGTGTGATGCACAAGGCCAACAATTAATATGGAACTTAACCCAACAACTCTGGTCATGGAAATATAATAACTGGCCAACACTCAGTTGGGGCTAAATTTTAGGGTGCAACCTCGTGAGGTTTAAATCTGATAACGGTGCCATCTTGACAGCAAAGGGGCGACTGTTTGCGATCCTGATTTCAGTGGCATGGCATTTAATATGGAACTTGCGAGTAAACCGCGTTATTATAAGTCAAGACAGAAGGATGTCTGCCGCAGAAATTCACAACAAATGGTTGAATGCCGTAAATAAGGCTTTAATGCGCGACCGCCTCCTGACTGATAAGACTAAATTCGGGCCACTCGCATTGAAGAAACAATTAGTATTAAACACGTGGAGTGGAATACTTATGGATGAAGACTCACTGCCAGATGATTGGATATATGAGGGGGTTTTAGTGGGTATGCGGCCCATCAGCAATGGCAATAGACACGGGATAGGATAATTTTTTTCAGGCCGGAGTCCCACACTGGTATAAATATGTGCGTAACAGCATTTCCTCCTGGACAAAATTCATTGGCAATGACTGGCTAATAACTAGTAACACAAGCGGATATGCTTGGAATGCTTCTGCAGACTAAGTTTCATTATCCCAAACGCTCCAAAAAAAAAAAAAAAGAAACAATCGCAGATAATTAACTATTCATTCGTTTGCTCAATCTACTCTTCGTACGTATTCAAAAGTCTTCAGCTGCAGCAGTGGCATCAATCTCTCAAGTGAACTCACTGATTTTAAGAAGTCATGCGTGCGAGGTTCCAACTTGAAATAAAAAAAAGCGCTACTGTACCATTTCGTTCAATTCTCCTGTCACGCGTCACAGAGTCTCAAATTTACGAATATTTTGGGGCCTGTCACGGGTCACCGAAGGGATTTTCGAATGTGCAAAAGAAGTCACAAAAACGGCGAAAATGCCCTCAAAAATCCAAATTTTGCGCTCGGCGCGTGCATTTTTATTTTTGGCAGTGTTCCCTCGTTCTTAAAACCGAATTCGAGGCGGAGGATAAAAACAGGCCTAAAAGCAGTGGGATTCGAGTGGGATTGGTATAAAACAGGTGTCTACTTTGCTGATTCCCATAAAAATGCTGCATCAGAGTGGAAACCATCCCAAAAATTGCACACAGAGTTTGTGTTGCAGGCAGGGCATTTGCCACGATTTACGAACTTTTTTTTGCTGTCACGGTCAGTTGGGCCCATTTACGAATACTCAAGTTCGAAAATATCAGTCACGGGTCACAGCCGCGGAGAATTGATCGAAATGGTACAGTATAAATAGTTAAAAAACAAAGACAACGAAAAGTCCGGCGACCTCCTGCCTACATCATATGCACCTTCACACCGACATCGGACACTCACGACCCCCGGAGTGGCTGGTGGTGCGCGGCCGCTCGTGCCGCCATCGCGAGACAGCGAGAAGCAGAAGGCAGGTGGTGCGCATAGCTCACGTTCTTGCGGAGATCTGTCCTCCTAGCTGCTGTCCTAGGATGTTACTCCGACTCGTCGTGTAAGCCGAAGTGTGTGCCGATTCGAGCGCGGCACGGGATGTTCTGCCGTGTCGGGAGTGCGGGCAGCGACCCTCCTGCGCGTCCTCAATGACGGCAGACGTAGATCACATCCGCCGCTCATTCTGCGCATTTCCACCTCAGCGCGTTTGCGCGCACAGCAGTGCACGTACGTTCTTTCCCCCCTTTTTCTTGTCTACCTCGTACACTGGTGGCTATGTTTGCAGAAAATAGTGCACATGTGTTTAGATACCTGTGTACATTATCCATGGCTCTTCACATCATTAATTATCCGTATTTTGTCTTGAACGGATATTGTCAGTGAATGCCATGGATGTTGGTTCCAGGATTCTTCCTTGGACCGCTGCGTGATGAGTGACACGAGGTCACGCGTTCTGTATGTAGTGTGACGTATCGCGCACACCTAGCCTCACTGTCATCCATCGTGGTCCCAGTGAGCTCACTAGAGTACTAGATCCAACAGGTTATGGGCTTTTAGTCCGTCGCTTGGGCACGGACAGATCTCTGTAACTCTGAAGAGCGCTTCCACACCGTACAGGCAACCTTTATCTTGCTTTTCGCACTTGGCGATCTCTTTTTTTTCTTGACCTCCACGCTTCGCATTACGACTCTCGGCGACTTCTTGACGATGTCTCTTTCCGCTTCTTCTTCTACCTCCGGCGACCTCGCGCCCGAGTCTCCGACGCGTAACCGAACCTTCCAGGGTATGCCCCGTAATCCGACTGGCGTAGCGAACCTCCCGACCGGCTATATGCCTGGTATCGAGGGGGTGCAGATCCTCCCCGGTGGTATGTGGGTCCCGAACACGAACATGGGCTCTCGCCCTCTTCCTCCTGCGGACTTCTATCGGATGTACACCGGGCGTGAACCCCCCCCTGCTCCGTCTCATCTTCCCCCACTTGACAGAGTCCCTCCGCCGATCCCGCAACGTCCCGACCATGAACGTCTCCGTACGACCAACGAGTACTTCGACTCCTCGTACTCCCGTCAATTCCTCCCTCCTTCGCATTCCATCCCCGGCGTATTTGCTCATTTCCAGGACGCTGCTCCCCACAGCTCCCCCTTTGGCTACACCGCCCCTCAATACGTCGCTCCTCCGGTGTCTGTCCCCGGTTTCGCAGCTGCTCCCCAGAGCTTCGCACCTGGCTACATGACGGACCGCACACCGACCATAAAAGCAGCGGCGCTGAGTACGACGGGATGGACGGAGGATGACAAGCTGGACCTCGCTCGTCGTAATTGGCAGACTTACTCGGATCGTGTTCGGGACGCTCTCAGCATGCAGCATGGCCTCTACCGCTACCTGTCTTTGGACCACTCTTGTCCTGACCGCACTCTCTCCCCGCGCGATCATGACATCTGGTGCGATAACGATGCTGCCGTCCGTGCTTTCATTCGCCAGACATGCTCTGCCTCGGAACGCGAAAACTTTCGTCATTGCAATACCGCTGCGGAGGTGTGGGCAACGCTGCGGGAACGCCACGTCAATCAAGGACCCCTCGTGCAAATCGAGCTCTTGCAGGAACTATTCACCACGCGTTACTCTTCCGACCCATCTACCTTTGCTGCTACGTCCACTCGCCTTGCCGAAATCAATGACGCCATCTGGGCCGCTGGTCCTCCTAGCACTGACGCCTTCCTTACGAGCGCAATGATCAACGCACTTGAAGCTCACCCCACCATCCGCGATTCCCTGATCACTCAACCCGGCCTCAGTCCTGCCCTCATCAAAGCCCGTCTCAGCATCAAGACGTCCATACCTAAGAGAACCCAGCCGACTGCGAACGCTGCCACATCGACGCGTGAAATGTGCTCGACTCCCAACTGCCCGAAGCGGAACACCCATACGTGGGCATTCTGTATTCGACCAGGGGGCGGTATGGCTGGGAAGACGATAGCAGAGGCACGTGCTGCAAAGGATGCTGCGCGTCCAGGGGGTGGTCGGAATGGGAACCAGACCAACGGCGGTAGCAATGGAACGGTGAATCGGGATCCTATAACGGGACGTGTGTACGTGACAGAAGCTGGTGTAAACTACTGGGTAAACCCTACTCCCATTCCTCCGGCACCACCTCTCCCACCGACCCCTGCACCGACCGCGAATTTCATTCGGCTTGTCACCGACACTCTCCCAGAAGAAGGTGACCCTATATACGAGCTGGCATCGTACTGCACGTGGACCGACGAGGACCAAGCTGTCACACCGGCTGTGGACTGGAACACTTGGGGCCGTGCGCCATCCGCAAATCTCGCTGCGACAAATCCGGAGGATTACGTTCTCTATTCCGATACCGGCGCTAACGTGCACATTACACCCCATTTATCCGACTTCACTACGTACCAGCCCATGAGCCCCAAAGCGATTCAAGGCTTCCAGGGGAGCAGCATCGACGCCGTCGGGATGGGCACCGTCGTTAACGACAAGTTCACCTTGGATTTCGTCCTATACGTCCCGAACGCCTCCATCCGGCTGTTATCTGTCCTCCGTCTCTGCCGCGCAAACGATTTCACCTGTCACTTTAATTCCAAATCTACCTGGATCACCGATCGTGCCGGAAGTACTATCTGCGTTGGCTCCGTCCACCCATCCCGCGACCTCTATGTTATGCATTGCTCTCTTAGTCCCAACACCGCTCTCTCTGCAACCGACGATAATACCGATGATATCGAGTCATGGCACTGGAAACTCGGCCATAACCACCACCAATCCGTTGTTGACGCTCGTCGCGGCAACCATGTGGACGGTATGCGTATCGATCTATCCGTTCCTCCACCACCTTGTGACGCCTGTATTCTGGGGAAACAGGTTAAAACGGCCATTCCCAAGGTGCGCGAAGGCGAACGGTCAAAGAAGAGGTTGGAACTGGTGTATGTGGATTTGCAGGGCCCACACGACGTTCGGTCGCGGAGCGGTCATTATTACAGCCTCGACATCGTAGACGATGCGACCTCACGTGGATGGTGTATCCCTATCCCTAATAAATCTTCCGCTTTCGACTCGCTTCGGGCCTGGGTGACCGCAGTCGAAGAGAAGACTGGGGAACGCGTGCGCAAGATTCAGATCGACAATGGCGAACTAAAATCGACGGCCATGGAGAACTGGCTCCGGGAGCGTGGTACCGAACTTCGTTTCACTGCGCCCTACACATCCGCTCAGAATGGACGATGTGAGCGTTTCCATTTGACCATCATGAATATGGCCCGCGCTATGCGCATTTCTTGCGGTGCACCACCGTTCCTCTGGGACGAGTTCGTCGTTACCGCTGCCTATCTCCACGCTCGCTGCCCTTCACGCTCTCAAGGCGGTCGTACCCCTTTTGAGTGCTTCGAAGGTGTCAAGCCAAACCTCTCGCATCTTCGCGAGATTGGATGCAAGGCTTTTGTGCTCATTGAGACCCATAATCCCAAGCTCTATGCACGCTCTATTGAATGTGTTCTCATTGGGTACACACCTCAATCCAAAGCCTATCGTTGTTGGGAGCGAAAATCGGGTAAAGTCTATGATTCGATTAACGTTCGTTTTATCGAGAAGGGGCAATTACTGAAGTTGAAGCTCTCGGTACCGAAGACGATGGTCCCTGATGCTCCCCTTTCCCCCACTTCTGGCAACCAACCGACCGTCCCGGATGATCAAGCCCACCAACAACCTCTCACTACCTCCGCCCTACCTGACTTCGTTCCTGAACCTCCCATTCCGCCGTCCTCCCCTCCCCCGTCCACTCCACCTTCTCCTCCTCCCCCCCGTCGGTCTAACCGCACTCGTCGTCCTCCTGCGTCGCGCGAGATCAACGTCGCCGATGCCATGGCTGCGCCGGAGAACGATGGCGAGATGGAAATCTTGCTCGACATCGCCGAAACCGTCGCAGCGACGCCTGAGGATGATGATGGAGAAGAGCTACGGATGCTTAAACAGGTCCATGCCGCCCTCCTTGATAACCCTATTGACGTTGAATTCCCAGAAGACCCTCACAACTACAAGGAGGCCATGGCATCTCATGACGCAGCGGAATGGACTGCCGGCGCTCATGAAGAACTCGCATCGTTAAAGAATATGGGTGTCTACCAGCTCATCCCTGCTTCCAAGGCCTGCCGCCGATGCCGTTCCTAAAGAGACATCACCCTGTAGGGGAATCTAAGGGCGAAAAATCGAAAACTGTGGGCCAGATCCAGATATCTGTGGCCTGTTGCCATTGCTCGCCGAGCACCTCAGATGGCTTCCATGGCCAGTCGCTGGGCGCTGCTGTCATTACCATATCTAGATCCCAGGATGACTCGAAGGGCGGCAGTGTTACTAGAGGAGGAACACTTGTTGACATCGATGGGGATAGAACTGGGGGTGGAGGGAGAGGCTTGAGAGGTAGACGGTGTAAATTCGCAGGAGCACTTTTCTGCGTCTTCAAGTATTGAGTCTGACGGTCCGTAAAATTAAGCCGCATTTGTTGGACTACTATGTCAGTGGCTGGCTTTATTGCAGAATCCTCTGTCCAGTACTTATCCACGTACTGCCACAGAGCTTCCAGGATAGGTGGATTGCAGGAAGGCTTGAACGGCCGTTCGCCATTGATGACTTTGAACATGGCTGCAGTCTCTGAGATATCTGCAAATGGGGGCCGACCGGTATACAGCTACCACGAGTGAGAACGAAAATAATGAGAGACGTGAAGAGGCTCACTTCTAGAGACTTCTAGGCAGACACGGCCGAAAGCATATACATCACTCGCGGGTGTTCGAGAAAACTTATGGTGACCGAAATGATCCGGTGCGAGTAATTCAGGTGCCATTCAGCGAATACTTCCTGCCCGATTTGAAGAATTGGTTACAGCAGTGGCATCCAACCATGAGGTCAGGCCGAAGTCCGCTAAACAGGCGCTCCACTTTTCGTTGATTAGAATATTCGCCTGTAAAGAGTGTCAATCTCTATCAAAAAAATCCACACGAAATATTACTCCGCGCAAGTCACCGTGGACAATGTTGCGAGAATGAAGATATTCGAGATCTTGCGCAATTTCGGATAGCTGGAGACCCATATGAGTTGGTAATGGAGTGACAGCGTAAATTTAAATAACCAACCAGTCTGTCCACGTTCGCACCCTTGTGATCCTCGAGGTATCTCAAGACTCTCCATCCAGGGAGAAACCATGCAGAGCGATGGCGAGAATGAATCACGATCAATTCCAATCATGGACAGGATGTAAGGTTGTCGGAGGTGTTGCCAGATCTGCGACCCCAAGATCTGAGGAAAACTGCAATGTTGTTAGCCCGAACTCATACTCTTAAGTTCCTCTGAACCTTCAACAAGGTTGTTCGCGATTCGCGGCTTTTCACCAGAGCCGAGATGGAGTCCTCAGCCGACATCGTTTCGTAGTGTCCGCACAGAACTGTGTTCATTCTAGCAGAAATACATTCAAAGTTAGTTTAGACGCCGAGTACAACACGACATACCGAGGATTTAGTCTGGACAAGCTGCCCTCCAGAAAAGAGAATAAGCTCTTCCCGCCAATGTGTCGAATCAGAGCACCGAAGAGAACCATATACTACGAGCATACCTGATGTATAAAAATCTTTTCGGTGCGACGCGAGGGTGAAATAGCTGGATTGACCGGGCAGTTAGACGCCGACATGCTGTGGGAACTGGGCGGGCCTGGTCTGGAAGGCTCCCAAGGCGTCGTGCTGTCAGTTTCTGGAGCACAATCCTTCTCCGTCAACGCTACTGACATACTCCTTTTCATAGCCTAGGCCGGAGTAGAAGGGTAGACACAGCAATCCAGTGTAGATCACGGATCGTAATCAGTAAGATAGCAGAGCAGCAAATAGTCAGAAATAGTCCCAAAGCATCCGTTCAAGTTGCAGCGTCGACATTGATGAATTAAACTGGGCTGAACGAGTAATCCGAATTTTCGAGCTGCCACGGCAAAAGGAACTTGAAGCCATAAATCTAGCGCTTGATCGCCGCCAAAGAAATAAGCAGGAAGAACACATTCGCAGATACATATATACACTGCGCCCAGCCCGGCCGTGCTGTGGCAATGAAGCTGGGATACTATATGAACATGTCGTATTTTCTATCCCTATGTATGAGCACGAGGGAAGATCATCCGAAGATGAGGAAAGTACCATAATTGCTAAAGGTTGCGACGTTCGAGGCCGAAAATGTGAGTATGAATAGCGCATCCACGCTTTTTCGTCTCGACCAAGGATTATACCGCAGGGATGCCAACCTGGAGAACTTCCTGTTTCACTTCGCAGGACTGTCAGAATATTACTTCGCACGGAGGCTTCATCGCTGGATTAGCTGCACTCGGATGCCCGCCATATTCTCAACCACAACGTCGATGTCAGGCCGGGTTTGGGGAAATAGACCCAAGTAGTTCGTCACATATTCCCAAAGAGTTTCAGACATTGTGTGTGGTCGATCAGGCAGCTCGCCGGCGATAATTTTGAACATTGCCACGGTCTCTGCGATGTAGGAAAACGGAGGCCGCCCAGTGTACAGCTGCGCTAATTTAATAATAGAATAGCGAAAACCCGAGGTTAAATCACACACCTCGAGACACACCCACCCAAACGCGTATACATCACTTGCAGGTGTCCGACGGAATTGCAAGCCAAAGCGATCGGGACTGAGCAGCTCAGGTGCCATCCAGCGAAGGGTCCCTGCTCGATGCGAAGTTGTTGTAGCAACGGTGACATCCGTCAAAGAAGTCAGTCCAAAATCCGTCAAGCAGGCACTCCACTCAGGGGTAATGAGTATATTCGCCTGCAATGCTGGTCAACCAAGGGTTAAAAATGCAATATTAAAAAATAAATTACACCCCGTAGGTCACCATGAACGACGTTGCAGGAGTGAAGATACTGCAGACCAAGAGCAATTTCAGAGAGCTATGAAATAATTATTACTACCCCAAAAGAAAAGAAATAATGAGAACGAACCAATTTATCCACATTTCTCCGTCCATGGTCCTCGAGGTATTTCAAAACAGTACCATGCTCCATCCAGGGAGAAACCATGCAGAACGACATGGGGAAGCTCTCCCGGTCGATGCCTGTTAAAGGCAGAATGTGTGGATGCCGGAGGCTTTGCCATACAAGAGCTTCCCGACAAAATTGCTGCCTCCATATATCAACATAAAATCAGAGGTATTTCGAAACGATGCGCACCGAACGAAGACGCCGCAGGTCAGCACCTCGCTGGAAGGTCCGCATATGTTTTAAAGCAACAGTTTTCCCGGCATAGGATGCTCGATAAATATCGCCAAATCCACCGCCGAAGGTTGGTTCTTGGTCTCGTTCAGTGACGCCGGTAATAAAGAGGGACGACGGAAGCTTGTCGCATGCTTCAGAAAGTTGGAGTAATATTTTTCTAGCCTTGGAAGTATGTTCTTGCTCTATCAGAAATCCCCTATCCAGTGCCTGAGAATATCCGATGAGTTGGAGATCGCGAAATGAGGAATATAGACAACATTTTGAACCACATCTAGAAAATTCTGTGCGGAGTCCCCGTCTAGAAGAAGTACAGCCTCTTTCTGATACTTTGAGTCTAAAATTGCCGCAAGTCGTTTTGCGACACGCTCCTCGTCTTGGTGAAGGGCCTCACGGAGCTTCGGGTCATCAGCAACACCGAGATCTGAGGACATCTTTGTCAAAAATCAGCAATGAATCTTATAACGGAAAGATTTCATAGACCCGTAACAACGCGCTCCGGGACTCTCGACTTTTCAGAAGGGCCAAGACTGGATCTGGGGCAGACAGGGTCTCATAGTGGGTTTGCAGTTGCAGCTTTAATTCTGAAGTGATTCTGGATTGATTATATTGGCTTATATCATGCGGATAGTTTAATATCACGTACGGGGAATTGGAGTAGAAGGCAGCACGGGAAATAAATGAGTACAGGCTCTACAAGAGATAGGTTAACGAGTTTTAGCGGCGGAGATCCAAGCGAACCTGGTACACCAATATTTTCGGAGAAGTCTCAGCATCCGAAAATCTGCCCGGTGCCGATAGTGAATTTTCCAACTTTCCCGTGTTGACAGGGACATCATCCTAGAAATTTGATGATAATAAGACATCTTTCACTCCGCAATTTTTTTGTTCCCTACCTGTTCAACATGCTTCACCGTGACTCCCTTGAGTAGCTCAACTCTTGTCGGATTTTTCCATGTTATGGGCGGGTCATTGAGCGGGGCCGGAGAGGAATAGTACACGGTGGGGGGCGTGCTTGGCTGCATGCTATCATGAACGGTGTCATTATTCACCGGGGCTAGAAGAGAGTGTTAGCAAAGCACCTCAAAGTCACCACACGCACCTATTGTTCGCTTCCTCCCCATCGGCACGGGCTTCGACGGCCGGCCCAGCGGCGCCCGCTCCTCCCTTTCCCGTTCCCTCTTCACCCGCAGAGGCAAGATCAGCGCCTGCGGCACTGCGCCTGTTGTCGTCAGCGTGTCCTCCCTCAGCGGCTCCACACCCGCACCCGTTGCCCCCGCCCCGGTGCCGGTAGCCCAGCCCCCCCGCCGACGGCGGCCCCAGCGCCTTTTGCTGTGCCTTCAAATCGGCCGATAATGGCAGCTCTTCCTTGCTCCCGGGCGACGGCACGTCTGGCGCGGGCCGCGACGACCGCGGTTGCGGCGCCTTGTTGTTGTTGGAAGAGGACGCGGACGGCGCGTCGAGCCCGGGGGGCGTACTCTCCCGTCGCTTAGCGGCGGGGCGCCCGTCGAGCGACGCGGACGGTAAGACTGCAAGCTTGCCCTTGCTGCCGAGGCTCGTGCTGGCGTTGAAGCGGGCTGGTGCGCCCAGGATTTATGTGTGATTTATGTGTGAGCTTAGAGTAAGGTGGAAGTGCCGCACCCATGTCCGCTTCGCGCTCCAGCCCGCGCTTCTGGTGGTCCGCGTAGAACTCGAGCACGTCGAGCACCGCTTGGGGATCTTTGGCGTAGTCCTCGCGCGCGATGGCCGGTTTCGTCAGCAGCTTGCTCCATTGGTCGGGCATGCCCTGGTAGGCGGGCGTCGGTGTACGCCATACTGAATCCGCAAGAAGGCACTCACAGTAAATGCGCCGCTGACGGGGTCAAAGGCGACGTGGACATTGTGGACAAAGTTTGTCGGGTTGCTGGTGATGGCCATGAGCGGGGAGCGCGAGTAGACGTCGTCCTGCCAGCCTGCGGTGCGCGTGGGTGAGTAAGCAATCAGGTCAGACATGCCATATGGGGGGCCACAAACCATAGAGCTCCTCGTCGTTCTTGAGGCTCAGGAAGTAGCGCTTCCCGTCCTGGGTCTCGAGGAGGAGACAGTACGGCTTGAGTTCTGTGCGCTCGAATTTGGCGATGTCGCGCAGGAGGATGACCGATTGCTGGGGCGAGTTCTGCTTCGCATGAGACCTAGCATGTGTACGCAGACAGACGTGCTCACCTCGGACTTGTGCAGACTGAGGGCGGCGACGTCGAGGGTGAGCCACTTGTACCTCCACATCCAACTCGCAAAGGTACCGTCCTCCTTGACGCTGACGGGGCCCTGGCGCACAACGCTGCTGACCGACGGGGAGCTGGGTCTGAAGGCAAATGCGGAGTTTGGGGAGTTGTACAGTGGCCCCTTGAAGGCCCCGCCATGGTACATAAGCTTTTTCAGGGCGAAATTCCCGCTATTCTCTAGTGGGTTTTTGTAGCTGCTGACCGTCGATGGGTCGTAATCAGTGCAAAGATAGAACAGAAGAGTGGCAGTGAATAGCCGCTCAAGAGGGCGCTCAAGCGGCGACGTCCACAATGATTAATTAAAGTTGGGCTGAACGCGTACTATTCCGAGTGCAAGGCCCATTCCAGTCAAGAATATTGTCGGTTCATGGCCAGCCGGATCTGATTATGGAGTGCAGATGATCCAAGAAACCCGAGTCCTCAATTCCGCAATACAGACGAAGTCGGCGGTAGCTGGTTCACGGAGCAGCTTCTTGCCTCATATTTTATAACGCCGACGATCCAGATTTTTTTTTTTGCACTCTCAGGCAACTCTGAGTCAGGAGACAATATCCAGACTCTCTATAACGTTTCTCGTATCTCGAAGACGGATGGACAGTGAAAGCAATGAGCAAGGCACCGTAGCTCCGAATGAACAGCCGGACAGAGAAGGTTTCATGTAGGAGGTACGAGTTGGAATCGTCTCAGGTCTAGAGAAGGGTTCAGCAAGCCAGCAGCACTGGCAAGCGCAGAGAGCAAGAAGCGCTCCGGCAAGAACCGAATATTGTTCAGCCAAACACAACCTTAAGCTTGCAATGCTACCATCCTCCACACAGTCAAACGAACGTTCAACCTTCAGCTGCAGGAAAGCGCGCTTATGAAGTTCTCCTGCTATTTCTCTCATGATCAATCTCTTGGGTTCACTGGTCCACCTGAAAATTGACAAGAAATCCACGCGAGTTTAAGACATTCATTGAGTCTATTGGTACATCATCTCAAGTTTCTGCAAGGGTCATCTTCGTTCAGTAGCCGTGTCCGTCTCGCGCTCTATCTCGCATTTCTGATGGTCGGTGTAGAACTCGAGCATGTCGAGCACGGCCTGCGGGTCCTTGGCGTAGTCATCGCGCGTGATGCCCGACTTCGTAAGCAGCTTGCTCCATTGGTCGGGCATGCCCTAGTAGCAGGGTGTAGGGGATGGAGATACGCAAGAAAGGCACTCACGGTAAATGCGCCGCTGGAAAAGTCTGCTGGGTTGCTCACGCTCATGAGCGGGGAGCGTGAGTGGACGTCGTCCCGCCAGCCTGGGGTGGAGCGCGGGTGAGTAAGCAGGTGGGACATGCGACGGCAGGCCACGGACCATAGAGATCCTCGTCGTTCTTAAAGCTTAGGAACCAGCGCTTCTTGTCCTGCGTCTCGAGGAGTAAACAGTACGGCTTGAGATCTGTGCGCCCAATCTTGGCGATGTCGCGGAGCAGGATAACAGATTGCTGGGGCGAGTTCTGTTCGAGATGAGACTAGATCTGTGTATCCAGACAGAAGACATGCTCACCTCTGACTTGTGCAGACTGAGGGAGAGCTCCTTGAGGACGACCCACTTGGATTTCCACATCCAGCTTTCAGAGGTGCCGTCCTCCTTGACGCTGACGGGGCCCTGGCGCACGACGCCACTGGTGCCCGTGGTGCTGTCGTTCACCACAGACGGAGACCCGCTAATGCCCGAGTAGGACCAGCCTGACGGGGAGCTAGGGCTGAAGGCGAATGTTGAGTTGCTGGATGTGAGACTTGAGGCTTGTGAGCTAGACAGGGTCGACTCGGTCGACGGCGACGACATCAGTGACGCCAGGGTGTACGACGACATGGCTAGTCTGGGCGTCGTGCTGTCGGCTTCTGGAGCACGATCCTCTCTCGTCAGCGCTAATGGCGTACTCTGTTTCATGGCCAGCAGTCAGAGTAGAGTGGGAGGGTAGATACAGCAATGTAGCTGTGCAAAGATGGAAGAGTGGCAACGAATAGAATAGCTGCTTAGTCTCTCCTAGACGGACGCTTTAACATATGAAGCTCGTACCTCGTTTGTCAAATAGCTGCTCAAGCTAGCGCTCAAGTTGCGACGGCGACACTTCGGATGAAGCTGGGCTGACGCATATTCCGAGTCCGTTCAAGAATATTGTCGATTCATGTCCGATTACGCAGTGCAGCTAATCCGTGTCCTGTATCTGCGGAAGTTGTGACAAGAATGAAAGCAATGGGCAAGGCTCCAGATGAACAGCTGGGCAGAGAGTGCTTAAGGTTTCGTGCAGGAGTGGAATCGTCTCAGGTTGGAAAGACTCGAGAGGGCACTCAAATTCTTGCTCGCCACTTTGCCAAGCAAGAATGTGAAGAAATTTATTTCGTCTTCGGCAACAGCCGAATATCAGGGGCGTCAGCCAAACACAACCGTTGCTTTCATCCAGCCAGCACGAACGTTCCACGTCTTGCTGCGCATGCAGGAAAATCGCGCCTGTAGGGTCGCAAACCTTCTTCTATTTCTCTTCTCATGATCAATCTCTTTGGCTCACCGTTCCGTATAAAATTGGCTCGTTCAAGGGAGCTGTTGGCACACCATTTCAAGGTTTCTGGGTTCGAATCTGCAAATTTTACTTAGGGTGTCATCTTCATGCAGTAGCCGGCCTCAAGGATGAGGATGATCGTCGCCAATTCACAGTGCAAGCGACGCGCAATTGCAACACTGGCCATGTTTATTGTTTTATTGTTTCCCCGGCTACTATTGTTGACCACTTCCTCGCTGTCTCATTCGTCATGGGCTGTTATAAAGACGCTAGGAGCGGCAGTATCCTTCGCCCCTGGATCTCTCGTCTCGCTTCCGCCATGTATCCCTCCAGCCTGAACGGCGCTGAACCCGACCTATCACCTCAAGCTGAGAATCGTCCAGATCCCGACGATGACCCCGAGTATCTAACCCATTGTATCCATGTGACCCCAGAAGAAGCAGTCATATTCTACGGTATCCCCGCCGACCTCCCTCCGCCGCCTCGGCCCCGCTTCATGCCTGATTTCGGGGACCATCGTGGGCCTCCTGTGAGTCTGTTCCCCGTCCTTAGCCGCCTCTCCTTCTGACAGCAGTAGATCCCTCACGAACACGAGCTGCATCACTTGCGGTTCACTTCCTTGCCCAGCTCTGACCCCCGTGTACCCCCGGAGGGAGTCACAACACGAGAAACATCTTTCCTGGTGACGTCGGATGCCATAGGCCATCGTACATTCCAAGGGGTCACTGCCTACAGCAAAATTTCTCACCCGGGACTGTCGGTTTACGCCCAAAGACTTGTCTACCAGGTCCGCCAATTAAATTCTTGACTCGTGCCTAACTTCCCGTTGACCCGGACTGGCCTCGCAGAACCTCTACTCTTTCGTGTGCGACGCCGCTTGCGCGCAGTCCCCCATGGCCACCTTCCTCGCCTTCCGCTGCCCCGCAGGGGTTGTCGCGCTCGTAGCTGAGATGACGAGAACACCCGAATCCGTTTCAACCATGATCTATAGCCGCGAAGTGCGGGATGCCCTGCTGCAGGTACACTAAGTTCATCATCACTCCGTCGTCTTCAACCTATTTTCTGTTTTTCCACAGACGGCAGCCGATCTTGGCGCTGTTAATGACGACCCGCGGCTCCGCGAGGCCCTCCACAAGGACGAAAATCGTATCGGAGTACATCTCCTGGACATCCTAGACTCCAGGTCCGTCGAAGAGGCGGCACGCCTCGACAAACACTCGCCGCAGTATTTCACAGACCTCATTCAAAATGTTCCGCATCCTCCTCGCTTTCAGACCATTAGCATACTCATCTGATGGCCACAGACAATCGACAGGGGTTTGGTGATTACACAGGACGATAATTCCAAGGCGCAACGTATACTGCTTAAACTTTCTTCTGTTTCTGGCGGAAACCAACGATAGAAGGATACAAGCGATGAACCCAGTGCCGATGCTCCAAATAAGCTGAGAAGTGGAGAGAACCTTTCAGTACGAGGCACAATTTTGAACTGTTGAGCGTCTGTCTCGCTGTTCCCGAGAGGGTATACATATCCACTCAGGATCGGAAGTTTGGAAAATACTAACAATCTAGTGCCTTTAACACCGCGAAAGAAGTCATGAAACAGCTGCTGAATCCTGATCGTAGATCTCTTACGCTTGAACATTTTAGTGGCCCGCGTAAGATATATAATGAATTACGTCCTTGCCTGCTGAATGGATTCCCTGTAACACCCTCGCGCAGATTCGAATTCCCATTGCAATGAATATTCCTCCCAGTCGCAGAATGCGAACTACTGATTACCCGGGGTTCATATATATATATTCAACGCATAACGTCCCTTCGCAGGCCCAGTCCACCATCCGGCACGGCTACAATAATAATTGTTCCACTGTTCTTACCCTGCACCTGGGCGGAGTTTCCTAACACCTGGGGCGGAATCAATATGCCTCCGGAACGTTGTTCACCGACACATATTTGTCGACTACTTCAATACAAATTTACCACCCACAGACCGTCCGTCCGTGCCGGGTTCCCTCCAGCAGCAACAACCACCATCTGCATCCAAACAGGCCTCCGCATACGCCTCTTTATCGGGCGTGTGGGCCAAGTTCAGACCGAATTCGAAGTTCGAATGAAAATAAAAATAATCGAAACCCGGGGAGTCTGCGCGCGCCGGAAAAACGGCTCGTGCTCAATGTTCCGCCGTTCTCCGCGTCGAGCTTGTATTCCCGCCAGGCTCTGCGGTAGTATGTGTGTTTGTGGTCAGTTGGGGAAGACAGACAGTTGAACATTGAATCGGAAAGGCGAATTCAGAGACGTAAAAGTCAGAGGGTAGTTTGTGCATACAGGAGACGAGACGTCTCTTCATGTCGGGGGTTGACTGTTCTTCGGGAGATGCAGAGGGGGAAACGGTGGATGAGGAAGGTTTCAGACTATGAGTAGGAGGACGAGGTAGACGGTTGTTGAGTCCGAGTCAGGGGTTCTGCACTGCCACCTGTCGAAGTCGCCAAAAAGAAAAAATCATATATACGACTTCACCGGCGTGTTTCATCGCGCAGGTGAAGGCGTGTCGATGGGGCGAGTAAATTGCTGAATTTTGCGTAAACCTGTTGGTACATATGTGTGAGGAATACTATTGATCGCTCGCGGTATAACTTGCTTGGACACCGACTCAGACAGGAATAATGCTGATTGCTGACACCAGTGATGAATACAAACGTTTCTTCCCAGTTCGACTTATATAAGACGTGAGCGCGTCGCGTAAAATTTTCCACCTCGGCACTCGCTTGCGGTCGGAGCTATGGAGCGTTGCTCGGCACGCACCTTCTACCTCATTCCTCAACGTTTCCTCGATTTCGCCCTTCACTCGCCACCGTGAAACCAACTTGAATAGCCGCAGCGGCGCCGCTTCCATGCAGAGTCACCCGCAAAGAGATATTGTTGCGTGGGTTGTACTTGGGCAATCGAGTGCAAGGAAGAGATTGCGGTGCGCACGAGGTTTGAGTGGTATGAGGGAGAGGTCTAGACCGGGCGGTGAGTGCTATTTCGAGGTTGGTCCTCCGTACCTGATCTCTGGAGTCCGACATCGCCGTTCTCACCGCCTCAAGACCCATTCCATCCTAAAATAATCAGCAAAAATCACCTCAAATCGCCCTCCTCTGTCTGCAACGTTCAGCTCCACCAACACTTGACTTGCCGTGTCTTTTGTGGGCTCAAATCTGGGCACAAAAGGCGAGGCTATAATTGGACGCGGTTGCGGAACAAGAAGCCGGCAGTCCGAAACCATCAAATCTCCCCTGCTCGTCGTCAGCACTGCTTTACTTAGGACATCCACAAAGACTGAAAGTCAGGTCACCTTAGAACCTGAAAGCGACTAGAGTTCGCAACTGGGATGTACGCCTCTGCTCAACCAATCCGCGCCAGCCCCTACGACTCGGCATCGGACTCGTACTACACAAACAGCGGCTCAGCCTACGCCCCCTCGTACTCGGGCATCGGCGCATCTCCTGCAGCATCGGGCAGCGGTTCCTTTGGCCGCGCAGCGTCGAGTGGATTCAGCCCAGGCATGGCCTCCGGCGGCGTGGTGCGTCAGGGCCCCGTCAGCGTCAAGGAGGACGGCACATTCGCAAGTCTCATATGGAAGCTCAAGTGGCTCGCCCTCGACGATGTCGCCCTCACCCTGCGCAAGTCCGAGGTGAGCAGGTCTCAGAGAGTACACAGGTCATGTCTCATCTCGAGCAGAACTCGCCCCAGCAATCCGTCATCCTCCTGCGCGACATCGCCAACATCGAGCGCACTGATCTCAAGCCATACTGTCTGCTGCTCGAAACTCAGGACCGCAAGCGCTACTTTTTCTCTCTCAAGAGCGACGAGGAGGTCTATGGTGTGTAGGCGCACTAGTGGACGTAATAATCACCCATCTATGTCTCTAGGCTGGCAAGACGACGTCTACTCGCGCTCGCCCCTCATGGGCGTCAGCGGCCCAACAAATTTTGTCCACAAGGTCCACGTCGGCTTCGACCCCATAACAGGTGCTTTCACTGTAGGTCGTTTTCCTCATGTCTGTCATTCGCGGCGCGCACTGTCACCTGTGACTTTCTGGATATGTTCCTGTCAAAATAAACCTCATGCTCGGGGCGGAGAGCGATCCCTCGCGCATACGCGTAATACCTCCGTGAACGTGGCCGATTTTCTTTGTTTCATCGCGCAGCGTTTCACGATTATCGTCCCGCCCCCGTCGCATCACCTATGCCCATTATGTTATGCGCTATCCCCCTTCGCCCTCCCCCAATAGTCTTTTCATTCATGCTAACACACCCACCCGCAGGGTCTCCCCGACCAATGGAACAAGCTGCTCACAAAGTCCGCCATCACGCAAGAGGACTATGCCCGCGACCCCCAGGCCGTCCTCAATGTCCTCGAGTTCTACACCGACCACCAGAAGCGCGAGCTGCTAATGGAGAGCAGCGACATGGAGATGGGTGGGTTTTCTTCTTTTTATTGCCTTTTCTTTATTCTTTTATTCCTTTGTTTTATCATCACACTAACGCACCCCCAGGCGCCCCAGCCCGCTTCAACGCCGGCCTAGGCCTCGGCGGGCAGAGCAGAAACGCGTCCACGTCCTCCCTCACCGACAGGCGGCAAGACTCCTACGATACGCCCTCCTCCTCCTCCCAATACAACCCCTCCTCCCTATCCGCAAGCAACTCGAGCAACAGCAGCTCGCCGTACGGCAACCCCACATACAGCAGCTCCAACCAACGGCTCCAACCATCGCAATCACAACAGCAACAGCAGCCGCAGAGCTCGCGCGCGGCGCCCGCACCGCCACGCGCGTCCCCGGGGCCACGGAACGACGGCGCACCGGCGCCGCCGCCCAAGAACGGCAACGGCAGCACAAATAACAACGGTGGCGACTTCCCGTCCTCCGCAGACCTGCGCGCGCGCCAGCGCGCCCAGGGGCCCGCCGGGAACGGCGGGGCCAACGGCAACATCGCAGTTCCCCCGTTCCCCGTGCGCAAGGACTCGTTCCAGACGGCGGGCGTGCAGCCGCCGAACCAGCAGCAGAAGCGGCAGGAGGAGCGCGCGGAGCGGGAGCGCCGGGAGCGCGAGCGGGAGCAGGAGCGGGAGCGGGAAAGGGAGCAGCAGGATCGGTCGCGGGAGCGGGAGAAGAGGGAGGAGCGGGAGCAGCAGCGCGCGGATCGGGAGAAGCGGGACCGGGAGCTGGAGGCGCAGGCGGAGCGGGAGGAGCGGCGGCCGCCGCTGGGCCCGCCGTCGAAGACTGCACCGACCGGCGGTGCTGCACCCGGGACGGCGGCGGGCGCGACGGTGGGTCCGCCGCCGGTGAAGCCGCTGCAGCTCGCGGTGAAGAAGCCGAGTGCGGCTGCGGCGGGGCCGGAGAAGGGCGTGGCGACTGCGGCGGCGATGCTGGAGAAGAAGGCGCCGGGTGGGGGGACCAAGGAGAAGCGGATCAGCACGATGACGGAGGTGCAGATTATGGAGAAGCTGAGGCAGGTGGTGTGCGACGACGACCCGAAGGCGCTGTATCAAAAAATCAAGAAGGTCGGACAAGGGTGCGTTTTTCTTTGCTTTCGCTTCTCCGTTGCGCGTTATTGATCATTTATTTGCATACAGTGCCTCGGGGTTGGTGTACGTCGCCAAGACGCTGGCAGGGGGAAAAAAGGTCGCGATCAAGGAGATCAATCTCGCGCGCCAGCCGCGCAAGGAGCTGCTCGTGAACGAGATCCTCCTGATGAAGGAGAGCCAGCACCCAAACATCGTCAACTTCATCGAGAGCTACCTCGTCACGAGCAACGAGCTCTGGGTCATCATGGAGTACATGGAGGGCGGCGCCCTCACGGACATCATCGAGAACAACACGATGGAGGAGGACCAGATCAGCGCTATTTGCTTGGCGGTGCGTTTTTGTCTACTGTACTGGGAGGATGATGGGCTGACGCGCACCGCAGATGTGCAAGGGCCTCGGCCACCTGCACGACCGGAGCATCATCCACCGCGACATCAAGTCCGACAACGTCCTCCTCGACGGCCAAGGCTGCGTCAAAATCAGTTCGTCGCCCTCTTTCTACTACCCATTATACATATTTTGACACCCCCCCCAGCGGACTTCGGCTTCTGCGCCAAGCTGACCGACCAAAAGTCCAAGCGTGCAACGATGGCGGGCACGCCGTACTGGATGGCGCCCGAGGTCGTCAAGCTCAAGCCCTACGGCGAGAAGGTCGACATCTGGTCGCTCGGCATCATGGCCATCGAGATGATCGAGAACGAGCCGCCGTACCTCGACGAGGAGCCGCTCAAGGCGCTGTACCTCATCGCGACGAACGGCACGCCGACGCTCAAGAAGCCCGAGGCGCTCAGCCGCGAGCTCAAGAGCTTCCTCGCGGTGTGTCTGTGCGTGGACGTCGCGAGCCGGGCGAAGGCGAACGAGCTGCTGGAAGTGCGTTTTTTTTCTTACTCTTTTTTTTTTTTTTTTTTCGGCGACTAACACACCATCACAGCACGCCTTCCTGAAGAAAGCCTGCTCCCTCGACCGCCTCGCGCCGCTGCTGCTCTTCAAGAACCAATGAGCGCCGTCCACCCACTCATGAATATATTATTACTGGCGCCCCACGACATGCATGCTGTGTACATACACTCCCTCCCGGTATCATCTATCTATTCTACCCTACGTCTAGATGTTATTCTCTCTCTGTCGTTCTTTTTTTATTATATACATGTACTGACGATGACGGCCTCGGGGAAATGTACTACATACTTAACTTACTTGCTCTTGGTGCAATGAGATGGGCTGGATGTATTAGCGTGGACATTTACATTAATATTGGTTGGTGTATGTAAATTGCGCATGCGACATGTAGTTGGCTATAATTTAGGCACAAAATTGAAAATTGTTATGTGTGGCGGAAAGGCTCTCGAATGTGTTCACAAACCAAATCCCCTCAAGGTCTCATCTACATTTCGACTGAAGGTTCGGAAGTTGCCGAATCAAGTCTCCTATTCATAAACAAGACTCAAGTATGAAGACAATCGATACAAGTATACACCGGCTCTTACGAGTACACCACCAGCACAATGACGGGACCTGTATCTGCGCTGGCTCGGGTATACTGGCTCTCTTGGCTTGCCCATCATTTTCAAGGAGAGGTCTTCGAGGACACCAGCAGTCGAGATGCCCGCAAGGGCTCCAGTTCATCCCGGATCGGCAAGACTCTAACCCATCTTAGCACTTGCCTGACGAGGGGTCGACAGTCGGAGGCGTCTCGGATTGCCGTCACCTCGAGTATCCACGATGTAAACGGTATCTCCGTGCAAGTCTTCGGGAGTCCACCCGAGTCGACCCCTCATGCCTCATCGTCATCGTCGTCTACGTCAGGTGCAGGGGCAGTGGAGGAGGACGCAGGGAGCATCAATAACGTCGCTCTAGCACGAAATTCAGATAATACGCAGCCCGCCAGAATATATAAAACCGTTGATATAGGGCCAGAACTTGATGCTGCCGCCGTGGCCCAGATGTGCGCGTGGTCACCTTCATGTTCTCTACTGGCTGACAATTTTCTCCACAGTCAGGCGATAAAAAACCGCCCCTACCCTATGCCAGCTGAGCTTGTTCCTCCTCTTGAGGATTTTTTCGACTACGTTGTATACTCCCTCGCGATCCTTCGCGCCGCCGCCGACCTCCTGCGGGCCAGCAGCGACCTCGAACGCCAAGCTGTGTGCCGCGCCGTCTGGATATTCTTCCTTCATTCTTGTTATCAGAAGTTGAAGAGCCGAGTATCTGCCTTCAAAAGGTTGTTTCCAGCGGAAACTCTCAGGACTTGGACTATGGGCAACCAGGACGATAAATTTGCTGCCGTTGACATCGACGTAGAAGATATACTTGTGCAGGCAGTGCTGGAGAAGGCAGGACTTCTCCCTATAAAGTCTCGCTACACCGCCGATGTCACCACGGTCGCATTGTGGTGGAAGGCCCTGATGGCTCTGCTAACGAGGCTGCAACAACAGATCTCCGACGATGCCCCTGCTCCTGATGTTGTTCTCACGTCTCATACTCTACATTCCCTTCTACAAAAACTCCCCCCCCAGCTATGGCAGATGGCATCTCTGAACCATCTACTTCAGCACTGCAGACACACCGTGAACAACCCCACCACCACCCAAAGTTCTTCGGGGAATCAGGACGCAGCAGAGGAAGAGCTCGAAGTCGGTGAAGAAATGTCGAGCTTGAACAATCCGATCTCGGCTCGTGAATCGTTTTGCATTTGTCATGCATATTCTTGCTAATCTGGACCTAGGCCCGCCAACGCCAAAGGCCCTGCCTTACTGTTCAATCTTTTACCGGGCGGTCGACGCCCTCACCGCGTGGACAACAGGTCCTACATACCTCCTGCACAGTCGGGTCGCGACAACACCGAACATAATAAGCCTTGCTGTAGTTGATCTCCCCCGTGCAACTATCCCCTCGACTTCCGCCGAGGAGCTTCTCAGTTGTTGGGAAACTGAGAGGTGGACTCCTTCTCAACTCAACAAGATTCGATCACAGCTGACAGATGGAGATCCCTCAACCCCACCGACGGACGGAGAGTGCCACGCCGAGGCTGGCCTCATCGCGTCGGCCATCGCTCACATCAGGCAAAGGGTCCAGCAGGGTAGCCGTGGGGCAGATCCTGCAGAGGAACCGGCGCTGAGTAGAGGTACCACAGGAAGCTACGGCAGCGAGCAATCTATCAACGCGCTCGAGCCCGATGAGCTCGCCAAAGCCTCTGGCTTAATGTTTCAAGCGGTATCCAATTTTCTTTAATTTCTCCGCCGTTCCTGCTCTTATTTTGCTCACTTAGGGAGATGGCAGTGGAGGGAGCGTCGGCGAGGACCCTCTCAGCGAGCCCGAGCCCGAGGACCTCGCCAACATATTCGGCTCAATGTTCTCAGAGGTATACAAATATCTATCAAATTATTTTCTTCTTATTTTGTTCGCTCAGGGAAGTTCCGAGCTGGAGTTGGCTATTGGGGTCGCTCGTAAGTGTTGCCCCCTCTGCCGTATATTGGCAGACGTGGCCGAGCAGCAATACGAAGTCAAGCTCGACTTACCTGGCCAGCACGCCAGATTTCATCCCTGGGTACCTCCGTGCTGGCTTCCAGAGTCAGTTCTTCTGGAAATCGAACGGCGGTTACTCCCTATCCTTGACAAACTCGCCCACAGTCCATCGCCGGCTAGTCGGGCTTCCTCGCCGGGAAGTGACGATGGGCAGGATGTCATCTACACCTTCAGAGAAGGTGATTCGGAGATGGCACGTGCAATAAAATTGTTTGAAGGCTGAGAGAGGAATAATGTATTAGTGTGAACATTCTTGCTTGGTGTATGTGAATTGCAACATGCTACTGAAACTTGAAAAGTAGTGCCATGTCAATGTTTTACAAAAGCAGCGGCAGCCGTAGAAGCGGCCGACGCGCTCGAACGCGAGCAGGAGCGTGCGGAGACGATCGAAGAAAGAGGAGGTGAGCGGGTTGGACGACGGGTGCAATTTCTTTCCGGCTTGTGCATAGGCTGACGATGCGAATGAAGAGGCTGTGGGGAGCGTTTTTGCATCCAAACGTGAGGGGCTGGTTCTTTCCTTTGCGAAGGTGCTTCATTCCTCTTTCGATTACAGCCGCCAGAGCGTTGTCTTTCTTCTCTACACGGTTATTGACGGCGAACACCAGTAGTAGCATAGATAGACATGGAATTAATATTAGGTCTATTTATTTCGAGTGCGTATTAAGTCATGTAGATACTGGATACTCGAGTCATGGCGAAGGAGCACTTTTTGAATCAACGCACGGAAAACCGGATTTGCGGAGCCGCCGCGCCAGCGCACAGCTCCGCCAGCTGAAGTCGGATGATCACCATATTCTGGAAAACCACGTCGATATGCGGCCTCGTTGCGGGATACCTGCCCAAGTAGTTGTTCACGTAGTGCCATAGCACGTCGTCCATCGTCGTCGGCCTTTTCGGCTTCTCGCCGTCGATAATCTTGAGCAGGGCGGTGCCCTCCGAGACTTCAGCGAACGGGGCACGGCCGGTGTATAACTGCGCCGACCCGAAGTTAGTTGTAAATGGCGGAGAAAGAGTCGCTCACCTCAATGCAGACACTGCCGAATGCATAGACGTCGGTGGCCGCTGTCCTGCGGAATTCAAGTCCGAAGTGTTCGGGGGAGAGCAGTTCAGGGGCCATCCAGCGCACACTTCCTGCTCGACTGGAGGTGGGGAACATCGGCATCGTGGCGTCAGTTAACGTGGCCAATCCGAAATCTGCGAGGCAGGCACTCCAATCATGGGTAACGAGTATATTTGCCTGCAGCGCTGGTTAGTCAGTCCGAATCCAGGCCAACCGACTAAAACATATTACACCGCGAAGATCACCGTGAACGATATTGTGTGAATGAAGGTACTGCAGTCCTTGTGCAATTTCACAGAGCTTCGGCGGGGAGTTGGTTATCAAGCCGCACATTTTGAAAAAGGAGGACTCACCAATTTATCCACGCGCTCCCGTCCATGGTCGTTGAGATACTTCATAATCGTGCCGTGTTCCATCCAGGGAGAAACCATGCAGAGTGAGGGAAAGCTCTCCCGGTCAATCCCTATCAGTGGCAAGATATTTGGATGCTTCAAGTTTTGCCACACAAGAGCTTCCCGGCAAAATTGCTGTGTTCATACAGCAACATTAATCACGGACGTTTCTGGGGTCTGGACCGCACATACCCAACAAATACGACGTGATTCTGGACCCCGGTGGAATGTCCGCATGTGCTTGAGGGCAACCGTCTTACCGGCATACGATGCTCGATAAACCTCCCCGAAGCCGCCACCAAACGAAGGGTGCAGGTCGCGGTTGCGCACCCCGGCAATAAACAAGGATGATGGCAGGTTGTCGTGTGCATGTGAAAGTCGAAGTACGATCCTCCGAGCCTTTGAGTTGTGTTCTGGTTCCATCAACAATCCCCTGTCCAGGGTCTAAGAAGATCATATGAGCGGTGGGTGGGTTGTATAAGGATGAGTAAGAGCAAACCTCCTGAACGACATCCAGAAAAAACTGCGCGGACTCTGCGGCAAGAAGGAGCACGGCCTCTTTGGCGGATTTGGAACTCAAAATTGTCACAAGGTACGTCGCAATCTGCTCCTCGTCTCGATGGAGTGCTTCACGGAGTTCGTTATGGAGGCTGACACCAAGCTTAGATGCCACCTGTTGAAGTTGTACAGGTTAACTAAGAACATCGCGGGAAAATCGGATCGACCTGTAGCAATGTGCTCCGTGATGCACGACTTTTAGCTATGGCAAGCACAGAATCCGCCGCAGACATGGTGTCATAGAGCCCGCGCAGTGTGTGGTTAATTCTACTTTATTTCAGGATGTCGAACTCGTCCCGGTAATGCAATACACACAGTGGATCGAGAGTTGAAGAAACCTCGTGAAGAAAAGAGTACAGGTTCTTCAAGGCAGGTGAGTGGGAGAACGTGAACGGGGCTTTGGTACCAACCTGGTAAACAAGTATCCTGGACGGGGAAACGGAGTGGGCGGTCGATTGGGACGAGTCGGAAGTGGGATCATCATTATTAGTGGACGAGCGAGAACTGACGGCCGGAGGGTTGGGAGTCTATAGTCTCGTATGAGCATCGGAAATAGGGGACAGGAATGAGCCTACAGAGGCTCCTTCTTCCACAGCGCTCTGACTATGATTGTACTGCCACTGTCGTACGGGCTGCTCCTGGATCGTTAACGAACGATGCATGGTACCGTTCGCGTCAAAAGTGGGGCTCGACACGGAGGCCCGCGAGGTGTTTTGGGAGGAGTGGTTTCGGCGGACATGGTTGGACGGGCATGGGTAGGGTGAGCCCGCGGGAGTGGTGGAAGTGAAGGGATCGATGAAGGATGCATTTCGGACCAATGGTGACGGTAAGGGCGATGCGATCGGGGTCGGCAGCATGCCAGGAGCATCAGGGCAGTGCGAGCTAAAGGACTGAGCTGTCGGGTGCTGAACATTGTTAAGCTGGGTATATCGGCTTCGCGCATCCGGCTTTCGTGTTGTTCGAGGTTCGTACGGCCTGTGCTGCTGATCGTCCCACTGACTCTCCGTGTTGAAACACCGCTGCTCAACATACTGGGGCGGGCTACCAAGATCAGGTGTCCCGAGTCCTAGCCCGTCGCTTTGGGCGAACATTGATAGGGCAAAACTCCGCATTGCTAGTTGATCAGTAGAGGCGTTGCGTGTCCGCGGGCGAATAATGCCCGCAGTGCCCTCCATAGTCTCGCAAGGTTGCAAGGAGCAAGGAGTAAGTACTTCTTTTCCACCGCGTCGTCCCACAGGCGCAGAGTCGTAGCACGGGTACAGGTCGGGCTCCCTAGCGCCGGGAGGGAGGTTGGATGATGGGGAGCGTGACATGCGGGGCGCTACTGTTTCCTCGACCGAAGACGTGCGCACCACATGCGTGTCAGAGCCATCACGCGGTCTCACATTAACGGTACCGTAGCGTGGATGTTGGTCGGACTCCATCGTCGTATCGGCAGGCATACTAGACTGCGGGGAAGGAGGGGTATATCCTTCCTCTTTGTCTGGAGGCGCTTGTACCGCGCGCAGACGTATCGGCTCGTCATCTGAATCGAGAAGTGTATCGCCGTCGTCATCTTCTCCGCCGTCCCTCCCGCTGTGGGCCAGCGAATCTGCTTTGCCCCCTGCGATTACCGCAGGATTGGGGTCCAACAAAGGCGTCAACGAGGGTAGAGTGCCCAGAGCCACGAAAAGACCCGTATGGATCATGAGCAACGGTGAAATCCTTAGGACTAGGGACCTCGCCCGTTGGTTCCTCCTGCACGAGTCTGGAACGATCCGGCTTTGCTGACATAGCTCTCAAAGGTCGTGTTTGCCCGGGAGACAGAAAACTCGATTCACGCAGGGCATTAGACACATTAGACACTCGGCGCGGCAATGGCGTCTCTGGTGAGCTATGCCCGTGCTGGTCATAGGGCACAAGCGACCGTGGTTCCGGAGCGAAAGTTGCCGCCACGGATATGGTCTGATGTCCCCGCGACTTCAGGCCCTCCCGGAGCGGCAGCTGCCTCCTTTGCTGGCGATCAGCAAGAAGTTTAGAGCTGGAGCGCTCGCTACCACGAATCCGTTCCACTTGAGGTATTAGGGAATCGCGAGAGTAAGGATAGATGTGGTCTGGGTATGGAAGAGGAGTGATCTGGCGCTCTGGCCTGCGTGGTGTAGATACATGTGGCTGGAGGAAAAGTGGTGGGGGTACGGGATTGCTTGGTCGAGGATAAGGATCACTTTCCGCTTGCTGGTCAGCGTTTGTCAAAAACTCTTCCATGTTCTCGTTTGGTTTGATGAGGAATTGGCGTGGGGGGGTGCGAGGGTAGTTCTTGCTTCGTGAAGTATGAGAGCGTTGCTGGTCATCGGGGTCAATGTCCGCCCTCGCCTCTTCCGTCATTTGTGATTTCTCAGCTGGGTTAATGAGGAACTGGCGTGACGGTAAGCGAGGGTAACTCCTGGTTCGTGAAGCAGGAGAGCCTTGCATGTGTGGAGGAGAACTGATCGGGCGCTCCGGCTCGCGCAACGTAGGCAGGGATGGCAGGGGTCGACCCTTGTCGGAAGGATATTGCTGCGAAGCCGTGGTATTGGGAGTGACGTCGGGTACGACAGATGTAGAGAATCCTTTCGTGCTGTGGGGGCTTTGAATAGGTGGGGGAGATATCTCCCAAGTCCGACGCGTATATATATTCTCTGGGTTACGATTACATATCAGTTCCGTCCGGACATCGACCCGGTGATTAGGGATTTGGGAAGGTGATAATCGTACTCGAAGGAAGGGCGAGTGATAACAAAAGACTAACCTGGAGACGGGTGAGCCAGAGACTTCCGGGAACACTGCGGGGAGGGAGTCGCCATGAGCAGCAATTAAATTGAGGGTGAACGTGTGAGATAGATGCTCCTGATTTAAATTGGAAAAATCATGGTGTGTGTTATCAGCGTGCCTCTCAGCTATCCAGAGCAATCATAGCGCAATGTTACAATGAGGCGGCGCTAGAGGTCCGGCAGCGCGAACTTTGAACGTTGAACCAGCCTTCTGGATTGCAACTATTTGCACCTCGAAATTGTGTTGCAAGCCATTGCACAAGATCCAGCCCCAGTCTGAGGGACCAGAACCGAAGGCGCACGGAATAGGTCAATCGACATCCTTGATTGGGCCGTTGGAGATACCGCAGTGATGAGGGGTGAGAGACACTGAAAAAGCTCCGTAAAGGCTTTCCTTAGGTTGCAGGATGAATGGATGAAGCTTGAAGCAGCACAAAGCAAACGCAGACTTTGCGCAGACTCCCGGGAGAGTTGTTGTGGCGGTGCAGGTGTTTCGCAGTCACGTGATTTATTTATTTATTTTTGGCTCAGCATTTATATACCGCAATAAGTAAACTAAGTACTAAGACGCGGTGCCCCCGAGTGGGAGCAATAAACTAGTGGGAGTTAGGCGGAGATCGCATCCTTGTGATGTATAGGGTAGACGTGAGAGGTAGGGCGTGAGTCTATCAACAAAGCCAGGTACTGAAAATCCGTGACGATCATGGCCGACAGCGACAACGTGCTTCGTACCGCTTTACTGTACATTGCGCTGCAGCTTTACTTTGGGAAGCCTTGTGCGAAATAGGAGAAATTAGAGCACAGGCGCCGTTTCTGGGCCTGAGGACACAGGCATAGAAATTATGCTGGCGTAGACTTGTTACAAACCAAAAATATCACTTTGGTGGTTACTATATCAATACTAGAGTTACCCGTGAATAAATTCACGGGGAAGCAGTTAATTTTACCGGCTAGTGTAACTGTATTTTGGTACCCTCCCCGATTATCCCAGATGCGAACTGCTCAGTGTGAATTTTGTTTGTGCAACGGCTTGTCTCAACCAAATGTGCAACAGTCTCGACCCGCTGTTTGAGCTGTCTCGCTCCAACTGTTTACTCAACCTGACATTTTGGGGGCAGAGTACCCACCCCTTTCGTCAATCGTCTGTAGTGTGGTTCTGTAACAGCTCATGCTGCCATTTGTGAAATTTCCCCTTGAGTCATTGCTCATGTCGGAAAAATCGTATTTGCCTGATCAGGGGCTGATCGCACCTGATGGACTGGCCAGCCCTGGTCAGAACCATCTCAGATGCAGCGAGGCAGCCTGTCAGCCCGTATCAGACAATCCCAGGCAAGTCTATAATTGACAAATATATTGGGAACTATTCCTCGTCAGCTCGAAGGAACATGTCCGCATCCACAGTATCCACTAAGTAATGCAAGTTTTCCTTCGCCCCATCGGTGACTGGCGTCATTAAAGCTCGTGTTTCCAAACGCAGACGCCAGCCATACCGATCCCACCAAGAAGCGCCGCGGAAAAACTGATGGTTACCACCGTGCCATGGAAGCGATGGAAGAGGAGGCAGAGCCTAGCGAGAACGGAGGTGATAGGGAAGGAGGGGGAGACTCCTCTCCAGTGGACGAGAATAACTCGAGCGGCGGTGAGCAAGGTGGAAATGACATGGCTGGCGGTGATGGCTCGGAGGGCTAGATCAGTGTCCAAATGTTTGTCCATCAAATGTAGAACTATCTCAAGCTAAATACACAGCTATGCATGGCCCACACCGTTGTTTTACTGAGCTACTAAGAGTCGGATATCGGCGCAAGCTATAATTATCAATGCCGACAGGTAATGATAAGTACTGGTCAGGCCAAAAACTAACGGTACAAAACAAACCTATTCTGTTGTCTCCTAATTCTACTATGACGAAGTGGTTAATAGGTACGTTTTTATTGCAAAGGTCGTGAGTTCGAGTCCAGCTTCTGACAATTAATAATAATAATTTAATAAATGTAAATCATGTGGTAGTGACAATGTTGAGTCACTGCGAGCGACCATTACGTGGTCGTTCGGGGTCCAGACCCTTTTTCAAAAAAAAAATCCCCTCGCCTGATCACGCTGGCCAGCCGCAATCAGGCTGGTCATCCTAATCAGTGTGACCACTACCTATAACTGGTTTTTGACCCTTTTCAGCCCCCGGAAAACCTGATTGACTGACTCAATCTGATATGCGCAAACCAGGCCTGATCATCTATTTACGTTTTTTCCGACACACTCATTCAGCTGTTATGTTGTATAACAGCTTGTCCCCTTGGAGAACTGCTCCGTCGACTCTCTACTTGAGCAACGGCATGTCCCAGCTACTGACTGGCACAGTGGGAACTTCTATTCAAACAATTTCTCATCCCCAGTTGCACAACTTACGATCTTTCCAGTCTCGCAATGGGCTCAAGTCCCACTGAACTACCAGATCTTTCTGCTCGTCCCAGTTGGGAAACGGTCTGAAGCCGATTTTGAGTTGCATAGCAGCTTGTTTTGGCTGCCAACTGCCGTGCCCGAAGTTCTTCTTGAGTTGCTGCTTATTTATATCCCAGCCCAGCTGTCAGTTGTGTGACGGCTTGTCCTAGCAGCCACCTGTCTCAGTACGAATTTCACATCCAGCAACTGCTCATCCAACTTTGCACAACCTCTCGTCTTTCCTTTCTTGCAACACTTCGTCCATGGCCAGTTCCTGACTGTGTCCACTCTAATTATCTTTTGAATTAGCTTTTTTTTCAAATAAATATGCTGCGCAAGGTTCAAGCTACTGGTTTCTTCAAGTTCGAGATTTTTTTTTTGTGATTCACCTTGACTGTGCATGTTTAGTATCACCAGTGCCATTTTTCCTGCATGACTCTTTGTTCTTATAGCGCACAATCAGCACACTTAAATTCAGCAATGGAATAAAATGCCCTTGTTTGTCATCTTGGTTATTTTTCAGAACTGTAAAGTGTAATTTGTTGTGTTTGCACTCCACCTCTGGCGGAATTTAGAGAAATTCTGGCTGATCCACCTTCTAATCTTTCGCGTCTCCCGGGCCTCTCCCAGCGGCCCCTTCACCCAATTCACTTGTAGATTTTTGACGGTATCAGTCTCCGAATAAGCTCCAGCTCAGATTCTCCCGTCCCGGATCTCCCTATTTTTGATCAATATTCCTGTCGCAGAAAGACAATTCATCATCCACGTTCAACGATGACATCGGCAGCAGAATCAACATGGATATTCATCCTTTCTTGCTTGGGTCTCACATCTCCTCAGTCCTGCACACTTTGATGCCCACCTGTTGATCTGCACCTTGATCAGATTCGCAGATAGCAGCTCGTGGCCCCGCACATAAAGTGCGGAGCAGCAGCAGCACCGACACCGAGTTAGGGGCTCATCTGGTGACGTCAGACCACCTTCCGGCGCTGTCCGTGATGGGATCGTGTGAAAATGATTGACGTTTGTCTGGCACCCTGATATTATATAGTAGACTAGAGTTACCCGTGAATAAATTCACGGGGAAACAGTTAATTTTGCCGGCTAGTGTAACTGTATTTTGGTACCCTCCCCGATTATCCCAGATGCGAACTGCTCAGTGTGAATTTTGTTTGTGCAACGGCTTGTCTCAATCAAATGTGCAACAGTCTCGACCTGCTGTTTGAGCTGTCTCGCTCCAACTGTTTACTCAACCTGACATTTTGGGGGTAGAGTACCCACCCCTTTCGTCAATCGTCTGTAGCGTGGTTCTGTAACAGCTCATGCTGCCATTTGTGAAATTTCCCCTTGAGTCATTGCTCACTTATTCAGCTGTTAACTACCAGATCTTTCTGCTTGTCCCAGTTGGGAAATGGTCTGAGGCCGATTTTGAGTTGCATAGCAGCTTGTTTTGGCTGCCAACTGCCGTGCCCGAAGTTCTTCTTGAGTTGCTGCTTATTTATATCCCAACCGCTGTCAGTTGTGTGACGGCTTGTCCTAGCAGCCACCTGTCTCAGTAGGAATTTCACATCCAGCAACTGCTCATCCGACTTTGCACGACCTCTTGTCTTTCCTTTCTTGCAACACTTCATCCATGGCCAGTTCCTGACTGGGTCCACTCTAATTATCTGTTGAATTAACTTTTTTTTCGAATAAATATGCTGCGCATGGTTCAAGCTACTGGTTTCTTCAAGTTCGAGATTTTGTTTTTGTGATTCACCTTGACTGTGCATGTTTAGTATCACCAGTGCCATTTTTCCTGCATGACTCTTTGTTCTTTTAACGCACAATCAGCACACTTAAATTCAGCAATGGAATAAAATGCCCTTGTTTGTCATCTTGGTTATTTTTCAGAACTGTAAAGTGTAATTTGTTGTGTTTGCACTCCACCTCTGGCGGAATTTAGAGAAATTAGACGTTTTGCGCTGCAGCCATGAGAGCCATCTGATGGCTTTTTTGCATTGCGCAAACGGATGGCTAATGGCTTGAGCCACTTTTGATAACAACTTTTTTACCTACCCTGATGGGAGATGACGGGACCCAGTCCTCGTGTGCATGTGGAGAAAGACTCACCGATGGGTCTATCACTCAATTCTATAATGTTTTTCTCATTGTATACTTTTTATCCACAAAATGAACAAGACACCAGGTCTGATGTGACTAAAAAGACTTTGGAGAGTGCCTAGGGCCTCTTGGCGTTCTTACTGTGCACTTGGGCTACCTGTGAAAAAATTTCTTACAGCCACCAGCCATCCATTTGCGCAAACGCAAAAAAGCCATCAGATGGCTCTGATGGCTGCAGCGCAAGACGTCTATTCTGGCTGATCCACCTTCTAATCTTTCGCGTCTCCCGGACCTCTCCCAGCGGCCCCTCACCCAATTCACTCGTAGATTTTTGACGGCCGAATAAGCTCCAGCTCAGATTCTCCCGTCCCGGATCTCCCTATTTTTTATCAATATTCCTGTCGCAGGAAGGCAATTCATCATCCACGTTCGACGATGACATCGGCAGCGGAATCAACGTGGATATTCATCCTTTCTTGCTTGGGTCTCACATCTCCTCAGTCCTGCACACTTTGATGCCCACCTGTTGATCTGCACCTTGATCAGATTCGCAGATAGCAGCTCGTGGCCCCGCACATAAAGTGCGGAGCAGCAGCAGCACCGACACCGAGTTAGGGGCTCATCCGGTGACGTCAGACCACCTTCCGCTGTCCGTGATGGGATCGTGTGCCAATGATTGACGTTTGTCTGGCACCCTGATATTATATAGTAGATATATATATCTTCTCTTGCTCTCTGACAACATCCATGGTAAGACCATCTCGTCTCTAGTTTGTTATATTTTCTGCTTCATGCTTCTTATTGCTCTGGCCTGATTATTTATCTACCTTTAGCATTATGCTTCTCTCTGCAGTATCTGCCTGTTACATTATTCATGTACTTATCCCTGCGGAGACAATAAAATCTGGAGCGTCAGACCTGAATCGTTTCTGATCGCCGGCGCTTTTTCAAAACTCCGCACGCTTGCCTTTTTCATTCTCTGGCTTCTCCTACGTTCAAAATCACATCTAGTGAAACGCCAGAGGGCGGTTCGAACCGGGCCTTGAAAAGCTACGTTGCTCAATGCATTTTCCCTCTGGCAAGCATTAATCTTTTAAAGAACATCAACTTTCGACTAGTGATGGTTTTGATGCCGGCTGATCACGGCAAGATCACAGGCTCAATCGACCCACTCTTCTTGTCCCTCCCTCCGATCTTCACTTGTGCCGCGGTTGCTGGAACTCTGGAGGGAGGAGCTTGTTCTGCAGAACCCCGCCCCTCTCTTCTTCTTCCCCTGCTACCCTCGCCACTGAATATTACTCTGCCTACGGCCCTTGCTGGCGAATCCGTCGATGCCCATTGTGAAAGAAAGTGAAAAGTCTTCGTGTACATTGGATACTTGTCTCCATGTCATGTTGTACACTTTTATTTAATGCGACTTGAAGCGCTTCAGACTCCCAAAATAAACAGATGCCTTAGCAGAAGCGCCTCTGGTTGGCAGGCCTGTTGGCATCGCCTTACTTTCCATCGACGACGACTCGGACCATGAAGCGGCTACTTGGAGGATCCAAAGACAAGCAAAAGGTTATATGTTCGTCCATATAATGCTGGGCAGTACTAACCAGGTGGCCAGGACACCCTGCCCCCGCCATCACCTGTGCAAAACAGCCCGCTCAGCACGCCAATCCACCCACAATTTAGGAGCACAAAGTCGATCGACGAGGAGCGCTGGGAGGTCGTGGACCCGGCGACGGGGCTGTCCCGCCCACACACACCGCCGCATGGGGCACCTGAGGGGGCGATGATGCAGAACAGGGGGGAGCAAGAGCAGCAGCAGCGGGAGGAGAAGAAGGGCTTCTGGGACGACGAGTGGGAGGTCGTGGACCCGGCGACGGGGCTGGCCCGCCCACACACACCGCCGCGCGGGGTATCTGAGGGGGCGATGATGCAGAACAGGGGGGGGCAAGAGCAGCAGCAGCGGGAGGAGAAGAAAGGCTTCTGGGACGACGAGGGGCGCGAGAGCGAGGAGAATGAGCGCGAGTGGGAGCGGGAAAGGGAGCAGACTGTCCTCAACGTCCTCGAGTTCTACACCGACCACCAGAAGCGCGAGCTACTGATGGAGAGCAACGATATGGAGATGGGTGGGCTTTCTTCTTTTTATTGCCTTTTCTTTATTCTTTTATTCCTTTGTTTCATCATCACACTAACGCACCCCCAGGCGCCCCAGCCCGCTTCAACGCCGGCCTCGGCCTCGGCGGACAGAGCAGGAACGCGTCCACGTCCTCCCTCGCCGACAGGCGACAAGACTCCTATGACACGCCCTTCTCTTCCTCCCAATACAACTCCCCCCTATCCGCAAGCAACTCGAGCAGTAGCAGCTCGCCGTACGCCAACCACACATACACCAGCTCCAACCAACGGCTCCAGCCTTCGCAATCACAACAGCAGCAGCAGCAGCAGCAGAGCTCGCGCGCGGCGCCTGCACCGCCACGCGCGTCCCCGGGGCCACGGAACGACGGCGCACCGGCGCCGCCGCCCAAGAACGGCAATGGCAACACAAATAACAACGGCGGCTACTTCCCGTCCTCCGCGGACCTGCGTGCGCGCCGGCGCGCCCAGGGGCTCGCCGGGAACGGCGGGAGCAACGGCGGTATCGCGGTCCCGCCGTTCCCCGTGCGCAAGGACTCGTTCCAAACCGCGGGTGTGCAGCCGCCAAACCAGCGGCAGAAGCGGCAGGAGGAGCGCGCGGAGCGGGAGCGCCGGGAGCGCGAGTGGGAGCAGGAGCGCGAGCGGGAAAGGGAGCAGCAGGATCGGTCGAGGGAGCAGGAGAGGAGGGAGGAGCGGGAGCAGCAGCGCGCGGAGCGGGAGAAGAAGGACCGCGAGCTGGTGGCGCAGGCGGAGCGGGAGGAGCGGCGGCCGCCGCTGGGCCCGCCGTCTAACCCGCCCGTAACATGGAAAAATCCGACAAGAGTTGAGCTACTCAAGGGAGTCGCGATGAAGCGTGTTGAACAGGTAAGGAACAAGAAAATTGCGGAGTGAAAGATGTCTTATTATCATCAAATTTCTAGGATGATGTCCCTGTCAACACGGGGAAGTCGGAAAATTCACTATCGGCAACACCCTCTACGCACGGGCCCGCACCGTCCCTCGATGACCTGCGCCGCAAGCTCGTGCGTTTCCTGCTCCCCGACGAGGGCCTCTCGTTCACGTTCGACGTCACGTCATGCGCCGGCGGTATCGAGGTCCTCGAAAAGGTGCTCAAGAAGTTTGGCAAGGGCGGCTCGCGGAGCGCCGGGGTCGATGGCGGCATGGATGTGCAACAGACTCCGGAGGGCGGGCTGAGCGTCAACGGGTGGGGGGTTTATCTCGACTGGGGGCAGGATGATGGGCCGGGCGAGCCGTTGCAAGAGGCGGAGCTGCTGTCGGTGTGCCACGCGCCGCCGGACCATCCTGCGCGCGAGCATGGGCTAACGCTGCGTCGTACCAACAAGACGCGCCGCTTCGACGACCGCAGCCAGTTTGACGAGAAGCCGGGGGAGAAGCCGGCGGGGGGGCAGGGGGTTGCGGCGGCGGCGGCGGCGGCGCTGGAGAAGAAGCCTGGGGGGGATGGGATGAAGGAGAAGCGGATTAGCACGATGACGGAGGTGCAGATTATGGAGAAGCTGAGGCAGGTGGTGAGCGACGACGATCCGAAGGCGCTGTATAGCAAGATTAAGAAGGTGGGGCAGGGGTGAGTGGTTTTGTTTTGGTGCTCTTTTTTATCCGCTTATTGGGGTTGCAGTGCGTCGGGACACGTGTATGTGGCCAAGACGCTGGCGACGGGGAAGAAGGTGGCGATCAAGGAGATGGATTTGTCGCACCAGCCACGGAAAGAGCTTATTGTGAACGAAATTCTGGCGATGAAGGAGAGCCAGCACCCGAATATCGTCAATTTCCTGGAGAGCTACCTCGTCAAGAGCAACGAGCTGTGGATCGTCATGGAGTATATGGAGGGCGGCGCCCTCACAGATATTATTGAGAACAACACGATGGAGGAGGACCAGATTAGCAGTATTTGCTTTGAGGTGCGTTTTTTATATAAATATAAGGGGATGATTGCTGACGCGCACCGCAGATGTGCAAGGGCCTCGGCCACCTGCACGACCGGAGTATTATTCACCGGAACATCAAGTCGGACAACGTGCTGCTCGACGGGCTGGGGCGCGTCAAGATCAGTGCGTGCCGTCTCTTTCCTTTCCCGGCGTCCTCGACTAACGTCCCCCCAGAGGATTTCAGCTTCTGCGCCAAGCTCACCGACCAAAACTCCAAGCGCGCGTCGATGATGGGTACACCGTACTGGATGGCGCCCGAGGTCGTCAGGCTCCAGCCCTACGGCGAGAAGGTCGACATCTGGTCTTTGGGCATCATGGCCATCGAGATGATCGAGAACGAGCCGCCGTACTTCGACGAGGAGCCGCTCAAGGCGCTGTACCTCATCGCGACGAACGGCACGCCGACGCTCAAGAAGCCCCAGACGCTCAGCCGCGAGCTCAAGAGCTTCCTCGTGGTGTGTCTGTGCGTCGACGTCGCAAGCCGGGCGAAGGCGAACGAGCTGCCGGAAGTGCGTTTTTTTTCTTACTCTTTTGTTCTTTTTCGGCGACTCACACGCCATCGCAGCACGCCTTCCTAAAGAAAGCTTGCTCCCTCGAGCGTCTCGTGTCACTACTGCTCTTCAAAAAACAATGAGCGCCGTCCGTCCACCCACTCATGAATATACTAGTACTCGCGCCCCACGACATGCATGCTGTGTACATACACCCCCTCCCGGTATCATCTATTTATTCTACCCTACGTCTAGATGTTATTCTCTCTCTCTCTCTCTGTCGTACTTTATTATTATTATATACATGTACTGACGGCCTCGGGGAAATGTACTACATACTTAACTTACTTGCTCTTGGTGTAATGAGATGGGCTGGATGGACATTCAATGTTGGTTGGTGGATGTAAATTGCGACGTGCTACCGAGACTTGAAAAAGTAGTTGATACGCTGCCATGTTAATGTTTTACAAGGTAGCAGTAGCCCTAGAAGCGGCTGACGCGTCGAAACGCGCGCGTGGAGACGACGGCGAGGAAGAAAGAGGAAGTGAGCGCGTTCATCCAAGTACGTCTGAGTCAGGTCCAATTTCTTTCTGGTTAGTGGGCTAGCTGATGGGAGCATTTTTGGATCCAAACGCGAGGGGATGGTTCTTTCCTTTGCGAACGTGTTTCATTCCTCATTCGATTACAGGTGCCAGAGCCCGTGTTGGACGAGGAGCCTCTGTGAACACCGATACGCCGGGTTGCCTTTCTTCTTAACAGTCATTAACGGCGAACACGGATATTAGCATAAACACGGAATTAATATTGGGTCTACTTATTTCGAGTGCGTGTCCTTGAAGTGACGTAGATACTAGATACTCGAGTCGTGGTGAAGAAGCACTTTGTGAATCAACACACGGAAAACCGGATTTGCGGAGCCGCCGCGCCAGCACACAGTTCCGCCAGCTGAAGTCGGATGATTACCATATTCTGGAAAACCACGTCTATATGCGGCCTCATTGCGGGATATATCTGCCCAAGTAGTTGTTCACGTAGTGCCATAGCACGTCGTCCATCGTCGGCGGCCTACTATTCGGCTTCTCGCCGTCGATAATCTTGAGCAGAGCGCTGCCCTCCGTGACCCCGGAGCGGTGGGAGTGCGCCAGGCCGCGCAGAGCATGGAACAGAACTCGTTTCGCCAATGGCAGGGGAAGATGCGGACCCCACGCGGACCTTAAGTCGCCGGCCAGCAGGGAAGTGACAAGACAGAGGTGTGAGGCAGCGGATCCTTTTCCCGGAATAGTAAAGGAGTCGTTCAATTGCAGACAATGCTCGTGGAGAGGGGAGGATACGCGGGTAAGAGCTTCGAGCTTCCCTTCTGGGTGCAATGCCCCCTTGAGGGCGAGATAGCTCTGAGATCTGGTGTATGAATAAATAGGGCCCATGATGAACAGGAATTCGCACCCACTCTTTGTCGTAGACGAACTAGGTGCTGGAGTTCATGCTCCATCCCAGCTCACGAACGATTGTATAGCGCGCATCCGTGCCCAGAGGTTCGCCAGATTCGAGAAGAGGAAAGCCATGCCCGTGCTCGTGAGGCATCCCCAGAGGCTCCTCCACAAACGAAAAGTCCACGACGCGCGCGCCCTCGAAAATGACAGGCCAATACTGGCTTGTGGTCAAAGGAACAGGCGACTCGCCAGTGCGGCGCGAGGATCGAGACTCGAGAGTCCAGAGAACGACGTGTCGGATAGAGTTAGAATGGACTGCCTGGAGACCAAGTCGTAAAAACAGAGTGGTAGAGTTCAACTTTCGACCAGAATTGATGGCTCCTACGCTGGCCGATCACGGCACCTGCTAAAATTTCAAACTCCGTGGAGAGCTAGCTTGTTCTGCAGGACCGCGCTCCTCTTCCGCTGCAACCCTCGTCATTGAATATTATAGCGAAATCTGCTTGCTGTTCTCCTCGCTGTTTCTCCACCTGTGCATGTACAAATACTCTGGGCGCCACGATTCACGATGAGGCCGCTGAGCACGAGGATTGTGACGGACCCTCGATTGAAGCGAGGCCATCCCAGGGCCAATTACCGTTCGTCATTATCCGTCCACTTGTCGCAAGATACCTGATTCGCTCCTTCCCCCCTCAAGTCAATCGATACGCGCTGTCCCTATGCCCGCTCGTGCTAGCCCGCTGGATCGCCTCTTGCAAGCCCCGGCTCTGCTGTTCCCCTCTCTCCTTCGGTCGCTCCAACACCTCATCGCCCTTCAAGAATCACTAATCCGGCTCCTACCTGTCCAGGTTGCAGGACATCAAACGACCACCTACATACTATACGCACTCCAATATCCTATACGAGACTGCCGCCTCGCGCAACCCAGCGCAACCCCCGCCTTTGTCCGTGCAAAGCCAGCCACACCAAGGCGCACCACCCAACAACCCACCCGACAACAACACCCAAGATTCTCCTGCAATGTCACCCGTTGCTCGGTCTCACCACTCTTCCACACGCGTCACACGCGCCAGATCAGCGGAGCACCTCAGACGTGCTCATCTTCTCTGTTTCGTACGACCATCCCCAATGCCTACAGCCCTTGCTGAATTATACGGCGAGTTCGCCGATGCCATTGTGAAGCAAAGTAAAAAGTCTTCGTGTACATTGGATACTTGTCTCCATGTCATGTTGTACGCTTCTATTTAATGCGACTCAGAGCGCTTCAGACTCCCAAATAAACAGACGCCTTGGCAGTACGGACACAGCGCTTCCGGTTTGCAGGCCGCCTTACTTCCATCGACGACGACTCGCGATGGAGATGGAGCAGCGGTAAAGGGAGTTCCAGCTGCAGCAGCAGTTCTCGGAGCGGGGCAGGGAGCAGAGGGAGGACAACGAGCTCGCCCGCAAGATTAGTGGGTGCTGCGTTGGCCATACTTGCGGGAATAACTGACCGCCATTAATACAGGCTTCCTCACCGCAACGGCGTCCGAGGACTGGACCCTCGTCCTCGACATCTGCGAGCACGCAAGCTCCAGCGAGAGCAACGCAGAGGAGGCCGTTCGCGCCCTGCGCCGCGAGTTCATGTACGGCGAGCCTGCTGCACAACTGGCTGCTGCTCAGGTCCGCCTTCCCTTCTCCTCTCCATACGCACCCCCCACTAACATCCTCGTCAGCTCTGGGAAATCATGCTGCACAACTCGTCCGACACGTTCATCTCGGAGAGCACCTCGCGCAAGTTCCTCGACACCCTCGAGGGGCTGGTTACGTCCGCGCGCACCTCGCCCGCCGTGCGCGAGCGCGTCATGGAGGTGCTGCTGGCTGCGAGCGTGACGAGTGAGTCTTTCCCTCATTTCCGCCTCTCTTGCTTACCATTGAATATTCATCCAGCCCCACATCTCTCTTCAAAAATACTTATATATCAGGTACTTGTGCTCATCTTAACGCTCCACTGGTCGACCAATTCGGCAATTTAAGAACTTGTTCTCTTTTCTGGAGGGTATATCGTCCAAAATAAATCCTGGGTGGGTCCGCTTCGCAGAGTCAATGAGGCCGACCGTGTTTTTCATATATGTGCTAGAATGACTACAGTACTGCGCGGACACTACGAAACGATGTCGGCTGAGGACTCCATATCGGCGCTGGTGAAAAGCCGCGAATCACGAACAGCCTTGTTGCAGGTTTGCAAGGATTCAAGAGTATGAATCCGAGCTAACAACATTACAGTTCTCCTCGGATCTTAGCGTCGCAGATGACCCGGGGCTTAGAGACGCTCTTCGGAAAGATGAAGGGCAAATTGCAACCCACATCCTCTCCATTCTCAAGTCCGAATCGTCCAAGGAAACCGTGCTGAAACTCCAGGGTGATCCTGCACAGTATTTTCTCGACCTCGTTCAAAATGTTACCTTTCTTTTTATCGATGTTTCAGCCATGCATCTGATCTTCTTCACTAGGCGCTCGACAGAGGGTTCCTTCTGGAAAGCGAGTACAACTCGAAGGCTCGGAGAATAATTCTTAAGCTCTCAGAGGCATGCGACAAACTTCCATTGTCCTTGTTCATCACTGGAATCACTGGACGCGATGAGCACGCGACATTCCGAGGCGGGTTTGGTGACATATATCGAGCCTCATATGCTGGAAAAACCGTTGCTCTCAAGCACATACCAGTTTATCATAGAGATGCAGAGCTGCGCCGGATTCGCTTGGTATATGTCTGTCCTCTGTGCGCACTTTGATCCTAACAGCTTCCTGCAGAAATTTTGCCGTGAAGCTCTCGTCTGGAAAGACCTCCAACATCCTCACATCTTGCCCATGATTGGAATTGATCGCGAATCATTCTCGCCTTCGCTCTGCATGGTTTCGCCCTGGATGGAGAATGGGACTGTCTTAAGATACCTGAACGATCACGGGAGAGTCAACGTGGGCCGACTGGTTAGTTATTTAAATTTACGCTGTTCTATTACCAACTCATATGAGTCTCTAGCTATCCGAAATTGCGCAGGGCCTCGAATACCTTCATTCCCGTAACATTGTCCACGGTGACTTGCGCGGTGTAATATTTCGTGTGGAATTCTTTGATAGAGATTGACACTCTTAACAGGCGAATATTCTAATCAACGACAAGTGGAGCGCCTGTTTAGCGGACTTTGGCCTGACCTCATTGTCAGATGCCACTGCTGCAACCACTTCTTCAAATCGAGCAGGAAGTGTTCGCTGGATGGCACCAGAATTACTTGCACCGGATCGTTTCGGTCACCTTGAGTTTTCTCGGACACCCGCGAGCGATATATATGCTTTCGGCTGTGTGTGCCTAGAAGTGAGGGCCTCTTCACGTCGCTCATTATTTCTGTTTCTTATTCGTGGTAGCTGTACACTGGTCGGCCCCCATTTGCAGATATCTCAGAGACTGCAGCCATGCTCAAAGTCATCGACGGTGAAAGGCCGCCCAAGCCTTCCTGCGATCCACCCATCCTGGAAGCTCTGTGGCAGTATGTGGATAAGTACTGGACAGAGAATTCGGCGATGAGGCCAGCCACTGACGTTGTAGTCCAACAAATGCGGCTCAATTACGGCGACTTCCAAGCTCAACACTTAAGGGTACAGCCTCCGAACTTCCACCCACGACCTCTCAGGCGTCTCCCTCCACTCCCAACTCTATCCCCATCGACGCCCACAGATGTTCCACGTCCACCGCGGTAATCCCCCTCCGGCCCAAGATCAGAGCAAATTAATGGATTGTAAGTTGGTGTTGTCTGAATGAGAGAACACTAACACCCCAGCAACAGCAGAGCGTGAAAAAATCGTAGAGTGGCTATTACCCCTCAATTTATTTGTATGGTACACAGATATATTTGGAACTCGACAAGATGGTACAGGGCTATGATTTCTTTGTATCAGGACTGGCTACTATTAGCATCGTGAGGAATTCTTTGGTGTTGTGGAATCCGGCTGTCTATTATCCCGCTTACCTTTTCAGTTTCGCGAATGACAACATGCACAGCTGGAGCTGGGAAAAGTGTACCTATGTTTGTTGTTGTTCACCCTCTGCTTGCTGTTCTAGCCATTTCCGCAGAATATACCAGGTGGATTACCTTCGAAACCAGCTGCAAGGCAGCAATATCGGTGTTGATGCTGCATATTTAAATCACAGGTGGATCGGGATGCGCAATCTCCGTCATATTTCTGATGGCCAAAAAAAAAAACATCAGAACCAACACACAAAGCCTTCACTCAGTGAGGTCCGCAACATATTTCAGGCCGAGGTCGCGGAGCTCTCCAAGGTTTTCATGATCGTTGGTGCCTTTGATGAATATCCCAAGGTCCGTCGCCTTATTCTAGTAGATTCTCTAGCTGCGATGGGCCGGAGTATTTCACTTCGCGGCCAAACATTGCTCCGAAGTTCTTTTTCCCCACTGCATCAGTCCTCGAGATCCGTGCCGAGGAGGAGTACATTCACCACTATGTTGAAGCACAAATACGAGCTTCATCTTATTTGTCAGAGCATGTGAAAGTGAGACCAGAACTGTGCGAAGAGATCGGGATGAAGATTCCCGGAAGAGGAGGATGTATTACTGCGGCGGTCCCTAAAAGGAACAAGTGGGTGCTGTACCTATGTGCATCACGTCCAAAATGTACACGAACGCCGATGGAATGTAAGTTCAACTAAATAAATAGAAATATTTACGCCAAATGCTTTCTCTGCAAGTTCTTTCCCGCAAAACTCCACGATGATTCGCTCGATCGCGCCAGCTCGCTTCTGTCCAGGCCGTTCTGGATGCGCTGAAAGATCTACCCAAAGATTTATAACGAAGTAAAGGACCGGATCGACCCCAAACAAGCACAGCAGGGAAATCGCCATCGAGCACTCATTTGGGTGGCGAATGCCAAACGGCCGTTAACCGTCTCCGAGCTCCAGGAAGCAATCACTATTGAACCAACTTCCAGTGCTCGATGCACACGGCCATCTTGACATGAAAATTATTATTTCTGTCTGCTTGGGGTTGGTCATCGTTGAAGCATCCCCGTGGTTTGGTCACGGTATGGTGCAGGATTGCTCGACCCGCCATCCAGGATTACCTTGATAGAGCCGGACCCACTCGCCTTCCAGAGGCTCAAACCGAGATAACCCGATAGTGCCGCACGTATATCTCGTACAACAATGATCCTGAAAAACTGAACTATTGGGAACCAGGACTAATTTCATACGCCAGCTACTGCTGCCTGCTGCATGCTGCTGGAGAGCCCGAATTGCACCTTCAGGAGAGCATCATCGACTTTCTAAGTATGCTCACCGGTGGAGGTCTCCATTTCTTGGCAATTGGCAAGTGCCGTCGCAGTGGCATCAGACAGATTGGCCGTCGGTGCCATCGAAACTCTGGATTGCAGCATTGTTCGGCTTGAAGGAAATCATGAGACAACTTCTCGAAAGTGACGAGTTCATTAATAAAGAAGAAAAAGCAGACGCGCTGATTGTCGCTTCACATTGAAACCGTCTGAGGGTCGTTCAGCTCCTGATAAAACATGGTACCAATGTGGATGGAAGGAGCAGCTCTGCGAACTGCCATTGAGAAGGGACACATGGGGGTAGTCCAGATACTCCTTGAGCAGGGCGCCGACGTGAATCTGCACGGAGGAGAACACGGAGCCGCTCTGCAGGCAGCATCGGCAAGAGGGAGTATGGAGGTAGTTTGCCTGCTGATCGAAAAGGGCGCGTGAGTAGTCTCCCCGAGGCAGAGTAGATACTCACCCGAACCTTCGTGCCTCAGGATATTCCTATCTGACGTCTGCTTTTTCCCGGGCCTGTCTTAACGGCTGGTCATTTTCAAACTCCGCTTTCATCACGTGTGGTTGACATGTGTCCCATTAACGCGTCAATTCGACGCGTTGGCACACCGTATTCGCGCGTCAAATGAGCAAGAGAAGACGATATACAACATATTTAGTGGCTATAGTGCATCTGGGATCAATTGGGATTTTTACAGGTCAATTTGAAGCGGTACTCAGAAAAATCAAAGTAATCAATAAAATAATTGTCTTAAGAGCCTCAAGACGGTCTAGCAGTGGTGGTCGGCAACCCTGCCGGAAATCAGTGATGCAGGAAATGGTATTGCCGCATTAGGAAATTCAGCCCCTATTACCGTTCTCTCAGATGTTAAATGCATATTGAAATGCCCCATAGGTGAAAAAATAAGTGTAGAAATACTCAAAGCCACTTCAAACATCGTCTGGGCGAAAATATAATTGAGATAATGAAGGAAACATGTCTCTTTTGGGAATTGTCTCCCAAAATTCTATTGCTATTTTTGAGTTCAGTACTCACCCATAAATCGCACAAATATTTTAAACCATGAAGGACTCCACCCTAAACAACACCAAGTTTCCGGATTTTTGAATTTCCTCTTCGTTTGGTCAGGGTGTGTCGTCTTTAGGTCTGAAATGATGGTATTTCATAGTTGTGGTCATATTTTCAAAATTCGGAAAACTAGGCACTCTTCAGATGCATCTACCATGTACTTTTCACCATATGAAGTAGAGCTCAAAGTCTGTGTATAAGGAGAAAAAAGCCATGACCGTATTATTGGCGTGTGTCGGAGTTTGAATTTGGCACTGCATTGCCGACCACCACTAGCAGGAAGGATCCACCATAAATACGATATTTATTCACCTGAAACGTTCGTAGAGATATTATTTGCTGTTTGGTGCACGTACTACCTGCTTTTGAGCTATTTGGAGAACAGAGTACGCCCCAGAGACCCATTAGAAAACATAGGACCCAAATTTTGGAGTCTAAAGCCATCAGGACTTGTTTTTTGTAAATTGTGGGTGCATATATTAGCCCGTAGTCCGACTACTGAGTGGAAGCAGGCCAAATCGTTCTGAAAACAAGATTGGGCAATTTGGACCTTTAAAGAGGTTTCGGAGGACAGGGTTTTGGCCCACATGTTGATACATGTTATATACGTGCTCATGCAAGAGGTTGAGGCCCTCACAAACGTATTCATAGAGAGCCCGAGGAAACATCTTTGAGCAAATTTAAAGCCCCGCTAAGAGGGGAAATCGAGCGGAGTTTGAAAACAACCAACCGTTAAGGGTCACGCGTCAAAAAGCAGACGTCAGATAGAGATCTTGAGATGGTACGAAAGTTGAAACTATCTACTCTGCCTCAGGGAGACTACGCGTGAGCTGCATACTGCAATCCAGTGACGATCAATCTACAGGGAAGATCCTGTGGCCAAAGCGCTACGGCGTAGGCAGGGGACACGAGAAAGTGGCAGAGCTGTTCCTGTCGTATGGCGCCGATAACGCTTTAGAGTAGCCAGGGTGAAGCATCGAAACTTGTTGCTATAGATGCTTGAATGCAGAATGTTTATGCGCTGAGTCAAATCCACCAGAGAGTGCCAGCGGCAGAGTCAAAATCAACATGGCGCAAAGGACGGCTTTCCACTTTCGGCTGCTGCGTCCTCCCGCCATCCTTGCTTCATCCAAATTTTCGTTCCGCTCCCTATGTATCGCCCGCAAAGTCTGAGCCACTTGAATAGAAGGCAATTTGCCCAGAATTCTGCTCGTCGGCGCTGCGCACCCAATTTCTCACAATCTTGCTGGACTACCGACTTTCTCGACGTGCTTATCTTCTCATGCACCACGAATCTGCACGTACTTCGGGACAGCGTTCTCTCACCTACCATTTACGCTGTACGGATTACCACGGCCGCTCTGCGTTGGCGTGGCCCGATTGTCCACCCTACGATCGACGCGTTCCTGGTCTTCATCGGCGCCTCGCAGCCCCACCGCCAGGCGAAACTGCTTCGACTGGACGTTCGTTCCGTTAGCCCACGCAGCAGAACTTGAAGTTACACTCGGCGAGCATCTCTGTTTACCGGGCCAGGTTTCCCTGAGAATCGGTCTTACATACACTTCTACATTCCTTTCATCTCGCCGATTTCCCCTAGCCGTCTGCTATTCCATCATCCGTCCGCAAGGTGGTTTATGCAAGCAATAACGCTAATTCGCTGATGTTGACTCTCGGCTCCTCTCTGCACCAAACAGCTCCGTACTCAAGCTCCATCCCTTCTGAAGGTTCGTTCCGTCTTGGTTTTGGCCGGGCTCCTAAACAACAGAAGAATCTCCCTCAACGCCGCCCCCACGAATATTATCACTTGACCCTCGCCAAGCTGTGATACGTCTATAGCGCGCCCAGGCTCAAACGATGGCTGCTTCTCCTCAAGATCAACCACCCGTGCCCATCAAGCACACGCCCCACGTCCCGTCTCTCACCTGTGTTTTCCTTTCCATTGGGCCGCCAGCTTTTCTCTTGAACCCTGGTTCTCCCTTTTGCGCTCCCACGTCTCTAAATACATATCTGCCTTCCGGATCTCTCTGCAGGCTTGGGCCGTCTGCCTAACGACTTCTTACCTGGTCGTGGCTGTGCCGCATCCTTGTGGGGCATTTTTTTGCGCTCTATTCCGATTTATTTATTTCGGGAGAGGTACCTGGCCACACTGCCTTGTCCCTCCTCGCAGCGGCTCCCGCTCCCGCTCCGAATTCCTTCGCAACGCGGGTAACGACGTCTCCGCCTTCAACGCCTCCTCGCAGCCCTCCAAGACGACGTGGGAGCGGCGCGAGGAGGCGGTTGGTATGACGGGCGGCGACGGCGTGTTTCCCGCGAGAGTCTTCAGGAAGGTGTGGTGGGGGACAGCGCGCTGGCGAGCGTCGTGCAAGGGTGTGATGGCGTTTCCGCCATCGTCCAGGACATCAGCCGGGGCAAGAAGGTGCCCTCCTATGCGCATCTACGCACGACCGGTACCCCGATAGTACACGCGCATGATGATCTTCGACTGCTAATGCACTCGTTTTCGTACTAACCTCCGCCCAGCTGGTCACTATGCTATAACGGCGATGCTCATCCCTGAATTAAACCTTCGTTTACGATGTCTCCATGTCATGTTGTACACCTTTATTTAATACGACTCAGACTTCCCAAATAAATAGCCGCGTTGGCAGTACGGACACAGCGCTTCCGGTTGACCTGTGGAGTCGTCTGAAAATCACAAAATTTAAGAAGGCCACCTATTACTTCAATAGAGCTAGAGTGGACTGCCCGGAGACCAAGTCGTCTGAAAACCATAAAAACAGATTGGTACATTTATGTAGGGATGTTGCACTGAGCTGCGCGCGGAGTTTATAAATTTGGCGAGGGCCCTGTTCTGGGAATTTAGACTGGGATACAGTTTCGGAGATGAATTAATTTGAACACACAGGAACGATTACTTTCGACCAGAATTGATGGCTCCTATCACGGCACCTGCTAAAATTTCAAACTCCGTGGAGAGTCCCAGTTCCAGTTGCAGCAGCAGCAGCGCTCGGAGCGGGGCAGGGAGCAGATGGAGGACTACGAGCTCACCCGCAAGATTGGTGGGTGCTGCGTTGGCGATACTTACCTTCGGGAATAGCTGACCACTATTATTTGATACAGGCTTCCTCACTGCAACGGCGTCCGAGGACTGGACCCTCGTCCTTGACGTCTGCGATCAAGCAGGCTCCAGCGAGAGCAACGCAAAGGAGGCCGTCCGCGCCCTGCGCCGCGAGTTCAAGTACGGTGAGCCCGCAGCTCAGCTGGCTGCCGCTCGGGTACGCCGTCCCTCCTAGGCAACCCCACACTAACATCCTCGTCAGCTCTGGGCAATCATGCTGCGCAACTCGTCTGACACATTCATCTCGCAGAGCACCTCGCGCAAATTCATCGACACCCTCGAGGGCCTGCTCACGTCCGCGCGCACCTCGCCCGTCGTGCGCGAGCGCGTCATGGACGTGCTGGCTGCCGCAGCGTATGCGAACGGGACAAGTGAATGTTTCCCTCCTTTCCTTAATGCCTTTTCTTCTTGCTAACCTGCTGCCCCAGAAAAAAACACGGGTTTCCGCGGGCTCTGGCGGCGCGTCAAGCCGCGGGACAAGCCCGAGGAGGTGGGTGTCCTATCTTTTTTTTACTGTGTTCCTTCCCTCCCCTTCATTCGTCCTTCTCTCCCCTCCCCTCTAACCCCTTCCTATTTTACCCACAGCACCACTCTCTCACTCCCCTCCCTCACCACCTTTCCTAACGCTCCTACCCCCACAACACTAACCCACCCGCACCAGGGCATGCCCTTCGACGACACCTTGTGCTCAGGGCTGCCCGTGCCTACCATGCGCCTGTACGAGTATCATGAATGGTGCGTGTCCTTTTTTATCTACTTTCCCTTGTTTTTATTTTTGCTATTATTTCTGTACTTGTTATTATCACCCACCGGTTCTGCGTTCTTCTACACCGCACCTATACCCCTTACACCCCCGCGCAATTGAACGCTCATCCCCCTCCTCTCATTTTTATTCCCTCCTTATCCTTACCAGCATCATCCCGCCCGACGAGGACATGCGCCGGCTGCTCCAGGAGTGCAAGATTGGGAACGACCGCAAGCGCTTGACGCGCAACCGCATCATCTCGCCCGACGAGGACATGCGTCGGCTGTTCCAGGAGTGCAAGCTCGGGAGCGGGAACGCGGCGCTGCTGTCGCAGGCGCTCGTGATGGCGGCACCGGAGGATCTGGTAAGGGTCGATATTAAGGTGCGTGGATCGGTTTATTTTTCCTTTTTTGCGATGGTGGTTGGGACGAAGGCGGTCCAGAGCTTCGACCGCACGACCGTCCTTTTGTACTCTTTATCATCACGAAGTGCTAACGATCATTCTAGGAATCCTACACGAAGTGCCGCGCGTCGCAGGAGCTCATATTCGCGCAAATCCCGTGGGCGTCCGCGGGGGCGGAGCGCTCACGCGTCGCGAAGGACTTGGAGGAGAAGGAGTTACAGAGAATGCGGAAGAATGGGGGCGTGTCAAATGGTGAACAATGCTGCTCTCTACATTCCCATGTCTGATACGCGGCTTACAGGTAACACGACGCCCGCCGAGCCGTTATCGACGCGCGAGGAAGATCTACTCATGGCCCTGCTGGCGGCGAACGCGGAGCTGATAGAGGCGTTGCAACTGTACCATGATCTGGAGCGCGCCGCAATCGACCGGGAAGCGGAGGTTCAGAGTCGGGGGGAGGTTTGGGTGGATATAACTTAAGAGTATATTGCCCTTCTCCCCTCTTCTCCTCATTGTACTGTTTTTTTCCCATGTGCTGTTTTTATTTTATTTATTCATCGTCTTTTTTATTCTTGTCCTTTTTTTGGTCGAGGAGGCGTTTGTTTTCATCATCGAGGAGGCTTTTTTTTTTTCCGGTGTTTTTTTTTTTTTGGGGGGGGGGGGGGGGGGATCAGACGTCGCCCGATGCGCGCTTACCCTGGGTTATATCTGCGGCGCGCGGACCGACACGTTCGTCTCGCAGATCACCACGCGCAAGTTTCGCGACACCCTCGAGGACCTATGCGCATCTACCTCCGCTCGAGTTTTGTGCCGTCGTGCTATAACGGCGATGCCCACGGCCCTACTAGTCTCTCCCAGACAGACGCTACAACCGTTGAAGCTCGTGCCTCGCATGTTGTACTCGGCCTTGATTTAAACCTTCGTCAAACCTGAGTCGTTTACAATGTCTCCATGTCATGTTTTACACTTTTATTTATTAATGCGACCCAAAATAAATAGTCGCCTTGGCAGTACGGACACAGCGCCTCCGGTTGACCTGTGGAGTCAACGTCGTCTGAAAATCATAAAATTTAAGGTGACGAAAGTTGATCACGCGTCACACAGAGAAACCCTACCTTCACAACTTCCACCTTGCCAATTGAAGGATACTCGCTGCTTCGGCTGTGCGCGTTCTCCTGCGTATTCTCTGCTCTTTCAAGCCCTAGATTCAGCCAGCCTTTGCACGACGCGGGCTCGTGGGCGCGGGATTGAAACTTTCTTTGGACGCTGGCAGTCACTCTGAGTCTGCTTCCTTCTACGTAACATCGAAAAAAAAAAATTACAATAGGCCAACAACAAGTTATTACACCCAAACACTGTCTTTTTGCACCAGCACCATATGTGATTCAAACATCATTTCCTGCTCCCGCGGTACCAAATCCATCGCCGGGGATCGGAGCTTTTCTAAGAGTATGCCGAGGTTGATGTCCGACACGACCATGTCCTCGTCGTCGTCCTCTTCGTCGTCGGAGACCGGCTCTGCTCCCCCGCACATCCAAACTATATCACCCATAAATTTGTGGAGAATAAAATATTTTGGATTGATGTCGGCGATCGTGGTGTTGAAGCGGGGCCGAACAGGAGTGTCGAGGAACTCTCCGGGTAGGACACACCGGTGGTAGCGGTTGTTGACGATCATCTCCAAAAAAAGTTCGGGGTCTCTTGCGCCGGTGCGGCCACGGATGATGATCTGGATCAAATATCCATTCACTGCTTCACTTGGAAATAAAACACTGTACTTGGCCATCGGCTGTCCGCTCGAGATAAATCTGAAAGGACCCGAAGAGTTCATGCACTGGTGGCTGCGCCAAGAAGGCGTTCTCGATGCTGTCGGCCACCCAACCCTCGCACTTGATGCCCGTGAGCGCTTCAACGAGTTCAAATACCTGATCCGTAGAAAGTCGGAGCATAGAACGGAGAGAAAAAATGAATGATGAACTGTCGACGTCTGGCCCATTTCGAATGGCAGTCCATGGACCACCTGGAGTTTCCTAACCGTGGACTGCTTCTTTTGTCGACGTTGGGTTAGTTCTTCAGCGGTGGTGCCAGCTTTCACGCGCCCGACGCCGGTCAGGCGGCAATTTTCATCACGCACTCCGACTTAGAGACAACAGAGTAAGCTTGACATTAAGAATTTGGGACTGACAGATACCTGGTCCACAACGGTCAGATTCCTTGGTACCATCGGGGTCAAGACAGCAGAGGCTGTTCGGGTCTCCGACCGAACTTCCATAATCTTAGACACTGATAAACTGATTGACGCAAGAACGCACCGCACTCCACGAGGGCAAGCATCTCGGACGCCAGCTCTTCCAACTTCCAACGCCGCGGGAAGATGATTTTGCGAACAAATTCCTGCTGCTCGTGGGCGGCGTCATACGAGCCGGAGGTCCGGAGGGGTGCGAGGGCGGTGCGATCGACCTGTATACAAGCTTGCAAATATGTCCTCGCTTTCTCTTTCCATTCGGAATCCGCCATATACGAGTACTTCTCCCTGTTCCTCGGCTTATATTTGTGGAATTCGCGGTCAAAGGGATACTGATCGACGTAGTGTAGCGCAGCGTCAAGATACACCGCAGCAGGGAGCCCATCGAGACTCAGAGGGATGGGGGTGGCTCAGTAAGTCCTGGCTCCGCGGGCAGCAGTAGGAAATCAGAGAAAACAGTGACATTCTTCTCGTGTTCTTGCGTAGACATGATAATAGGAGAAGTACAGTACGGCGGTAAATCCGGCCCGATCACGGCCAGATCACGGCAGCGGCACCCGCTCTCCACCCACTCCTCTTGTCCCTCCCTCCAATCTTCACTTGTGCCGCGGTTGCTGGAGCTCTAGAGGCTTGTTCTGCAGGACCGCGCCCCTCTCTTCTTCTTCCGCTGCAGCCCTCGCCACTGAATATTGTATGGCCGCCTTAGCGACATCTGCTTGTTGTTCTCGCTGTTTCTCCACATCCATGTGTAGCCTAGCCTATCCCGAGCGCGAGGATTGCGACAGATCCTCGATCCAAGAAGCGAGGCGATCCCGGTGCCAATTACCGTTCGTCATCATCCATACTTGATTCACTCCTCAGCCTTCTCAATCGATAGGCGCCGTCCCCGTGCCCGCTCGTCCAAGCCCGCTAGATTGCCTCCTGCAGGCCTCGCCTCCACTATTCCCATCTCTCCTTCGGTCGCTCCAACACCTCGTCGCCCTTCAAGAATCAATACCTATTCCGGCTCCTACCTGTCCAAGTCGCAGCACATCAAACAGCGTACCGCCCAAGATTCTCCTTCAGTCTCACCCGTTGCTCGGTCTCACCATTCTTCCACACGCGCCATACAGGCCAGATCAGCGGACCACCTCAGACGTGCTCATTTTCTCTGTTTCGTAGGCTGTCACCAATGCCTACCCTTGCTGAATTATACGGCGAATCCGCCGATGCCCATTGTGAAGCAAAGTAAAAGTCTTCGTGTACATTGGATACTTATCTCCATGTCATGTTGTACACTTTTATTTAATGCGACTCAGAGCGCTTCAGACTCCCAAAATAAACAGACGCCTTAGCAGTACGGAAGCGCCTCCGGTTGGCAGGCCTGTTGACATCGCCTTACTTTCCATCAACGACGACTCGGACCATGAAGCGGCTATTTGGAGGGTCCAAAGCCAAAGACAGGCAAAAGGTTGTATGTTCGTCCATATAATGCTGGGCAGTACTAACCAGGTGGCTAGGACACCCTGCTCCCGCCACCACCCGTGCAAAACAGCCCGCTCAGCACGCCAATCCACCAACAATTTGGGAGCGCAAGGTCGATCGACGAGGAGCGCTGGGAGGTCGTGGACCCGGCGACGGGGCTGGCCCGCCCACACACACCGCCGCGCGGGGCACCTGAGGGGGCGATGATGCAGAACGGGGGGGAGCAGCAGCAGCAACAGGAAGACAAGAAGGAGAAGAAGGGCTTCTGGGGCGGCGGGGGGCGGGACAAGGAGAAGGAACGAGAGCACCAACAGGCGATGGAGATGGAGCAGCGGGAAAGGGAGTTCCAGTTACAGCAGCAGCAGCAGCAGCGCGCGGAGCGGGGCAGGGAGCAGAGGGAGGACAACGAGCTCGCGCGCAAGATTGGTGGGTGCTGCGTTGGCTGTACTTACTTTCGGGAATAACTGACCGCCTATTAATACAGGCTTCCTCACCGCAACGGCGTCCGAGGACTGGACCCTCGTCCTCGACGTCTGCGATCAAGCAAGCTCCAGCGAGAGCAACGCAAAGGAAGCCGTCCGCGCCCTGCGTCGCGAGTTCAAGTACGGTGAGCCCGCAGCTCAGCTCGCTGCCGCTCGGGTACGCCGTCCCTCCTCCTCTCCGCAGGCAACCCCCCACTAACATCCTCGTCAGCTCTGGGCAATCATGCTGCGCAACTCGTCCGACACGTTCATCTCGCAGAGCACCTCGCGCAAGTTCCTCGACACCCTCGAGGACCTGCTCACGTCCGCGCGCACTTCGCCCGTCGTGCGCGAGCGCGTCATGGATGTCGTGGCTGCCGCAGCGTATGCGACCGGGTCGAGTGAGTTTTTCCCTCCTTTTTTTTCTTCTCACTCTATTGACAACACGCTAACCTCTACCCCAGAAAAAGACGCGGGCTTCCGCGGCCTCTGGCGGCGCGTCAAGCCGCGGGACAAGCCCGAAGAGGTGGGTGTCAATTCTTTTTTTTTCACTACATTCGTTCTCTCCTTCGCCCCCTCCCATCCTCATATTTTACCACAACAACGTTCTCCCACTCCCCCCTCCCTTCCTGGCCCCATATCTCTACTCCCGCCTCATCTTTCTTCCCACTACCACCCCCACCACCATCTTTCCTACCGCTCCTACCTCTACATCTCGACGACCGCTAACCCACCCGCACCAGGGCGTGCCCTTCGACACCGAAGACGCCATGTTCAACCCGCCGCTCGGACTGCCGGCGCCCGCCCGCCCGTACGAGTACCATACTGATGGGTACGTTTTTCATCCATCTATTTTTTTTTTCGCTATTATTCCCGTATTTATTATTTCATCACCTACCTTCTGTGTTCATCACTACACCGGCCTATTACCCCTTACAATCCTGCGCCCGCTTCACTCTTCCTTGATTTTTTCATTATTATACCGCTTGCTTTCTATTCGCTTTCTATTTTACGTTGTTTTTCCGCCGCTCTTGTTATTTTATCGCCCACCTGTTCTGTGTCGCTCGCTACACTGTTTTCTGTACTTCCGCACAATTGCACGCTCATCCCCCTCCCTTCATTTTTTATTCCATCCCTCCTCCCTCCCCCTTATCCTTACCAACCAACACTACAACAGTAACAACCTCACCAACAGCCTCATCGCCAACGCCAGCACGGACAACCTCGCCACTCCGCCGCTGCCCTACTACACCCCGACGCCCATAAGCGCGACGACGTCCGATATTGACGTCGTGGGCGCGGGCAGGGAGGAGGAGGTGGGTTTTTTTCTGAGACATCTTGTTTTTTTCGACATCTTGTCCTTTTTTTGGGGGGGGGAGGAGGTTTTTCTTTGGCTTTCTTTTTTGGGGGAGGCTTTTTCTCGAGGACGGGTCGGCGTGTTCTGCGGTGTTCTGCGCTCTGCGTTTTCTTTTTCTTTGTTTTGAGGGAGCGTTTTGGAGGCGCGAGGGGCGGGGGTGATATCGATCGGCCGCTCGGTCAATGTCTGTCAGACGTCGCCCGCTGCGCCGCTTAAATGGGCGGCACGCGCGCTGGGGGCTGTACGACGCTCGCGCTGAATGGATACCTCTTCGTCCGACATCAATCTGACGTTGCCCGCTGCGACGCTCGCGGTGGGGCTGGGCAGTGGGGCTGGTGTATCCGCCCACGGAGCGGCAGGAGCTGGCGGATGTGGTGATGCAGTGCTCGCGCTGAATGGACGCAGCCGCCGCTGGGCTTTCTGGATGCCAATTCGACATCAATTTGACTGCTCGCGTTGGGGCTGATGTTTCTGTACTCGGAGAGGCGGGACGTGGCGGATGTGCTGCCGATCATTGATGCCCTGCGCGCGACGCGGCGGCGCTTTTTGTGGTGACCTCGGCGGCTTTCAGGACGCTGGGGAACTCGACAAGTTTCCGGCGCCAAGGATGGGCAGAACAGACGTGTTGCGACCCGCTGCGGCGTTGGCTGGTGGCAGGTGGACTCGTGGTGCTATTCGCGCCCGAGACCTAACACGCTTGTGGAGCTGCAGCCGTTACCTCCCTCCCCCTTTCTCCCTATAATCTCTTTCTCTCCCTATTATGCACACGCAGACGATCATGCTAACGCCGAGCCGCGCAAACGCAAGACGTCGGAAAATACCGGCCACCACGAGCACCGAGACCGTGAGCATTGGCCTGCGTGGCAGCGTGAATTGCATGATTGGGGTGCGTGGCGGCGTTCTTTGCATGTTGTGTTAATTGTACTGACGAATACCCGCTCGTTCCTCCGCTCCTCCTCTGCTGCTGATGATATCCTGCCCGTGGTCCCATAATCGCGCTATTGCCCGCGCTTCGCACGATTGCATGTGCTGTGTCGACAACTCCCACCGTGCTGCTCGACAACCACGACCACGACCCCACAGACCGCGGCCGCGAGCGCTCGAAGCGCAACCGCATCATCCCGCCTGACGAGGACATGCGCCGGCTGTTTCAGGAGTGCAAGATCGGGAGCGGCAACGCGGCGCTGCTGTCGCAGGCACTCGCGATGGCGACGCCGGAGGATCTGGTATCGGTCGTTATTAAGGTGCGTGGATTGACATCTTTGTTTGCGCGGGGTGGTTTGGGGAGAGAGCTTCGACCGCACGACCGTCCTTTTTCATTCTGTATTCCATCATCACGAGGTGCTAACGATCGTTCTAGGAATTCTACACGAGGTGCCGCGCGTCGCAGGAGCTCATCTTTGCGCAAATCCCGTGGGCGTCCGCGGGGGCGGAGCGCTCGCGGGTCGCGAAGGACTTGGAGGAGAAGGAGAAGGAGTTACAGAGGATGCGGAAGAATGGGGGCATGCCGAATGGTGAGTAGTGCTGTCCTCTACAGTACATGTCTGATACGCGGACTTGCAGGCAACACGACGCCGCCCGCCGAGCTGTTATCGACGCGCGAGGAAGATCTGCTCGCAGACCTGCTGGCGGCGAACGCGGAGCTGATAGAGGCGCTGCAGCTGTACGATGATCTGGAGCGCGTCGCGATCGAGCGGGAGGCGGAGGAGAGGAGTCGGGAGGGGGTTCGGATGGATGTAAGGGTATGTTGTCCTTCTTCTCCTCTCCTCTTCATTACGCTGACAAAATACATCACCACGCAGCAACGCCAACTAACGACGGAAGACGGCACCCGACGACCGGACGGCGGCAGCTCGTCGCGCTCACGATCGCCGTCGCCCTCGCGACAGATGCACCACCCGCTGCCGAGCCACCCGCAGGTCATCGGCGGGGACATGACCTTCCAGCAACCGCCCGCCGTGCACACGCCGCCGCACACGCCGCCGCACACGTCGCAGCCATCACAGACGCGCACGCCGTCGCCGGCGACGCCACATCACGACGGGGGCATAGCGGGCGGGGCGGGGGGCACGGACACCGCGGAGGTGGCGAACGGAATGGGGGGGATGCGGATGCATCCGCGGGACTATGCGGGGCGGGGGGTCGCTCGAGGATGAGCGGTACCCGCGCTGG